>CM022301.1:431694537-431792076 GCA_011799875.1 Thinopyrum elongatum
CTCTGCCCCGCTGCGGCTCCTGTTGCTATCCGCCATTGATGGTTTCTGTTCACTCCACAGAGCTGTTGCTGCGGTGCTCTGTAGCAGCAGCAGTGTTTGTTGCTGCCTAACGCCGGCCGGCCGCAGCAGTGTCACGCGCGGGCTGGTAGCTGGGGAACGACACGAGGACCCTGTGAACTGTAGGGCCTGAGCATCGGATCGGAGATTCACTCAGGCAGCTGTCGTTGGACTAGACGGTGCGTAGACTTCACCGGGAACCAGGCAGGAGCTTGGTAACAAGAGCAAACCAGGCAGGGGCTTGGTAACAAGAGCATCTACAGCCGCCGGGCTCCTCAAACGCCCGGACGGACGGCGGTTCGTGACCGATGAACCAAATCATGACCTGGCTGGGGTCCTCAAACTGGCCCAATATGTCCGGATTGATCGGCACCTCTCGTATACATCCCATATCGATGACGGATATGAGGAGGGGTCGGACAAATGTGCAGGACTCTTGCGGACACCTATTGTTACCCACCTGTCTGGTGAGGACACCGCTCCGGAGCATCGGTTGAGGGGCCAAATTCGGCTATTTAAGCCGGACGGCGACCCCTAACCCTATCCGGTCCCATTACCATCCTCTCCGCGCCACCAACCCCCGCATCCGCTCGCAGCTCGGAACTCTTTTGTCCGCCTGTAGCCATGTCACCTAAGCAATGCTCACCCCGAAGCGTCGGTTGCATCTCCTAGAGGAGATCCGGGCCCCGCAAGCCGCTTGGATTGCAGCCGGCCTGCCTCCAGAGAAGCCGGAGGAGGAGGCAGAGGAGGGCGCAATGCTGCAGGCGCTGGACGCGACCATGAAGGACGCGGAGCCGAAGGAGGAAGCGGTGGAAGGCGATGCAAATCCGGCGCCTCCGGCTGTTGGATTCGACATGGCCAACGCGCTGGGCGAGTTTGAAGTCGCCCAAGCGGATGAGGTGGAGGAGTAGCAGGTCATCCTTGACTCCATCCATTCGGAGACGAAGGAGGTAAACCGCCGCTACCTCCGTGAGGCACGGGCGGAGATCGACGAACTCTTTGCGGACATAGAGTCTGACGAGGAGCCGGAGCTGCGGTGGGCGGCCATCCACCAGGAGGCAGGTTTGTCCGACACATAGGTCGTCTACATCTCCGATGATGAGTAGTTTAGGCTAGGTTTATCTATGTATTAGTACGTAACTTTTAGGTTGCATGGTGTAGTATGGATTTGAGGTATTCGTTTGCAATGGACGCAAAATGAGGCTGACCGGGTCCTCTCTCTGCAGGACGTTTGATGGCCGGATTAGCTACGTACGGTTGTAGATGCTCTAACTTCATCAAAGGGATCGATTATTCACGGGTTACAAGAAAAACCATAAAAGCTTGGTAATCAGTCAATTCGTCTGCACCGTTAGATGGAAATCCTAACAGCTTGCCTTGCCCTTCCTCCAGCCAGCACCCATTTCTTCTCCTTCCCCCCGACGCCAACCGCCGCGCTCCTTCTCATCCGGCTACGACGACACACCTGGCTGCTGCTTGTCGCGCCATTCCTGCCTCCGACAAGGGCGCTATCTAATCCGAACAAGAATCATTGCGAAAAAAGCCCACCACCCACAGCTGTCAACCGCAGAGTCTCGGCTCCTCAGAGGCTACACCTCCTTTTCTCTCCTGAATCGACACAACAAAAATCACATCTGGCGTCGTGTGTTAGCCAAGGGCGGAGCCAGAAAATTTGCTCAATGGGTTCACTCGTTAGCTCATTGTGAGGTTTGGGTACATGTTAATTATGTGTAAAGTACAATTTCACACCATCTAACAACAAGAGTACAATACTTAAAGATACTGTAACAAATAGAAATATGAAACCAATTATCACATATAATAGTTACATTAAAAAACTGAAAAGTGCAAGACGTACCGGTTGGATGAATTTATAAAACTGCTTGCCTAGATTTTATGAAACCAATTCCATATAGAGCACCAAAATAACTTCATAGCTGGTCAACTTCTCATCTTCCGGAAAAGATTAAAAAACACGTTAAGTAAACTATCATCAAGCGAAAGAAACATGTGATTATGTAAATTCACTCACATTTCATAGTGGCCCCTTTCGACATTTCATCATCCTAAAACTTAATTACTCAGTATAAAAGGTTCTGGGAATCATATAAATTAATTTGTCTGAATAGAAGCTTTGGGAGATTATTTGTGGCAAGCCATCAATAAGATTTGACGCAACTACATCTGGTGGGTGGGCTTGAAAACTGCCTGCATTATTATATGAATCCGATGATCAATTTCTATTTGACAAACATCATTCCATAGCCTAGATCAATCATCAAAGTTTAAAGGAAAAGCAGTTAGAAAATTAGGGCAAAGGTTAATTTCATACGGAGTATTATGCGACAAGACATGCACAAGCGGAAGGATGTGATCTCACTACCTTCAATCCGGACTTGAATTGCCGGCCGTTGTCGACGGTCGACTTGTTATTCTCGGCTTGCGGCTGCGCGGGCGATCGGCGACCGCCATGGGCGAACAAGAGACCTAGGAAGTTGTCGAGTCAGCGAAATGAGAGGCGTGCGGTGTGTTGCGTACATTTTCTTTTCAGAGATGCGTGCTGCGTATACATCTTTACCTAATAATAAAGTCATTAGTGTCACTAGCAAAAGAGCCCGTGCATTGTAACGGGAGAAAAAAAATACCACACGCCCCTAACACAATAATCATGACTCAAGACCCCAATAGGTCCACGTCCTTTATTTCAACATGACATCTTATCAGTCTTGCCGTTTATCCTTCTTCCCACTCTCGCCGACGGACATGCATGGTCATAGATGGTTTCTTTCGTCTTCAATTTGTGTTTGTTGATTGAGGTGTTCATTTTCAATTTGAATCAGCACCGGTACGAATGAAAGACGGGTCGTGCACTACTGATTAACGTTGCATCCTAAACAACATTGTAAAATTATTAACATGTGAAACAACATCATATTCAGATTATACTCATTTTTCCAATCAATTTAGTTAGGGCTTAAATGATATGAATATTTTTTTGAAGCATTTGAATCTGTCCCTAAACAACATTTAAAAATGATTTTTTTTTCGACAAAGGGTGGATTTTATTGACTCAAAATGAAGCATCAAGTGGATACAAACAAATGAGTACACACCCGGCCTCTGCATATCTAGGATGCACACAGCCAATACCAACGCACACACACAAAAAACACCGACAAATAGCAAAGTCATATAAGACCAAAGCTATGCCTAGGCGAGAAAAAAGAAAAACCCTGAAACTATCAAATCCGCGATCGACAAACTACAACAATGACCGTATCCGCACTAAACATCTCATGACACCACAAGGACAAAGAGGTTCTTCAAGAGCAATGCCTTCAGGAAGGGAGTGACACTCAAGCGCCACCGTCACCGGATCCAGCCACCAAAGGCAGGAATCTAGGTTTTCACCCTAAAGAACTAGTCCGAGCATATCCGAGCAATGGCTTCATCAAGGTAACGATGCAAAAACATAGCCATTGCCAGGTATGATCAACTCGGGTCAGACCAAGGTTTTCACCGCAGAGCACGAGACCGGGTACTCAAGAAAACACCACCATCGAAGTCAATCATGTGTTGTCGCCACCACTTTTCCGCCATCCAAGCAGCTACATGCGCTGGGTTAGAAAACCTATCGTCGCTGCTGCACAACCATATCCTCTGCGTCAAGCCGTCGTTCATAGGTTGCATCTCACCACCAAGACAACCACTGGATCTGGAGAGAGAAACCCTTGCGAAGACCTTTCGATGGCACCACAATCCGCATCGGGGCCGCCGCCGAAGACCAGAGTGGTCACCACCCAGCCTACTTGGCTGCATCACCCACGTCAGATCCTTTTGGGGCGGCCGGGAGGCCGGGACCTGGCAGGGAAGCTGAGGCGATCCAAACATGCCATGCAGCAGACGCATGCGTCCCCGGATGGACGCAGATAGTGGCCAAGTCGTTGGCAGATCAATGGATCGAGGACTCGAAGGCCACCAGCCATGGCGCCTCCAGAACCTTGGATCTGATGCGGGGGTTGGACGCACTAAGGAGAATAGGCGCATGTCCTCGCCGCCGCCGTCCGCCGCGGGTCTTAGCCCGACGGCCTCCTCCGGCGACGACGAGGGAGAGTAGCGGTGGTGGAGGCCTCTAGAAGTGCGGCGGCGGCGGCCTCCGGAGTCGCTAGCGAGCGACCCGGGAGGCAGTTACGACTTGCTTCGGCCAAAAACTAGTATGGTATCATCCAGCAGCATTTAAAAATAATTGACGGGTAAAAATAACATCATTCATATTCTACACATTTTTCTAATCAATTTTCATATATAATATGTTAAAATTAGAGTTACGGTTTAAAAGATATGAATATTAAAAAAACATTTGAATCTATATGAAAAACTTTATTTTCTAGACAGACAACAGGCTTATTAACCAAAATCTCAGGGGGTTTTCTGCAAAAAGCGAAACATTTTCTATTCTCACTTAAAATAGGACCGTGGGTTGATTAACCGAAACCTCAGGGGGTTTTCTTCAAAACACAAAATGTTTTCCTGTTCTCAGTTAAATCGGGACCGCGGGTTCATTTCATGAAAGTGCGGGGACTTTTCCGCAAAATGTGCAACGACGGACGAACATACGCAGTCGGTGCTTTATTATTAGGTAAATGTTACTGCTTCTGGATGGGTATTGAGGACGACGGGGGGCAACCATGGCCATGGTGGAGGAGTTGAGGTTAGTGACAGGGCGGTCGTCGGTCTTGTGAAGGAGCGGTCAGCGAGGTGGCTCGGGCGAGCTCAGTCAAGAGGCGCTTTGGTGATGGTGGACGGCATGGGAGGCAGCGGCTTTGGAGGAGCGCGCGTTCGCCGCCATGTTCTTGGCCGATGTGACGACCCCGGCTTAATCATGCACTAACCATACACGCAAAAGCACACGATCAAGCCTAAGGACTCACTTGAAGATATCACAACACAACTCTAAAACATAAATAAATTCATACAACCTTTATATTACAAGCCAGGGCCTCGAGGGCTCGAATACATAGCTCGATGGCATACAAGTGTCAGCGGAAGCATCAGATATCTGGGTACAGATATATTACAGAAATTGAGATAAGCCTATATGAAGGCGGGGCAAAATAAAAGCTACGATCGAAAGGCGTAGGCCTCCTGCCCTGGACCCTCCGATCCTACTCCTGGTCGTCAGTCGGCTCCTCGTAGTAGTAGTACTCGCCGGACGGGTAGTAGAAGTGGTCGTCGACTAGGGCATCTGACTCAGGGGCTCCGTCGTCTGGTGGCATCAATTGGATATGGGGGAAAAAGAAAGTAAAGCAAACGTGAGTACTCATCCGAAGTACTCAGCAAGCAAGGATCTACACTACATATGCAACATTTTCAAAGGGGGCTGTATATGTGGACTGAGCTGCAGAAATGCCAGAATAGAGGGGAAGGCCTAGTCCTATCGAAGACTAGCATCTTCAGCTTCTTCAACAGTCTTGCAGCATTAGAAGAGTGCAGAATAACATAATGTAAAGTAGTAGTAGTGTCATCAAACTCGGCTAGAGATTCTTCCTCGACTCCCTGCGAGAAAGCAACCCCAGAGCCGTACTATCCAGTTCTCATCTCAAGTCATTAGTTCTAGTTGTACCGATCGGGATACAACTCCGAGTGTCCGTTACCGTAGGACAGGCTATCGATAGATTAGTTCTTCCCTGCAGGGGTGCACCAACTTACCCACCACGCTCGCTTAACTCCGGCCGGACACACTTTACTGGGTCATGCCCGGCCTCGGCTAAGCAACACGCCGCAACCCGACCAAATACTTAACAGAGAGGTCAGCACGCCGGACTAACCTATGCCCCCAGGGGTCTTGGGCCATCGCCCCGGAGGCTCCTGCACGTTGCGTACACCGCCGGTGAGCAGACCTAGCAACCCCTTATACAAGTGCGGTTGCGTTCCCAGTCCAACCCAGCGTGTGCCGCTCAGTTGCTGACGTCTATTAAGCTTCGGCTGAAGTATACGACGCAGAACGCCCATACTATGCCCACGTGATGGTTAGTGCTATCAGGCCAGAGGCCCCTCGGATCAAATATCCAAACCATTAGTGGATTAGGAGCGCGCGGTAACGAGCAGAGACTCACGATCGATGTGACCCCATCGCCCCGTCTCGAGGACTTGCGGCAAGGGCTAAGAATGCCCGGCCACGCCTCGTAGTTATCTCACGGGCACCTCTCAGGTCAACCCGACTCCACATCACTTCGCATTCATGCTCGCGCGGGTACCCCTCAGGGCCGACCCGTCTTTAGTATCATGGTTCAGTGTTCAGCCATAGTAACCAAAGTCTCCGTGTGTCAGACACCAAGAGGGAACCCTGAGGAATCACCCTCGATGGAGTCCCACCTGATGTTCTCGTCAAGGTGAACGAAGGAGGTATCACCCTCGAGGTCCACACTTGAATAGTTGCACGACGATGTCGTCATCGGGGGTGGTGTAGGAGGAATCACCCTCGCTTACCACGACCGATTAACTAACCTACAAGGTTATCATCAGAAGTGCTGACGAGGTATCACCCTCGGCACTCGATAGTAACCCAGTAGTGTCGAGCAATTTAAGGGGGAAGTGACGTGCGGTGCCAGGGTCTGATCTTCGATCCCGTTGCTCGGGTCTTCTGGGAGTCCAGCGGGGCAGTCGGGACAAGTGGGTCTCTGATAAGGCTCTACCCATCCTATACTAAACAGTTTAGGATAGCAGGAAAGTATCAACAACAGGTTACAAGTAAACAGGTTATGCAGTAGATATAGGACAACAGTAGCAGCAGTAACTTCTAATGCAAGCATAAGAGAGAAGAGAGTGGGCGATATTGGAATGCTCAAAATGGGGGTGCTTGCCTGATTGCTTTGCAAACACCAACTGGTCTTCAATGAGGTAGACGATCTTCGGGTCATCGTCGGTCTCGGGGTCTATCGAGAGAAAGGGGGAGAAGAAACAAATAAATACACGCTAACGAAAGTGATCACAAAGCAAGACATGGCACTACGCGGTGTTAGGGGTGACCTAACGCAGTGATACACGTCGTAGGTGAAGCGGGAAAATATCTGGGATATTTTCCCAGCTCTGGGCATCTGTCAGACAGATGAACCGGAGGGGAATGTTTCATGTTCGGGTAGTTAGAGGCATGTGACAGATAAACGGAGAGCGTATTCTGATTCGTCTCGTCGTTCTGAGCAACTTTCATGTATAAAGTTTTTCGATCCGAGCTATGGTTTATTTTCTATGAATTTTCAAAGTTTAATCAATATTCTGAAATTGTTTTAATTTTAACAGAAATTGATATATGACGTCAGCAGTGACGTCAGCAAGTCAAACCGGCTGACCAGAGTCAAACCTGACCGGTGGGTCCAGTGGGACCCACTGGTCAGTGACTCAGCTAACTAACTGGATTAGTTTAATCTAATTAATCAAATTGGCAAGTGGGCCCGCTCTGTCAGTGTCTGATCAGGGTCTTAATTAATTAGCTTAATTAAGTGTAATTAGCCGCTAACTAAAGTGCTGACATGGGGGACCCACACGTCAGTGGCGGTGGGCGCCACGTCAGCTCGTTGACCTGGTCAACTGGTCAACTGGGCCCTGCGGGACCCAGCTGCCAGCGACCCAGAGGCACCACGCAGGCAGCCAGCTCAGCGCCGGCACCGGAATCCTCTTCGGCGAGCGCCGGGAGCGGCAGAGAGCTCCGGCGAGCTCGGATTTTGCCTGTGGTGTTTCGTTTTCGCCGCGGTTTGTTGCATCTGAACGGCCAGTGCAGCGCGCGTCGAGTGGGACGGCCGGTGAGCTCGGGGGTGGCCGGAGTGCGCCGGAACAAAGCTCGTGGCGGCGGCCGGAGTTCGGGCAACGACGAAATCATCGTTTCAGTTCGTTTGCGCGCGATCTAAAGGGATAGGAAGCACCAGGAGGCAGCCGCGAGCACGTTGGCATGCTCGTTTGGCCATGACAGGGGCTAACGCGACGGCGGCGAGCACGTCAGCGGAGCTCGAGCTCCGGCATCGACGCCGCGGCAAGGTGAGGCTCGCGCGGGAGGAAGGAGAGAGAGGAGCGGCGTCGGAGCTCACCTAGTGGGCGCACGAGGGCCCGGCGGAGGCTTAGGAGCTGCAGCTGCGGTAAATCGACGGCGAGGAGCTCCGGTGGCCGTAGCGGAAGAAGACGGCCTGGCGTCGCCGTGGTGGCCTCCCGGCTCCGTTCAGCGGGCGTAGTCGAAGTAGCAGACGTCGGCGCGTCGGTTGGGCACGGTGAGACGGCGAGCAGGCGACGGTGGCCGCGGGATCGAGCGACGGTCGACGGCGAGCTATCGGGCGAGATGGGGAATGGGTGAGGGAGAGCGAACGGGGACGAGTGGAGGCGGCTAGGGTTCCAGGGGGTGCTCGGGGACCTTATCCACATGCGTGCGATGGCGGATGGTCGACACGTGCGGCGCCGGCGATCGGGGCGGCTCCGACGTCGACACGCAGGAAGAGAGAAGGGAGGAGAGGAAAGATGGGCTGGGCCTGCCACTGTTGTCGCGGCCCAGAGGCCAGGTAAGTTTTTCTGTTCCGATTTCATTTTCTGTTTTTCTTTTGTTTATTAAACAGAGAGAGAAAAGAGGTTATTTGGGCATCCAATTATTGTTGGAAAAATATGGGAGTAGGCCCAATAAATCAAACACAGATTTAGGCAATGCCACAATTATTTTGGGAGCAAGTGGAATTGATTTGTATTTTCCCAAATTAAAATAGCATCGAAAAATGCTAAAATGGTACTGATTAAATTACTATTGTTCATCTTAGCACTAAGGTGATGTTGTTTTCCTTAACACTAAAGTGTTATGGAATATTTTCTAAATGGTGAACATTTTTCCAGTAGCTTTTGAGCAACTTCAAATTCCACTGAAATATGAATTTGATTCCAATGGCAGAATTTTGATATGAGTGGTTTAACTATTGTGATCATGCAATGAAAATGATGATGACTTGGCAAAGTTAAGAGGCGATCACTGTAGTGTGAGGCTGGGGATGTTACAGCCGACGGTCAGAGAAAGCAAGAGGTGGACGAGTTCCTGGATGCGGGGAGGCACAGGGCAGAGGAGGCGAGACGACGCAGGAGGAGCTCGTGCGGAGGGCGGAGCAAGCGCGTCGGCGTGGGAGGTCATTGAAAGGACATGCGGTGCCCCCATGTGTGGTTTTGGTAATTGATGACATTCTCTATGGACTAATGATTGCATTTAGTTATATTTAAAGGATTTGTCCATAGGCATTTCTTGAAGTCCATGTGTTGGTTTTAAGGAGTTTATGTGTTGGCCAAGGTGCTATTCAAGGAATTATCCAAAGATTGGTCATGTGAGAGTTGAGCTTATTGCAAGCATGTCTTGAAGAAGAAGATTGTGTGATCATTCATGTTTACCTTTAAGGCATCATCCAAATGAAGACAGTTGGAAAGGTTCAAGGTTGATCAAGACTAAGTCAAGAGTGAATCAAGTTGATCAACTCACAAAGCGTAGAAGATGTACCGAGAGGGATCAAGTGATCCCATGGTATGGTATGCATTGTCCATTACGCTTTGTGTACTAACCCATGGTCTATGTGAGAGTCTATGTGGGGTTAGGTATGTGTCCATGGGCTTGCGTTAAGAGGAAGATATCATACAACCCATGGAGAGGATGACATCAAGTGGTGATCATCATCAAGATTGCCGTTGTGCAAGTTCAAGTGGAGCATCACGAAGAGATCAAGTGCTTGAAGCTTGCTGTCCATTGTGGTGACAATGGACTTGTGAAGATGTGCAGAAGAGTGGCTCACCCATAGTGGTTTATGGGGGAGCAATCAACTGGTCTTCATCGACCCAACGCAATCAAGAAAGGTGGTCCATCTTGAGGAGGACAAGATCGTCATCATCTAGCTCAAGTGGATCATGCGCAAGGCAAAGGTTTGCCCTTGATAGGTTTTCTATTTTACCGGTCTCATGGTGGTAGTTGGGAGACCGGGTTATAGGATCGTTTGCCGTACTATCAAGGGGGGCTCTCAAGTTGGTAGCTTGATCGTATCGTTCGTAGAGAGCTCAAACCATTGCATCCTTGCATCATCTTTCTTGGTTCTTGTTTGGTTCTTTTTGTGAGTCTTAGAGCTTATGGTCATCTTGATGACAAGCTCGAGTTCATCGAAAACGGAGTTCGCATGCATCTTCTATGATGTTTTCGATGTTGGAGGTTATGCCGGTTCTTCTCTGTTGGAGGTTTCACTCCTCTATATGTTAGGTATACCTCCCCGGCCTCTTCTTACTATAACCAATCGCTATTGGATAGTATTTTTCGTTATCTATCCAACAAGCTTGAGTTTGCTCATTTCGGAGCTCATTTGCAGAAGTTATGGCAGTTCTGGTTTTATTGTATCCTTCTGTTATCTTTCGCTGCGATATGAAGGTAGCCAAGTGCTAAAGCCTCTGTGGCGTGCGGTAGTACTGCTCAAGGGAGCGGTAGTACCGCAGGGGCCAGCGGTAGTACCGCTCCTGGTGAGCGGTAGTATCGCTGCCTTCAGCCCTGACGCGGTAGTACCGCTCCCTGCGAGCGGTAGTACCGTGCCGGATTTTTGCACCGCTCCAACCTCAGCGGAAGTAGTCACGGAAGTAATTTTTTACTTCCGTGCATTTCCGGGCCAGTTGACGCCTGCCTTACGGTAGTACTGTAGGGGCGCGCGGTAGTACCGCTCCGGCGGTTCTACCGCTCGTTGCCCTGTGCAACAGGCCCTCATCTGACCTCTGCCGCGCAAGCGGTAGTACCGCAACCTGCAGCAGTAGTACCGCAGACCTCTACGGTAGTACCATGGCTACGTGCGGTAGTACCGCGTCGCGCGGGCTGAGAGAGGTGATAACGGTTGGATTTTCCCCCTCCTATAAAAGGGGGTCTTCTTCCCCATTGAGCCTTATCCTTTGAGCTCGTGTTCTTCCCCCATTGTTGACCTTCTTCGAGCTTGCTATCTCTCAATCCCTCCATGGATTCTTGCTAGTTTTTGGGGAAAAGAGAGAGGAGATCTAGATCTACGTTTCCACCAATCACTTTCTCCTCTAGGTGAGGGGAATCCTTTGGATCTAGATCTTGGAGTTCTTCGTGTTCTCTTCTTCGTTCTTCCTCTCATTTTCCTCCCTAGCATTAGTTGCTTTGGTGGGATTTGAGAGAGAAGGACTTGGGCACTCCGTGTGCCCTTGCCATTGCATTTGGTGCATCGGTTTGAGTTCTCCATGGTGATACGTGTAAGTGAAGTTGAGTAGCTTATTACTCTTGGGTGCTTGGTACCCTTGAGCTTGTTCCTCTTGGGTGCTTGGGCGCCCTAGACGGTTGGTGGTGTTCGGAGCTCAATCATTGTGGTGTAAAGCTCCGAGCAAGCGTCGGAGTCTCCAATTAGGTTGTGGAGATCGCCCCGAGCATTTTGACGGGTACCGGTGACCGCCCCCAAGGGTTGCCAAAGTGTATGGGTTCGGTGACCGCCCCCAAGGGTTGCCATTTGTACGGGTTCGGTGACCGCCCTCAAGGGTCCCTTAGTGGAATCACGGCATCTTGCATTATGCGAGGGCGTGAGGAGATTACGGTGGCCCTAGTGGCTTCTTGGGGAGCATTGTGCCTCCACACCGCTCCAAACGGAGATTATCATCCGCAAGGGTGTGAACTTCGGGATACATCGTCGTCTCCGCGTGCCTCGGTTATCTCTTACCCGAGCCCTTTACTTATGCACTTTACTTTGTGATAGCCATATTGTTTCTTGTCATATATCTTGCTATCACTTAGTTGTTTATCTTGCTTAGCATAAGTTGTTGGTGCACATAGGTGAGCCTAGTTGTTGTAGGTTTTATGCTTGACAAATTAACCGCTAGGTTTATTCCGCATTTGTTCAAGCCTAAACCGTAATTATTTTAAAGCGCCTATTCACCCCCCCTCTAGGCGACACCCTCATTTACATTCAATCGACACGGGCGACGCCATAGTTGCAGCCGACGGGAGGCAGAGCCGGCAGCTCGGGCGGCTGTAGAAGAGCGCCAGGAGAGGCGCGAGAAAGGGAAACGGAGGGCCGACGCGGACAAGGCGGCCCCAGGAGGAAGGGCGAGGCCGGCAGCGGTGGTAGCCATGGGCGCCGGCAGGCCGACACGGTGGCGGTCGAGGGCGTTGCGCGACCGCATCGGGGACTCTCCTTGGCTGGCGGCACGCGGATGTGCGGTGAGGAGAGAGGGGTCAGGTGTGGGGACTTGGGAGAGAGAGAGAGAGAGAGAGAGAGAGAGAGAGGCTGTGAGGATAAGGTGAGGAGGTTTTTTTGAGGGGCATAAGGTGAGGACGTGGGCTAGGTCACGGGAGAAGGTGGGCCGCAGGAGCAGTTGGGCTGGCCCAGTTAGTACCTTTTCTATTTCCTTCAACAACAAAAAATATAGAAAGAGAGCTTTGGAAGAAAAAGGAATGGCTAGAGAGACTAAAGGATACTAAAAATTATTATGTGAGGTCCGCGATTTATACCTCGCCCCACAACAGATGTTTCAACAAGTTTTGGAGAGTTTGAATTCAAACTTATTTGAATTTGATTCAAAAAGGTTTGAATAGGAAGTAGTAGTTACGATTGTCCAAAAATCATGAGAATTTTAGTGGGGCTTGGTTATGGACAAACTAATTTTGGGGAAAGTTTGGCGACCATGCTTGAAGTACAAAAGGCATGGGATTTTTCAAAATCTTTCTAAGGGAAAAGGAAAATCCTTAAATAAAATATAAAGAAGGTTCAAATGTTTTTTTTGAAAATGTTCATAGTTTTTAATTTGGTGTCTAATATTTAATGGCATGAAGAAATAAGAAATAAGAAATATATATGTTACCCTACACGGAGTAAAAAGAAATGGATATTATTGGGTTAGGAGCGTGTGATATTTTTTCTCCCATTGCAACACACGTTTTGCTAGTGGCATGGAATAGATCGATCGCTGGTCCAGCCTGCTTCGCGGCGACTATTTCTCGCGTTCGGCGAGAGGATCTCTCGCTGAAGCGTTTTCACTTATCGGGCCAGCCCATTCAGGCACAGCTAAAACAAATGAAAGAACATGGTGCCCCCATGTGTGGTTTTGGTAATTGATGACATTCTCTATGGACTAATTGTTGCCTTGAGTTATATTCGTAGGATTTGTCCATATGCTTTTCTTGAAGTCCATTTGTTGGTTTCAAGGAGTTTATGTGTTGACCAAGGTGCTTTTCAAGGAATTATCCAAAGTTTGGTCATAGAGAAGACATGATACAAGGTTGATCAAGACTAAGTCAAAGAGTGAATCAAGTTGATCAACACACAAAGTGTAGAAGATGTACCGAGAGGGATCAAGTGATCCGATGGTATGGTAAGCATTGTCTGTTACAGTTTGTGTACTAACCGTTGGTCTACGTAAGAGTTCTATGCGTGGTTAGGTATGTTTCCATGGGTTTGCATCAAGAGGAAGATCTCATACAACCCATGGAGGATGACATCAAGTGGCGATCATCATCAGGATTGCGGTGTGCAAGTTCAAGTGGTGAATCATGAAGAGATCAAGTGCTTGAAGCTTGCCGTCCATTGTGGTGGCAATGGACTTGTAAAGATGTGCCGAAGAGTGGCTCACCCATAGTGGAGTATAGGGGAGCAATCAACTAGTCTTCATCGAGCCAACGCAATCAAGAAAGGTGCTCCAACTTGAGGAAGTCAAGATCACCATCATCTAGCTCAAGTGGACTATGTGCAAGGAAAATGTTTGCCCTTGATAGGTTTTCTATTTTATCGGTCTCATGGTGGTAGTTGGAAGACCGGGTTATAGGATTGATTGTCGTACTTTCAAGGGGGGCTCTCAAGTTAGTAGCTTGATCGTATCATTCGTAGAGAGCTCAAACCATTGCATCCTTGCATTATCTTTTTTTGGTTTTTGTTTGGTGTTTCTCTTTGTGAGTTTTTGAGCTTATGTTCATCTTCATGACAAGCTCGAGTTCATCGAAAACAGAGTTCACATATGCATCTTCTATGATGTTTTCGATGATGGAGTTTTTGCCGGTTCTTCATTCTTAGAGGTTTCACATCTCTATATCTTAGGCATACTCCCCCTGCCACTTCTCTATATCTTAGAGGTTTCACATATCTGGATAGTAGTTGTCGTCATCTATCCAATAAGCTTGAGTTTGCTCAATTCGGAGTTCATATGCAGAAGTTATGTCAGTTCTGGTATTCTTGCTGCATCTGTTTTGCTTGGAGCTTGCTTGATGTACCCCTATGGTAGTACCGCTTGTAAGTGGCAGTACCATCCCAGTCGGGCGGTAGTACCGCTTGTAAGCGGTACTTCTGCTGTTCCAGTACCGCGACACTTCCGCTTATTCTGGGGGTTCTGTTTTTTTGTGTCGGGTTCAGCGGTAGTAAGGTGGCAGTGAGGTGCGACAATACCGCCTATAAGTGGTAGTACCGTCCTGGTCGGGCGGTAGTACCACTGCTGGGGTACTGCCATCGTGCTCTGCTCTGCCCTACCTCCTCTGCTCCTGTGTTCTGCATCTCCCGTGGTAGTACCGCTGGGTTGAGTGATAGTACCGCTCTGGCGGCTCTACCCCCCCGAGGTTCCTAGCCTTTGCTATTTTTTCCTCATTCTACCGCCCCAGTAGTAGTACCGCTCCATGGAGCGGTAGTACCGCTTATGTGCGGGCTGTGAGCATAATGGTTGGATTTGGGAGGGCCTATAAAAAGGGGTCTTCTTCCCCAATGGACTTTATCCTTTGAGCTCGTGTTCCTCCCCCATTGTTGACCTTCTTCGAGTTTGCTATCTCTCAATCCCTCCAATGATTCTTACTAGTTCTTAAGGAAAAAAAGAGAGGAGATCTAGATCTACATTTTCACCAATCACTTTCTCCCCTATGTGAGGGGAAACCCTTGGATCTATATCTTGGAGTTCTTTGTGTTCTCTTCTTCGTTCTTCCTCTCATTTTCCTCCATAGCATTAGTTGTTGTGGTGGGATTTGGGAGAGGACTTGGGCACTCTATGTGCCCTTGCCATTGCATTGGTGCATCGGTTTGAGTTCTCCAGAGTGATACGTGGAAGTGAAGGTGAGAAGCTTAATACTCTTGGGTGTTCGAGCACCCTCGAGCTTGTTCCTCTTTGGTGCTTGGGCGCCCTAGACGGTTGGTGGTGTCTCGGAGCTCCATTATTATGGTGTAAAGCTCCGGGCAAGAATTAGGGTCTCCAGTTTAGTTGTGGAGATTGCCTCGAGCAAGTTGTACGGGTTCCGTGACCGCCCTCAAGGGTCCTTTAGTGGAATCACATCATCTTTCATTGTACGAGGGCGTAAGGAGATTACAGTGGCATTTTGGGGAGCATTGTGCCTCCACATCGCTACAAACGGAGATTAGCATCCGCACGGGTGTGAACTTCGGGATACATCTCCGCGTACCTCGGTTATCTCTTACCCGATCCCGTTACTTATGCACTTTACTTTGTGATAGCTATAGTGATTCATGTTATATATCCTTAGTTGTTTATCTTGCTTAGCAAGAGTTATTGGTGCACATAGGTGAGCCTATTTGTTTTAGTTTTTGTGCTTGACAAATTAAACGCTAATTTTATTCCATATTTATTCAAGCCTAAATCGTAATCGTAATTATTTTAAATCGCCTATTCATCCCCCTCTAGGCGACATGCATGATCTGTCAACAAATAGAGAAGGAAAAAAGTGAATAGGGGAGCTGCTAGTTTCGAACCGTGGTCTACAGGAACATTACCAGCGCTGCTAGCCATTACAGTCACATCCAGTACGTGACAATTAGTCGGGGCGAGACATACTTGAGGCGAATGGAGGTGGTTTTTTCTTTGGTTTTCCAAAAATATATATTCTATTTTCCGTTTTATTTTTTCATGGGCTTTTCTTTAATTTTTGCGGTGTTACTGGGTTCTCTCTTTTCTTTCTTTTTTCGTTGTTTTTCTTTCGTTCTTTTTTTACTTCAAATACTTGTTCAACATTTTCTAAATACTTAGTCCACATTTTTATATACAGGACCAACATTTTTTTCAAATGCTTGTTTAACATTTTTTCAAATACTTGTTCAATTTTTTTTAAATACTTGTTCTACATTTTAATATACATGATCAACATTTTTTTAAAATACTTGTTCAACATTTTTCGAATACTTGTTCAGTGTTTTAAATACTTGTTCGACATTTTTCAAATGTTTTTAAAAATCATTTTTTGTAATATATAATTAGAATATTTTAATGTATAAACAAATGTACATGAACAAAAGTAAAAACAAAACAATAAACGTAAAAAAAGGAAAAAGAGGTTGTGGCTTCCCGCGCTCGTGGGCCGGGCCAGCTCGCTCGCCCATTCAGCGAGTCCGAAGCCAGACTTACTGAAGGCGAGGGCAAATCCTAAACGGCGCCCGCTGCGCGTGTTACAGTACTTTGTGTAATCGGATGCACACCCCTGCTGCGCTGGAGAGCAGCACAACAACCAATACGATGAGCCGACAGAGGTGTCTACACACTTCTTCTGTTTATTTATTCTTTGTCAAGGTCGCGGAATCCCCCACTGTTGGGAAGCTTCCCAAACCGGTTTTCCCTTTTTTGGAACAGTTTTTTTTCTTTTTCTTTTACCAAATGCATGAACTTTTTTCAAAATCTATGAACTTTTGTCGAATTGATGAACTTTTTTTTTCGAAATCAATGAACTGTTTTTCAAACGCGTGATTTGTTTTCAAATAGGTAAATTTTTTTTTAAAATGATGAACTTTTTCCAAAATTTGGTGAACTTTTTTTCAAAAATTTATGAACTAATTTTCAAAACTGATGAATTTTTTCCATTTTTGTGAACTTTTTAAAATTTGATGAACCTTTTTTTTCAAAATCAATGAACTTTTTTCAAAATGCGTATTTTTTTAAAAGTCAACAGTCAATGTCAACTCAACATGTCAAGGCATCTAGTCAATGAGTTAGTCAGCTGTGCACTGCAGCGACCCATTTGTTTTTACGAATGGTCGCACTGAAGCACGTTCACGTGCTCCCGTTGGTGGGCCGGCCCAATGCTGTGCAGTAGTGAGCGCCAGAACTATTCGTTGGCGCGGAAGGCGCCCTATAGGGACTCCCGAAGGCGAGATATATGTTCGCCCTGTGGATGGCATTGATGGGTCACATTTACTCACGGGCTTCTTTTGTTTCTGAGAAATAGATGTTGACTTTTTGTTGGCTATTCAAGTTATGAGAGCAACTAGTTAACGAGCGCTCCTTCGGGAGCCTCGCAACGATCAGCGCCACTTGGCGCGCTCCCAGCCGCCCCGCCACGTGTCGCGCTCTGGACGCTCCCTTCAGATTTTTTTTTTCGCACGTGTTTTCGGCTTTTTAAATGGTTTTTTTCGGTTTTTTTCGACATTTCGGTTTTCCACCGGTCTTCCTGAACTTTTGGCGTGAAAAAACACTTTTTTTTCACTTTCGCGAGAGTCACGGTTTTGCTTCCGCGAGAGGCACGGTTTTGCTTTCGCGAGAGTCATGGCCGTGTCTCTCGGAAACGAAAAAAAAACACGTTTTCTATTTTTTTTTCCTTCCGCGAGAGGCATGGTTTTGCTTCCGGGAGAGGCACAGTTGTGCTTTCGTAAGAGTCACGGCCGTGCCTCTCGGAAACGAAAAAAAACATGTTTTTTGTTTTTTTTCTTATCGCGAGAGGCAGGGTTTTGCTTCCGCGAGAGGCACGGTTGTGCTTTCACGAGAGGCATGGCCGTGCCTCTCGGAAACGGGAAAAAACAAGTTTTCTATTTTTTTTCTTTCGCGAGAGGCACGGTTTTGTTTCCGCGAGAGGCACGGTTGTGCTTTCGCGAGAGGCACGGCCGTATCTCCTCGGAAGCGAAAAAAAAAGTGTTTTCTCTTCTTTTTTTTCCTTCCACGAGATGCACGGTTTTGCTTCCGCGAGAGGTACGCTTGTCATTTCGCGAGAGGCATGGGCGTGCCTCTTTCGGAAAGGAAAAAAACCCGTGCTCTCGGTTCGGTTTTTTAGTGTGGTTTTTTTCGTGAAAAAAAAGTTCGTCAAAACCTATCAACATGGGATCTAGTTTTGAAGATCTTGACGCGAGGAATCCAACGGTTCGAGATTTGGACGCACGGTTTAAGAGATAAAACGTTTTGAATAAACGAATCTACGAAAAAAAGGAAAACTCCCAGGTTGCGACAAATGACGCACATGCAGCGCGCCACTTGTCGCAACCTGGGAAGATGGGAGTGATCTTTGTAAGAAGTACTCCTTAACTAGTGATTTCGTTAAGTTATGCTACATTACTGGGCCGAAGGGCTTCTCGCTCGTGCGTTCTAGGTTCGGTGGGTTCAATCGGGGTGCCCTATGTCTCGCATTAAGTGAGACAGGAGCGAACCCTTCGCTGGAGGCAAACGCCACTTGGGCCGGCCCACGCACGTGGGATACACTATGCTGTTTTCTATTTTGTTTTTTTTTTCATGTTATTTCTTCATTTTTCCCCTTTTTAACTTTTGTTTATACTTTATAATATTATATATATATATATATATTATAAAAAACACTTTTCAAAAACACATTTGAAAATGTTGAATAAGTATTTGAAAATTGTTAAATAAGATGTTGAACAAGTATTTTAAAAATGTCAAATAAGTATTTAAAATATTGATCAAATATTTGAAAAGTGTTGAATAAGTATTAAAAAATGTTGAACGAGTATTTGAAAAAGTTTGAAAATGTATTTGGAAATTGTAGAATAAATATTAAAATATTGAGAAATTATTTGAAAAATGTTGAATAAGCGTTCGGACAATGTTGAACGTGTATACAAAAATGCTGGTCACTTATTAAAAAATGTTTTTGACATATACGTGAGTGTAGACTAGAAACGAAAACAAACATAAGAAAAAAGGAAAGAAAACAAAAAATGGAGAAGAAAAAAGAAACCAAACAAGTATTTGAGAAAATGTTGATCATGTATGTAAAAATGTTGAACAAGTATTTGAAAAAATGTTGAACAAATATTTGAAAAAACATTAATCTTGTATTTGAGAAATGTTAAAACTGTGTATAGAAAAAAATGTTGACCATGTATTTAAAAAATGTATGATTCTGTATTGAAAAATGGTTTGACGTGTATTAGAAAAATATTGTTGACATATACAAAGAATGTAGAATAATAACCAAAAGAACAAAGAAAACCGAAAATAAAAACAAAATAAACCAAAAAAAGAAAATAAAAAACAAAGAGACAAAATGCAAAAATGAATGAAAAATAATGAAAGAAAAATGGAGAAGAAAAAAAGAAAAGAAAAAATCCCGAAGAAATATGCTGCAGTAGCCTCAATTAGAACGCGTCCCTTGTTCTTACCACGAAAGGACTTGCGTGGATTGGTTAGTGTGGCGTGCACTCTCCTTGGAGACCCTAATTCGATCCTTCTGTCTCCATTTATTTGCTCTTTTTACACTGTGCACGCGTAAATGGACCGGCCCAATACAACACGAGGGAAGAAAAAGCTTAAGCGTGAGATGTTGACTGTATCGCTTAAGGCGATAAATAGTCGCCGCGGTTCAACCATGCGTTACTGGGTTCATTACAACGAGTACATTCAACTGATTTTTTTTTTAAAGCGAGTACATGTTATACATATACATGGGCCATGGCGTTTGCCTCAAAAGAAAAAAAAAACGTGGCGTGAGAAAATCGTTGGGTTCAGTTGAACCCAATGCCTACATGCTGGCTTCGCCTCAGCACATTGTTGCAGCAATCGAGCCGCAGAAATTCCAAACCCAAGAACAGAGCAAATCGATAGCACTTCCCAGGCATACCAGCATGTGTAGCAATTGGAGGGACAGACTGTGTAGAACCAAGTGATCTATTTGTTGTGTCTACTTCAGTACACAACGCACATTTACCTTTTACCTTGCAAGCCTTTTTTTAAGCACATTACCATCCTTAATATATATACTTTTCCTAAGCATCAACCAAAGATAAACTTCCAAGGGACCCGGATGAACCAGAGTTCTTTGTACGGGCACCCAACTTGTGCCGTGCCGCTCTCAAAGTAGAGTAGGAGTAGCATACATCGATTCGAAACTCCTGGACCTGGAGTGCTGCTCTCAACCTGAATTCCGCCACATCCTCCCCAAACTATTCTCCTAAATCTAATGCTCTGCCCCAGCCTCCCTCCAAAACAATTGAAAATATAATGTCACTACTCAAAGTAAGGTTATAAAGAAGCACTGGCATATTTTCTACAAAGAGGGACAGATCCAAACCACAAATATCCCCAGGATCTAGTCCTTTGGCCATTCTCAATTTTTTTCTACGACACATGCAAGACAAACCAACCTCTAGCTTTTAGTATGACTAGATTGTTCCCCGGGCGCAAGACACGGACGGAGAGAAGTTCTATTTGAGTATTAATCACCATACACTTGTAGAAGCGGTAAAGAGAAACAGAAAGTAGCAATGGGAAACCCAGGCCCAGGAAGCTAATTAAAACCAAGAATTCTGTGGGTACCATTCCATACCAATATCAGACAACACCCAGCAGCTGAGCTGAAATTGCTTCAGCTTCATGCATTAGTACTATTTTTTTCTTCATATACATACGCTAAAAAGCCTTTTTATGAGATATGTATGCTTCATTACAAAGGTAGCAAAGCATAGATTACTTCATACCTGTACAACTATGTCAAATTTCAAGACTTTCTCAACAACAAACTGAGAAAACACACACAAGAATGGGTATTGTTCTAAAAAATCAAGCAAAATTTAAACAAACGTGTATGCTCTGCAATCTCGTCTGGGGCATTTCCTCAAACGTATCGTGGGCTACAAAATCACACATATACATCGACAAAGAGGTTACAGATGGCATGAGTGAGATGTGTTAGATGTGTATAGTCCCCTTTCTGTATATCCCTATTGTATAATATTGTATAAGGGGTTTTCCTGCACTTTACCACACATGTATATGTATTGGCCTTTGGCCCTGAGTGAATACTAGTTGCTCAGTTTCCAACATAGTATCAGATGCTAGGTTAGCCTCCCTCCCGCACGATGCAACTACGTGCATATCCTAAAATCTGCTCGTCACCGGTCGTTCCCGGCCGGATCTGAAGCTTCCCGACAACTTTCTTCTCTCTGCGCGTCGCTGGCCGTCCTCGCTTGAGACTGCTAGTGGCCGTCTGCCTTCCTCCGACGCCGGCCGCCGTCTGCCGGTCCGGCCGCTGCTGGCCGTCTTTCCCCGAAGCTGGCTGCCACCTGCCGCTGCCGTCCTCTCCTCGGCCGCCGTCGCCGCCTGCTCACTGGGCCGCAGCCGCTGCCGCTTCTTCCTCGGCCGGCCGCAGCTACCTCGTCCGGCCACCCTTTCCTGCCTCGCCGGGCCACGGCTGCCTCGCCGGGCCGCTGTCGCTTCCTACCCCGACCGGCCGCCCCTGCCCCTCCCTTCCTGCCCTGCCCGCGGTTGCCTAGCCCGCTGGCCGCTGTTTGCCTCGTCCGCTCGGTCGGGAGCTATTTCCCGATCCAGATCGGGTCTTCTCTGAAGGTTGACCAAAAAAAAATAGAGAGCACGCAATGTCTTCTTCAGGCTATGTTGCTGTTCCTCGGTGCTCAGTGGTCTTCGATGGCACCAACTATGCTGAGTTTGTGGGCTTCATGCGTATTCACATGCGCGGTCTTCTCCTATGGGGCGTTCTCTTTGGCGAGGTTCCCTGTCCACCATGCCCTGTTGCTCCCGTAGCTCCTGTGACGCCCCCCGGCTCAATCGTGCACTAATCATACATGCAAATGCACACGATCAAGCCTAAGGACTCACGGGAAGATATCACAACACAACTCTAAACATAAAATAAAGTCATACAAGCTTTATATTACAAGCCAGGGGCCTCGAGGGCTCGAATACATAAGCTCGCATACAAGCGTCAGCGGAAGCATCAGCTATCTGAGTACAGATATAAATGAAAACAAAGATAGGCCCTTAGAAGGCGGGGCAAAAGAAAACACTACGATCGAAAGGCGCAGGCCTCCTGCCTGGGACCCTCCGATCCTACTCCTGGTCGTCGGCCAACTCGTAGTAGTATCCACCCTTAGGGTAGTAGTAGCGATCGTCGGCGGGGGCAGCTGTCTCAGGGGCTCCGTCATCTGGTTGCATCAAAAGGATATGGGGAGAAAAAGAAAGCAAAGCAACCGTGAGTACTCATCCGAAGTACTCAGCAAGCAAGGATCTACACTACATATGCAACATTATCAAAGAGAGGCTGTATATGTGGACTGGGCTGCAAAAATGCCAGAATAGAGGGAAGGCCTAGTCCTATCGAAGACTAGCATCTTCAGCGGTCTTGCAGCATTAGAAGAGTGTACAGTAGTACAGTATGGAGTAGTAGTATAATTAAGTCTCATCCTCACACAGAGATCCTTTCTCGACTCCCTGCGAGAAAGCAATCCCAGAGCCATAATATCCAAGTATCAACCTCGGCCAGAGATCCTTTCTCGACTCCCTGCGAGAAAGTAATCTCAGAGCCATACTCATCACAAGTATCCAGTTCTAGTTGTATCGATCGGGATACAACTCCGAGTGTCCTTTACCATGGGACCGGCTATCGATAGATGTATTCTTCCCTGCAGGGGTGCACCAACTTACCCACCACGCTCGCTTCACTCCGGCCGGACACACTTTCTTGGGTCATGCCCGGCCTCGGCCAAACGATACACCGCAACCCTACCTACAGCTCAGCAGAGAGGTCACTGTCGGTCTATATCCTAAGCGCTCAGGGGTCTTGGGCCATTGCCCTGTGCACTCCGGGTCGGTGTGTGCAGGGTTGGGATGAGCACCACCTCAGTCCTGGATGGAACTGGCCCGGCCCGGCCACGAGGCTGAACTGGACGTCTGACAAAGCTTTCAGTTGATGCATACGATGCAGAGTGCCCATAACTCTTCCCACGTGATGGTTAGTGCTATCAGGCCAGAGGCCTGCTCGGATCAAATATCCAAATCGTTGGCGGACTAGGGGCTTGCGGTAACGAGCGGAGACTCACGATCGATGTGATCCCGTCGCCCCGTCTCGAGGACTTGCGGCAAGGGCCAAGAATGCCCGGCCACGCCTCGTATTCATATCTCGGGCAACCTCCAGGTCAACCCGTCTCCACAACACTCGTCACTTAGGCTCACGCGGGTACCCCTCAGGGTCGACCTACCTTTCCAAGTAACAGTGTAAAGTCCAGGTATCCGTGTGTCCATAACATCAGGGGAATCCGAGGTATCACCCTCGTTGGATTCCTACTTGATGTATCCGTCAAGGTGAACTCGGAGGAATCACCCTCGATGGGTTCACACTTGATGTGTTGCACGACAGGGTCGTATCGGAAGTGGAGAAGGAGGAATCACCCTCGATGACCACAACCAAATAGCTACTCTACAGAGTTAACATCAGGAGTGCTATACGAGGTATCACCCTCGGCACTCGATAGTAAAGCTACAGTGTCGTACAACCAAGGGGGGTGTAGTGCAGTGCCGGGGTCTGGCTGTCGATCCCGTTGATCGAGTGATCTGATAATCCAGCAGGGCAACTGGGGACAAGTGGGGTCTCTGGTAGGTCTCTACCCAGCCTATACTAAACAGTTTAGGATAAGCAGGTAAGGTATCAATAGCAGGTTACAATAAACAGGCTATGCATCAGAATAGGTAAAGCAGTAGCAGCAGCAATTCTAATGCAAGCATGAGAGAGAAAGAATAGGCGATATCGGTATGCTCAAGGGGGGGGGGGGGTGCTTGCCTGGTTGCTCGGCGGCAAAGGCAAGGTCGTCAACGGTGTCGTCGGGCTCCTGAGCTGCGTCGGTCTCGGGAAATGCGTCTGTAGCGGGGTCTACCGAGAGAGAAGAGGGGGAGGAAACAATAAATATAAAGCAAACAAAAGCATGACAAGACAATACGCAGAGCTAGGGGTGTTCGGACGCGGTGCTACACGATATAGGTGAAGAGGGAAAACATCCGGGAATGTTTTCCCGAAGTTTGGCATTTTCGGACAGATGAAACGGAGGGGGACTGTTTCATGTTCGCTATGCTAGGGACATGTGGCGGACGAACGCACCGCGTATTCGGATTCGTCTCGTCGTTCTGAGCAACTTTCATGTAGAAAGTTTTTCGATCTGAGCTACAGATTATTTTATATGAATTTCTAAAGATTTAATTGATTTCTGGAATTTATTTAATTATTTTAATCCAACATTATCTAGAACAGTGAAAGGTGACATCAGCATGATGCATTGCTGGCGTCAGCAGTCAACAGGGGCTGACCGAAGTCAAACCTGACAGGTGGGTCCAGTGGGACCCACATGTTAGTGACAGAGCTAACTAAACAGAGTTAGTTTAATCTAATTAACCTAATTAGCAGGTGGGGCCTACTGTCAGTGAGAGATTAGTATACTAATTAACTAATTAATAGTTTATTTATTTATTTAAATTCGTTTATTAAAGTGGGGCCCCCATGTCATAGACACAGGGCCAGCCCAGTCAACAGTTGACTGGGGTCAATGGGTCAAAGGGGCCCGCGGGGCGCACCAGTCAGTGACGGTGTGGTGGGGCCGGCGTGTCCACGTCGGCGTCGATCGGCGACTCGTCGCCGGTGACCAAAACGACGGCGGCGCGATCGGGAGGGTGGTCAGAATTCGCGTACAGGGCGTTTCCGGAGCCGTGGCTGGGTGCGTTCGATGCGGCTTGGCGTCGAGCGTTGAACGATGGCGGTGCGAGGTGCTGGGGTGGCCGGAGCTGAGCGCCACGAGCTCGCCGGCTGCGAGGTGATTCGGGTGAGGTACGGGATCGACAAAACGGCGCGCGTTCGAGCGATGCGAGGAGCTAGGCGGGGTCTACGCGACGCGGCGAGCTCAACGGACTCGGTGGTGAGGCCGTTTGGTCGCCGGAATAGCGCCGGCAACGAGCTACGCGGAGGCGCGTTCGGGCACGAGGGGAACGGCCGCTAGGGGCAGCAAACGACGGCTAGCAAGGAGGGGAAAAGAGCGGTGGCTTACAGCGGGAGCGTAGGGACTAGGCAACGGGCTCGGGGAGGCTCGGGGCGGCCGGATTCTTCGCCGGAGTGAGTCGGGTCAAGGGAAGAAGACGGGGTCGGCGGCGTTGTTGTAGTGGTCCCCGGCTCGATCTGCTCCACGCAGACGATGTGGACGAGGGCGGCGGTGCTCGAGGACGGTTCAGAGAGGCGTGAGGGAGGCGGTGGCCGCGTAGTTCAGCCGCGGCCGTCCATGGCGGCGTCGGGTGAAGTGGGGGAACGAGGGAGAGGGGCGAACGGGGCGGCTAGGGTTCGCCCGGGGGGTACGGGGAGTTGCTCTTATCCTCCCTGGCCGGCGCGGGGTCGCGCGGTGTGGAGCAGAGGGGGGGGGGGGGGGGGGGGGGCGCGGCGTGCGGTGCGGGCGACAGCGGCGCGCGATGAACAGAGGAGGTAGGGGACGAGCGAGGGGAGTGGGCTGGGCCGCGGGGGTGACTAGAGCCCAGCCACAGTGGGCCTCTTTTCCATTTTCTGTCTTTTTCTTTTCTATTTTCTTTTTAGTTCCTGTTTTGCAAATTGTTTAGCCCCAAATAGACTTTTGTAAAATTGATGAACTAGCCACATATTTATAGTGCAATTTTATTCACTGTTATAAAAAGGTTTGGAGGAAAATGAATTTTATTTGGATTTTAAATAAATGAATATGGATTAAATATCTCTGTTTTGTTGCTGTTAGAGTCAATTAATTAATTTAGTGAATGTTGGTTATAATTTTAGAATTGTCTCTGGAATATTTACAATATTATGAACATTTTAGTTTCTGGATTTGAACAACTTTTATTTGTACTTTCAGTTTGAATTTTCATTTGAATTTGAATTTGAAAAGAGATATGATCCAAATGATGTTTAAGCACTGTTGATCATGATGACATGGCATTATCAAAAGGGGGATTACTGTGGCTAACCACTGGGGGTGTTACAAATCTACTCCACTAATAAGAATTCTCGTCCCGAGAATTAAGAGGAAGACTGAAAGAGAGCGGGGTATCCTTGGAAGTTGTTTCGAAGAAACGTCCGGAGAATCTCGAACGACTGGAATGTTTCCGATCCCCTCAAGTGGAGAAGCGTTCAACCCTTTCAAGGTGTTTATTTTAGCCTCAGCATTTGGAGTTACCTGGGCACGGTAATTCACTAGCCCGGATGACTAACGGAGTATGCATTTCCTCATAATGAAGGTCATGCATGAATGCAAATTTTTCAGAGATGAATGAATGTGATGCTGCTGAGTTAAATAAAACAGAAGCAGGTACTGAGTTAACGAGAAGGGTACCCATTTCAGTGGCAGGTTGATCCTGGACTTGTTCAATATCAATGTTGTAAGTGTGTCCACGACCATAAGCAGCAGACCCAGTATTATAGTTGCAGGCCTGATCGTTTCCACGACCATTGCCACGACCAGTACGAGGGAAAGCCAACTGATTCTGAGTCTGGCGGCAGTCCTTAGCAAGGTGGCCTGGTTTGCGACACTTGAAGCACAGTCCATCTTCAGGACGAAGAGAAGCATTGGGTGGAACACGTGGTGCGGCATAGTTGTTCCCTGGCGCAGGGGCAGCTTGACGGAACAGGTTGTTGGGAATCCAGACTCGACGCTTCTGTGTTGAGCCCGAAGATGAGCCAACATCACGATAGCGCTTCTGCGACTCCTTATGCTTCATTTGAGCAGTCTCAAGCAGAATAGCCTTGTTCACAAGATTAGTAAAGTCGGTGAAGTCTTGAGCAGCAAGTGCAAGCTCGATGTCTGGGTGGAGTCCATTACGGAACTTCTCTTGTCTACGGGCATCCGTGGCGATGTCTTCTTCAGCATAGCGGGACAGGTCAAGGAATTCCCGCTGATAAGCTTCGACAGTCTTATTGCCCTGAGTGAGGTTGCGGAACTGGGTTTTCATCCGGTCCATGATTCCTTGAGGAATATATCGGGCACGGAAAGCAGCTTGGAACTCAGGCCAAGTAACGGCTGTTCCAGCAGGCAGTGTACGTTTGTGGGTGTCCCACCATTGAGCAGCGGGACCCTTTAAGAAAAAGGAAGCGAAGGCGATAAAGTTGGCAGGGGAGACATTTGCAGACTCCATCTCGTGAGTGATATCGCGAATCCAGTCATCAGCATCCAGTGGCTTCTCAGAGTTGTGGAACTGAGTGGGGTTAAGACACATACATTCCGGCAGAGTTATTGAAGGAGGGTTCTGGTTCTGGTTGTTCAGATGCGGGAACTGAGTCATAATCCCAGTCATGAATTGGCGGTTGAGCTCGAATTGTTGCATCATAGCTGCCATATAATCTGGCGGTGGTGGGCGTTCAGGGGCACGACCACGACCACCTGGTCTAACCATCCTGCTACGTTTCAACAGGGGTAGTTCAGTAAAAGCAGTTGCGGGTGTTTAGCGGCAAGCATGATGTAACATGACAATAATTAAGCAGTGTACTAGATACTTAACAGTAGTCAATTAAGACATACAGATCCATACACATAGTCGGGTACATGCGAATAGCATAACGGCGCAAATTCTAAAGCTAGATATGGTAGGCGGCGCGCAGGCATGGGGTAAGGAAGTACACCACGAGACATAGCAAAGGCTACATCAACGTCGGGAAGATCCACTGAAACGGGGTAGCTGCACGTGCGGACGACGAATGTTCGTCGCGGAAGGATCCTGCGCTCCATGTGCACTCTGATGCCGAACCCGGTCTCGAGCTGAAAGAAGAGGTCCACGTGGAGGTGCGTGACCTCCAACAGCAGGCCAATCAATACCAGCATACATCTGAGTCCTGCTCGGGTAAAGGATGTACTCTGGATGTATCCCTGCATGAACAGCTGGTAGCAACTGCATCATAGCATCGTAGAGGCGTGCTCGAGTGGCAACCAACTCAACGGCAAGAGCCCGAACAGTGCGATCCAGAGCCTGAGTGCACTGAATCAGAATGTGCGGGCCGTATCGACGACGCTCGTACGGGGCACAGATAGCTGTGTAGTATCCAGTAGTATCTCCAGTAGGGGCATACGGAATGTATCGGAACTCAGAGGCATCCAAGCTATCGCTGAACTCTCCTCGGAGACGTGCGACAGCAGAGTAGGCGGCATCATGGACTGCCATCTCAATCGTCACACCGATGCCATGGAAAAGGTGCAACTCAGTGTCTGAGTCATCGCGCTGATCATAGATACGAACATCAGCATGGTACTGCTCCTGGTTGAACTCGCGGTAATCCTCGTAGACCATGTACTCGGGGTACCAGCGGTAGCCCAGCCTGGTCAGGAGGGCGATCAGGACAGCTGGAAAACCAGGGGCACCACGAGCCCAAGTGCGAAGCATAAGCTGCGTCGTAGGGCATGGTGGAAACAAACGATCCATCTGAAACAGAGTAAATTCAGGATTGTCAAATGACAATGAGAAGTATAATACCACTCAGAGAGAAAGGTTAAACAAAACAATGGAAAGGAAAATGATTATCAGACTAATCAGATCAATGGTAAGGAATTAAGCACATATATCCAGCTCTCCGGGTAGACGAGATTTACGAGATCCTAAGTGTCAGCGTTAGTAAAATTCATTTAACCCGAATAGAAGAGAGGTCAGAGTCCCAGAGTAAAGACGAGGAATAAAAGATCCTAATACCACCCAATTGGCGACGTGGGCCCGTAAGCCACACAGCCAAGTTAGTAAAACAGTTTTCGGATACTAGACTCAACTTCGGCCAAGGAGTTGGAAGGGGGAATTCCTACATGCAGTCAGCTCTGATACCAACTTGTGACGCCCCCGGCTTAATCATGCACTAATCATACACGCAAATGCACACGATCAAGCCTAAGGACTCACGGGAAGATATCACAACACAACTCTAAACATAAATAAAGTCATACAAGCTTTATATTACAAGCCAGGGGCCTCGAGGGCTCGAATACATAAGCTCGCATACAAGCGTCAGCGGAAGCATCAGATATCTGAGTACAGATATAAATAAAAACACAGATAGGCCCTTAGAAGGCGGGGCAAAAGAAAACACTACGATCGAAAGGCGCATGCCTCCTGCCTGGGACCCTCCGATCCTACTCCTGGTCGCCGGCCAACTCGTAGTAGTATCCACCCTCGGGGTAGTAGTAGCGATCATCGGCGGGGGCAGCTGTCTCAGGGGCTCCGTCATCTGGTTGCATCAAAAGGATATGGGGAGAAAAAGAAAGCAAAGCAACCGTGAGTACTCATCCGAAGTACTCAGCAAGGAAGGATCTACACTACATATGCAACATTATCAAAGAGAGGCTGTATATGTGGACTGGGCTGCAAAAATGCCAGAATAGAGGGAAGGCCTAGTCCTATCGAAGACTAGCATCTTCAGCGGTCTTGCAGCATTAGAAGAGTGTACAGTAGTACAGTATGGAGTAGTAGTATAATTAAGTCTCATCCTCACCCAGAGATCCTTTCTCGACTCCCTGCGAGAAAGCAATCCCAGAGCCATAATATCCAAGTATCAACCTCGGCCAGAGATCCTTTCTCGACTCCCTGCGAGAAAGTAATCCCAGAGCCATACTCATCACAAGTATCCAGTTCTAGTTGTATCGATCGGGATACAACTCCGAGTGTCCTTTACCATGGGACCGGCTATCGATAGATGTATTCTTCCCTGCAGGGGTGCACCAACTTACCCACCACGCTCGCTTCACTCCGCCCGGACACACTTTCCTGGGTCATGCCCGGCCTCGGCCAAACGATACACCGCAACCCTACCTACAGCTCAGCAGAGAGGTCCCTGTCGGTCTATATCCTAAGCGCTCAGGGGTCTTGGGCCATCGCCCTGTGCACTCCGGGTCGGTGTGTGCAGGGTCGGGATGAGCACCACCTCAGTCCTGGATGGCACTGGCCCGGCCCGGCCACGAGGCTGAACTGGACGTCTGACAAAGCTTTCGGCTGATGCATACGATGCAGAGTGCCCATAACTCTTCCCACGTGATGGTTAGTGCTATCAGGCCAGAGGCCTACTCGGATCAAATATCCAAATCATTGGTGGACTAGGGGCTTGCGGTAATGAGCAGAGACTCACGATCGATGTGATCCCGTCGCCCCGTCTCGAGGACTTGCGGCAAGGGCCAAGAATGCCCGACCATGCCTCGTACTCATATCTCGGGCAACCTGCAGGTCAACCCGTCTCCACAACACTCGCCACTTAGGCTCACGCGGGTACCCCTCAGGGTCGACCCGCCTTTCCAAGTAACAGTGTAAAGTCCAGGTATCCGTGTGTCCATAACATCAGGGGAATCCGAGGTATCACCCTCGTTGGATTCCTACTTGATGTATCCGTCAAGGTGAACTCGGAGGAATCACCCTCGATGGGTTCACACTTGATGTGTTGCACGACAGGGTCGTATCGGAAGTGGAGAAGGAGGAATCACCCTTGATGACCACGACCAAATAGCTACTCTACAGAGTTAACATCAGGAGTGCTATACGAGGTATCACCCTCGGCAATCGATAGTAACGCTGCAGTGTCGTACAACCAAGGGGGGGGGTGTAGTGTAGTGTCGGGGTCTGGCTGCGATTCCGTTGATCGAGTATCTGATAATCCAACGGGGCAACTGGGGACAAGTGGGGTCTCTGGTAGGTCTCTACCCAGCCTATACTAAACAGTTTAGGATAAGCAGGTAAGGTATCAATAGCAGGTTACAATAAACAGGCTATGCATCAGAATAGGTAAAGCAGTAGCAACAACAATTCTAATGCAAGCATGAGAGAGAAAGAATAGGCGATATCGGTATGCTCAAGGGGGGGTGCTTGCCTGGTTGCTCGGCGGCAAAGGCAAGGTCGTTAACGGTGTCGTCGGGCTCCTGAGCTGCGTCGGTCTCGGGAAATGCGTCTGTAGCGGGGTCTACCGAGAGAGAAGAGGGGGAGGAAACAGCAAATATAAAGCAAACAAGAGCATGACAAGACAATACACAGAGCTAGGGGTGTTCGGACGCTGTGCTACACGATATAGGTGAAGAGGGAAAACATCCGGGAATGTTTTCCCGAAGTTTGGTATTTTCGGACAGATGAAATGGAGGTGGACGGTTGCATGTTTGCTATGCTAGGGTCGTGTGGCGGACGAACGGACCACGTATTCGGATTCGTCTCGTCGTTCTGAGCAACTTTCATGTAGAAAGTTTTTCGATCTGAGCTACGGATTATTTTATATGAATTTCTAAAGATTTAATTGATTTCTGGAATTTATTTAATTATTTTAATCCAACATTATCCAGAACAGTGAAAGGTGATATCAGCATGATGCATTGCTGGCGTCAGCAGTCAACAGGGGCTGACCGAAGTCAAATCTGACAGGTGGGTCAAGTGGGACCCACATGCCAGTGACAGAGCTAACTAAACTGAGTTAGTTTAATCTAATTAACCAAATTAGCAGGTGGGGCCTACTGTCAGTGAGAGATTAGTATACTAATTAACAGTTTATTTATTTATTTAAATTCGTTTATTAAAGTGGGGCCCGCATGTCATAGACACAGGGCCAGCCCAGTCAGCAGTTGACTGGGGTCAACGGGTCAAAGGGGCCCGCGGGGCCCACCAGTCAGTGACGGTGTGGTGGGGCCGACGTGTCCTCGTCGGCGTCGACCGACAACTCGTCGCCGGCGACCAAAACGACGGCGGCGTGATCGGGAGGGGGGTCGAAATTCGCGTACAAGGTGTTTTCGGAGCCGTGGCTGGGTGCGTTCGATGCGGCTCGGCGTCGCGCGTCGAACGGTGGCGGTGCGAGGTGTTGGGGTGGCCGGAGCTGAGCGCCACGAGCTCGCCGGCGGCGAGGTGATTCGGGCGAGGTACGGGATCGACAAAACGACGCGCGTTCGAGCGATGCGAGGAGCTAGGCGGGGTCTACGCGACGCGGCGAGCTCAACGTACTCGGTGGTGAGGCCGTTTGGTCGCCAAAATAGCGCTGGCGACGAGCTATGCGGAGGCGCGTTCGGGCACGAGGGGAACGGCTGCTAGGGGCAGCAAACGACGGCTAGCAAGGAGGGGAAAAGAGCGGTGGCTTACAGCGGGAGCGTAGGGACTAGGCAACGGGCTCGGGGAGGCTCGGGGCGGCCGGATTCTTCGCCGGAGTGCGTCGGGTCCAGGGAAGAAGACGGGGTCGGCGGTGTCGTTGTAGTGGTCCCTGGCTCGATCTGCTCCACGCAGACGATGTGGACGAGGGCGGCGGTGCTCGAGGATGGTTCGGAGAGGCGTGAGGGAGGCGGTGGCCGCGTAGTTCAGCCGCGGCCGTCCATGGCGGCGTCGGGTGAAGTGGGGAATGAGGGAGAGGGGCGAACGGGGCGGGTAGGGTTCGCCGGGGGGTGCGGGGAGTTGCTCTTATCCTCCCCGGCGGGCGCGGGGTCGAGCCTTGGTCGTAGAGAAGAGAGGGGGGGGGGGGGGGTGCAGTGCGGGCGACAGCGGCGCGCGGTGAACAGAGGAGGTAGGAGACGAGCGAGGGGAGTGGGCTGGGCCGCGCGGGTGACTAGAGCCCAGCCACAGTGGGCCTCTTTTCCATTTTCTGTCGTTTTCTTTTCTGTTTTCTTTTTAGTTCCTGTTTTGCAAATTGTTTAGCCCCAAATAGACTTTTGTAAAATAGGTGAACTAGCCACATATTTATAGTGCAATTTTATTCACTGTTATAAAAAGGTTTGGAGGCAAATGACTTTTATTTGGATTTTAAATAAATGAATATGGATTAAATATCTCTGTTTTGTTGCTGTTAGAGTCAATTAATTAATTTAGTGAATGTTGGTTATAATTTTAGAATTGTCTCTGAAATATTTACAATATTATGAACATTTTAGTTTCTGGATTTGAACAACTTTTATTTGCACTTTCAGTTTGAATTTCCATTTGAATTTGAATTTGAAAAGAGATATGATTCAAATGATGTTTAAGCACTGTTGATCATGATGATATGACATTATCAAAAAAAGGGATTACTGTGGCTAACCACTGTGTGTGATAGCTCAATCGCTTGTCTTAAAATGACCTCGGTCCTCCCCTTATATAGGCCTGGGGACACCATAATAGTCGGTTTTGTATGTGTGAACAAATACAAGTTGAAGGTAGGCGTCCGTCTTGCATATGTGCATTTTGTTTTCGGTTCAGAAGATAAGCTGATACTGCAGAGTGTCAGGTACTCGAGTGCTTTTGGTGGTCCCGCTTGTCATTGTCCTGCTTGATGTGATGCGAGGCGCCGCTCCCTGGGTCAAAAAGGTTTATGGTCCTGTCGCTTTCACTTGATCGATAGGGTCTGCACCTAATCGGCCCGAGGCACCCGTCCAACCTGTTCGTCGTGATGATGGCGGTCTACGTGCGGCGGCGAGGTTCTCCATTCGTAGAGAGAGTGACCTTCCTGCGTGACAAGGCTGACGTCTTGGCATCCTTCGCTCGAACTGTTTGCCATTTATATGAAAGTAAATACACACAATAGATCTGTGTACAACACGTGTGGCCTTCATCTTTAACTGGGCAACGTTAAGAAACCCTTTATGTTTCTTATTTTACTTGATTGTTTTTTTGGGCTGGCCCATTTGGCAGGGGACTCAGGGTACCCCTATTTTTGATATGCCGACAGTATTGTTTAAAAAACCAAGCAAAATTTAAACAAACCTTTGTATGCTCTGCATGATAATCTCTCCAGGGACATTTTCTCAAACATATCACGGGCTACAAAATCGCACTTATATGTCGACAAAGAGGTCACAGATGGCTGAGTGAGATGTTCCTCTTGAGAAATTGATCTTAGGAAGCCAAGGAGATGGTTTTATTAGGACGGTTGGTGTAGCCTGGGTGCGAGTACATGCGGTAATGGTGCCCTGATTGGGATTTTAATAGCATGTCATGACCAAAGAAGAAAATAGCTTGAGAAAATGCATACCTATCATAAAGAAACATTACTGCCGTGTCAAGGATTCCTTGTTATTTTGCAATAACCAGATATTACTTCAAGAATCTCTCACACTACAAGTGTTTCTCTAGTCGCCTTCAATAAAAAAAATATTGAATTAGATATGTACATTGCAGAGTAGTAGCATTCCTACAAATCACCAAGAATTAGTAAATGAAAAAAAATCTCAGAGCTGCACTCGCACTCTTGCAGTCAAATTAGAAACAATCGAAGAAAAGGGAATGTGAAATACTCTTTCCGGTTCTTTTTACACCGCATATAAGATTTGTCTGAAGTCAAACTACATAAAGTAGGTAAACTTCATTGCTGATAACAGTGGTAGAGGTAGACTTAATAATGCCAAAATGGGCACAACCACAAGAAAAACTGGGTTTTCCATTCTATTCGTATTTATTTTACCTTATCCGTGTGAGGCTAAAAAAGTTATACAGCTAGGAGCATACCTTGTGCAGCAGTAGGTACAAATATTATGGGCATGCTTTCTTCAAATATTTGCCTTCAGAGGATGCTAAAGATCAACTGATCTATCCAGATAGAGGCTAAATTGATGGAACACATCTGAAGGACTAAACTCAGGTCAACAGCAAACAGGTAAATTTCACTCTTGATGAACAAAAACAAATACATGATCTACTATGCAAAGGACAGAATAAGTTAGCTTCATCTGATTTACTATGCAATCAGCATAAACAGTAGTAAACTTCCCTTGTCGCCTGTAGCTGACCATTGATGTAATATATCAAGATTGAGATAATGAATAATACAAAATATGAACGTAGAGAGTATTTCTCTATGGAGTCTCCATGTTCTTCAAGATCACTGGAGGACACGTCAGGCCATGAAGTTCTTCAAGATTTCTATACATGTTTTATTGATAGCAAACAGTGAAGCACCAATTATTATATATTTAAGGGGATTTCTCTGTACTGTTTACCGTTTGCACAACAGTCCAAAACTCATGCATCTTAATATTTCACATGCAGAAAGGTAAACCCTGGTTTTTCTGTCCTTTTTATACTTTCACCATCAATCATGCAAACCAATATGTAAATCTCTTATCAATAACCTGACAATCGTTCAAAAATAGCAAAAGAGCAAGTGTGCATCTATTATTTCCCTCGGCACATTATTTTTTTCCTTTTTTTTCGAAAGGGAGGATTACCCCGGCCTCTGCATGGAGCGATGCATATAGCCATCTTTATTGTATTATTCAACAAGATCTTATAAAATAAATACATATATCAACCCAAAGCCACCTTCCTGACAAAAACTGTCGCCCTACCTACAAGATTGATGATGTGCCTTGACCGCGCGCCACGCACACCAAGAAATCCGATGGCCTCACCAAGCCGCCCGCCGGCTAGCCGGAAGCACCAACCGGTCTAGCAGACCCTCAGCATGCACCGCATGCGCATGTTGTAGAATCCATCGCCGCCTTCTTCTGCAGTCTCATCTTCAGGAGCAATCAATGCATTGATTTTGCCAGACCCTTCTGCCGTTGACGCCACCACGACGCCAAATAGCGCGTGCCTCCTGCGTGTGTCCATCGAACGGTATCCAGTGCTGAGACCCCGTTGCACCTTGCCGCCAAGACTCGCCGTCGCCAATATTGTAGATGTCATGCCGCTCTACCTTGGTCACCACAAGAGAAGCATACGGTGGCCTGCGCCCAGCCACCGAGCCAAGCACTTATCCCTCCAGCCGGTGTACAACCCCAAAGATGATGCCCCCATGGGGGTGACGACGCAGGAACCTCGCCATCATCTGATCTAGAAAGCTCGAATCTGGGGTTTCCACCGGGGCACACATGGAACGCGAATTGCCCCACAATGCCTCCAATGAGTTAACCATGCTCGCGGGCGCCGCCGTTGACGGTTCTGGTCGAGGCCGAACTTCGCTGCAAATTTGCGCCCATCCCCGGCTGGACCACCAGATCGACCTTCTCCATCATCCAGCACGCCCATGGGTAACGTCTGCTGCTGGGAAATCGTACGACCGGAGCCGCACCATCGCCCGGAACTGCCGGCTGGCATGGGTGAGCCATCGACGGCGGAGGGGCCCTCACCACTGCGCCGCCGACGCCGGGCGACACACACGTCCAGGACACCCGCACGGATCTCCACCGCAACCGCATCATGGAGCCACGACGGAGGAAGGCCCTGCCACCGCCATCATCCCCCGCCTGGGCTTTGCCCCGCGTAGCTCCACTGGCGGTGAGGAGAGGAGCGGCGGTGGCTCGAAGCCCTAGATCGAATCAGGAGGGAGGAGATCAGGAGAGGGGTGGCGGCGGCTCGAGGAGGGGGGCGGGGGGGGGGGGGGGGGGGGGGGATCGGGAGCCTAAGATCCCTTTGGTTCAAAACTTTGCAAGTGTGCACTCTAAAAAACACTCTAATTGCTAGTAAATAAAATAAATAGTGGCGATGTACACTTGTATAGGCCTCTTCTGTGCTCTCAACAAACCGACCATTACCTGCTTGAAAAATCATCTCACCTCTTAAAGCCCTTCTTAAATCAATGAAATAAAGTGTGAAGGGCACCTAGGCGCTAGGCCACAACAGAACGCTAGGTCTTTTTTTGGGGCAAACAAACACCTAGCTCTTAAGCGCGGCTAGGCATGAACTTAGGCAAGATAGGCGCTAGTCAGTGAAAAAAAAAACAATTAATAGCCAGCATTTTTTCCTTGGTCCTAAATAAAAGGATTCGAAAAGCATGTAAAGTGTGTAAAGCTGGGCAAAAAAATAGACAAATTGAAGAGGTGGTTTCTGTAGGTTATTGACAATGTACGCATGACTATGAAGCAATTTATTCTCTCCAAGCTAAATGTTTCTCATTGTAAATACGGAAGGAACACCAATAAAATCATAATGACCATGTATCATGGAAAGGATCATTAGCCAAGTAATATTATTTTTAATGCATCAAATATACAAAATGAAACTAAAGTAAACTCAGGGCTAATATAACCATTCGATAGACTGGGCATAGAGCAGCTTGAAAGACACAGAATCACACACACACACAAAGAGGGAGACTACATACATTCAAATTACTACCGAGCTCTTCAAATTGTTGATGCCAATTGCCCATCACACAAGTTTTCTGCTGGGCACGATAAGCAGTATTCCGTTCAATTTGTGTCTTCATGAAACTGTGGAGAACTGATCAAAGCTTAAACATACTGCAGAATGCAAGATTGCTAGTCCTCCTTTTATATCTAAAAAAGGCTGAAGAGAGAAAAAACCTAGAAAAATATGAGGGTGGGTGTGATTAAGCATTCCAAGACTAAAAGGTAATTTACTGGATAAGTATGAAAAAAAGGAAACTACCACAACACAAATTAGAACTAATATCATAATGATCCCTACTCCTGCAACACCAATAGTCATAAAGGCACCGTTGTATTATGCAGAGCAGTGAGCTTCTATGAATGAAATTTAATATAAGCATGTGATAGACCAAAAACAATATGGAAAATCAGGAAGATTAACAAACATATTCTATTGAAAATTTCTCATAATAAAAAAATACAGTGTAGAATTGAAAACGACACAGAGAAATAAATGTACATATCTCATTCCTATTCTGCAACAGAGAAAAATAAAACAACCAGACAAAGTGACAAACCAGTCTTTATGTGTGAAGGCTGTAGGCTATATTCTGATAAGTGAGAATCCATCAACGCAAACAAAATTTAAGATTGTCATTCCTATAAATGCAGATGAAATGAAGCTCGACATTCAGTATAATATTGTTTTTATTTTCAGACATTTAACAAGGAAAATCACAGAAATTGAAAAATCACTTCAAACCACATTTTTTTTACCTGTGAGCTTGTCAACGAAGTTCATTTGTGTCCCTGTCTCATCTTGACCTCACCCCCACCACTTGACTCATCAGTGACCTAGGCCATCTCACAGGGTCAAACACATCCATTCATGGCAGAGGATATATCCTCCACCGCAACTGAAAAGGAAACATAAATTAATTAAGTGAGCATGTAAAGGCAATAAAAGAAAATTGTGCCTAAAAATAACCAGGTCTGTATGCTTTGAGATGGTTTAACAAATCAATAGTATGGTAAGGATCAAAGATAAATCTTCATGTCACACTATGGTCATGCATCACTGAAACGAAAAAAGCGACATTCAAGATAGCTGACCTCCACTAGTAGAAAACAGGGCTTTGGTCCAGGCCTGCCCAGCCCATTAGTCCCGGTTCAGTCAGGAATCGGGACCCATGGGGGCATACGTCCCGGTTCGTGCGCCCAGGGGGCCGGCCGGGCCTCGTGGGGCATTGGTCCCGGTTCGTCTGGACCCTTTGGTCCCGGTTCCAGACACGAACCGGGACCAATGGGCTTCGCTCCTGGCCCACATCCATTGGTCCCGGTTCGTGGCTGGAACCGGGACCAAAGGGTGGCCTTTAGTCCCGGTTCCAACCACGAACCGGGACCAATGTTGTGCCTATATATACCCCTCGCCCGCGAGCAGAGCACTCCACTGCTCTGTTTTTTTCTGGCCGATGAGGGGAGGGCTTTGTGGTGCTCTAGCTCACCTCCTATGCACATGAGGTGTTCGATGAAATGCCCGAGCCACACTACTTAAGCTTTCTCCTCTCCAAACTCGATGTAACACCCCCGGTGGTTAGCCACAGTAATCCCATTTTGATAATGCCAAGTCAGCATGATTATCAGTGCATGATCATCATTAACATCATATTGCATTTCAACTCCTAACCTCAAATTCAAAATTAAATGAAAGTGGAAAATAAAAGTTGTCCAACATAGAAACTAAATTGTTCATTAAATAGCAAATAAATCAGAGACAATTCTAAAATTAAAACCAACATCATTGAAGTTGGGTAAGTGACTCAAACATCTTCAAACAGCGACTAAAAACAATATTTAATAACCATTTATTAAATCTAATTTAAGTATGAAATGATGTTTTGCCCAAACTAATTTTAGGTGTTAGGAAATAAAGCACTGGTATTTATGGACTAGGTCTCCCTTTTTTACAAAATTCGGTTTGGGGCCTAACTATTTACTAAACAGAGGTATATGAATTTATAAAAAGAAAAAGAACAAAAGAAAATAAAACCCCCCGGCCTCGGCCCAGCAGGCCGTCAGGCCGCCAGGCCGGCCCAGCCGTTGCCCTACAGCCGGCCACCACCCCCGAAACCCTAATCCCCCCCTCTCGCTCCCCCTCCCCCCCCCCCCGATCCAGAAATTCTGGATCGGGATCGACCCCCCACCCCCCCCCCCCCCCGACCGCCCCCCCCCGCCCCCCCCCCGTCTCCTCTTCTCCTTCCTTCCTTCCCCACAATCCGCCGCCCGGCCCCGCGGCCCTGACGCCGGCGCCGCCCCGCTCCGTCGCCGCCTTCTCGACGCCTCGCCTCCTCCCCGGAGCCCCCGCTCGCCGACGCCCCCGTCGCCTCACCCCGCCGACCGCCCTGCCGCTCGACGTCGCCGGCACCACCCCGTCGCCGGACCGCGCCACCCCCTCGACCCTCATCCCCGACCGGCCTCCTCGAGCCACGCCGCCCCCGTGCCTCTACAGCCGTCGGTGAGGCCCCGGCCTCTGCCGCCCTCTCCCCTTTCACCCTCGTCCCCGTCCTCGATGCCGTCCGCCGTGCCCGGCCGCGCTCGCCGCGGTCCCCTGCTCCGTTACCCGCGCCGCTCCCGTCCGTGCCCTGCCGCTCGCCTTCCCTCGCTGCGCGCTGCAGTTGCTCGCGCCGCCTCTGGCTGCCGTGTCGCCCGCTCCGCCTGAGCGCGCGCTGCCTCGGTCGCCGCCCGCCCCCTTCCCCGCTCGCCTCTGCCGCACGCGCGCGCGCCCCCACCGCGCCCGGGCCCTCGCCCCCGCTCGCCACCAAGGCGCCCGCGCCCACGCCTCGCTTGGCGCCCGCTCGCCCGCGCGCGCGCTCCGGCCTCCGCTCGCCCGCGCCCGGCCCGCTCCGCGCCGTGCCTCCGCCTCCCCGCGCCCGCGCATCGCCGCTCGCCCTACACCGCTCCCGGCCGCGTCTCCCCTCCGGCCGCAGCCGCGCCCCGCCGGTGCGCCCGTTCGGGCGGCGCTGCGCCCGTCGGGCGTCCACGCCCGCACCCGCGTCCGTTCGCCCGCTTGGCCTCTGTGCCGCCGACAGCAGGGGCCCACAGCCCCCAAAACGTTAAAAAAAAATAGGATTATGATTTAATAAAAATAAAAATAAAAATAATTAAACTAATTAATTAATTAATTAGTTAATTAATCCTGATTAGGTTAATTTAATTAAGTAGTTAGTGTTAATTAAACAGTAATTTAATTAGTTAATCACTAATTAACCTAACAGCCTATGACAGGTGGGACCCACTGGTCCTGACGTCATGCTGACGTCATGCTGACGTCAGCAAGACACTGTTTCGGATAATGTTAATTTAAATAATTAATTAAATTCCAGAAATTAATAAAAACTTTAGAAAATCATATTAAATAATCCGTAACTCAGATCGAAAAACTTTGTACATGAAAGTTGCTCAGAACGACGAGACGAATTTGAATACGCGGTCCGTTCGTCCGTCACGCGTCCCTAACTATCCGAACTTGCAACCGTTCCCCTCTTATCCTCTGTCCGATAATTCCAAAGACCCGGGAAATATCGTCAGATATTCTCCCGCTCCGTCTGTTACGTGTGATGCTGCGTTAGACTACCCCTAGCACCGTGTATCGTATTTGTCATGCTCATGTTTGCTATATATTTATACTGTTTCCTCCCCCTCTTCTCTCTCGATAGCCCCCGACCCTGACGTCGTCCCCGAGACCGACGCAACTCCGGATCCCGAAGACACCATAGACGACCTTGCCCTTGCCGCCGAGCAACCAGGCAAGCCCCTCCTTTGATCATCCCGATATCGCCCATTCTAATTTCCCATGCTTGCATTAGAATTGCTGCTACTACTGCTTTACCTATTCTGATGCATAGCCTGTTCATTGTAACCTACTGTTGATAATTACCTACATATCCTAAACTGTTTAGTCTAGGCTGGGTAGAGACCTATCAGTGACCCCACTTATCCCGACTGCCGCGCTGGATCGTCAGAAGACCCGATCAACGGGATTGAAGACCAGGACCCGACACCGCACATCACCCCCCTTAGTTGTAACGACACTGCAGCGTTACTATCGAGTGCCGAGGGTGAAACCTCTTGTAGCACTTCTGATGTTAACTCTGTAGAGTAGCTATTCGGTCGTGGTCATCGAGGGTGATTCCTCCTTCACCGCTTCCGATAACGACGCTGTCCTACAACACCTCAAGTGTGGACCCAGTGAGGGTGATCCCTCCTAGTTCACCTTGACGGATACATCGAGTGGGAATTCAATGAGGGTGATACCTCGGATTCCCTGATGTTATGGACACACGGATACTTGGACCTTACAATGTTACTTGGAAAGGCGGGTCGACCCTGAGGGGTACCCGCATGTGATGTGAAGGCGGGTTGCCAGTGTGGTGCCCGAGTGGTGAATACGAGGCGCGGCCGGGCATTCTTGGCCCTTGCCGCAAGTCCTCGAGACGGGGCGACGGGGTCACATCTTTCGTGAGTCTCTGCTCGTTACCGCAAGCCCTAGTCCTAACGATTTGGATATTTGATCCGAGCAGACCTCTGGTCTGATAGCACTAACCATCACGTGGGCATAGTATGGGCGTTCTGCATCGTATGCATCAGCCGAAAGCTCTGTCAGACGTCCAGTTCAGCAGTGCGGCATGGAGTGATTGGCGCCATTTCGGTGGTGCTTGGATCTGGGCCATGTACGCAACGACCCGGAGGGCGAGGGGCGATGGCCAAGACCCCCTTGCGCTTAGGATGTAGACCGGCGGGGACCTCTCTGCTGAGTTGTAGGTAGGGTTGCGATGTGTCGTTTGGCCGAGGCCGGGCATGGCCCAGGAAAGTGTGTCCGGCCGAAGTTAATCGAGCGTGTTGGGTAAGTTGGTGCACCCCTGCAGGGAAGAACATTTCTATCGATAGCCGGTCCTACGGTAAAGGACACTCGGAGTTGTATCCTGATTGATACAATTTAGAACTGGATACCTGTGATGAGACCTGTATATATGGCTCTGGGATTGCTTTCTCGCAGGGAGTCGAGAAAGGATCTCTGGGTGAGGTTGATATTATTACTGCTACATTATATTGTATTGTTCTACTCTCTTCTACTGCTGCAAGACCGCTGAAGATGCTAGTCTTCGATAGGACTAGGCCTTCTCTCTATTCTGGCATTTCTGCAGCCCAGTCCACATATACAGCCTCCCTTTGAAAATGTTGCATATGTAGTGTAGATCCTTGCTTGCTGAGTACTTCTGAGTACTCACGGTTGCTTTGTTTTCCTTTTTCTCCCCATATCAGTTTGACGTGACCAGAGGACGGAGCCCCCTGAGACAGATGCCCCGACGATCGCTACTACTACTACCCAGAGGATGGATACTACTACGAGTCGACTGACGACCAGGAGTAGGATCGGAGGGTCCCAGGCAGGAGGCCTTCGCCTTTCGATCGTAGTGTTTTATTTTGCCCCGCCTTTCTAAAGGCCTTTCTGTACTTTCTTTTATATCTGTACTCAGATATCTGATGCTTCCGCTGACGCTTGTTCGCAAGCTTATGTATTCGAGCCCTCGAGGCCCTGGCTTGTAATATAAAGCTTGTATGACTTTATTTATGTTTTAGAGTTGTGTTGTGATATCTTCCCGTGAGTCCTTAGGCTTGATCGTGTGCATTTGCGTGTATGATTAGTGCACGATCGGGCCGGGGGCGTCACAAGTTGGTATCAGAGCCGACTGCCTGTAGGAATCCCCTTTCCAACTCCTTGGCCGAAGTTGAGTCTAGAAACCGGAAAACTGTTTTACTAACTTGGCTGTGTGGCTTACGGGCCCACGTCGCCAATTGGGTGGTATTAGGATCTTTTACTCCTCGACCTTTACTCTGGGACTCTGACCTCTCTTCTATTCGGGTTAAATGATTTTACTAACTCCAACATTAGGTTCTCGTGGTCACATCCACCCGGTGTTCTGAAGATATTCCCCCTTGCTTCAAGATTGAGGGCCAGGTTCTGCTTACAGGATCCTCTTATCGAGGGCACCCTGTGTTGTCACGTGCAGATTCCTCGCTCCAATAGTTTTCTCCGACGTTGATGTAGCCTTTGCTATGTCTCGTTGTGTACTCCCATATCGCGTGCCTGCGCGCCGCCTAGATGTCTAGCCCTTCCCTTTTCAACAGTCGTAATGCCGGATGCTAACCGAGGCTATGTGTGGCTTTGAATGTCTGGTGCGAATATGATGAAGTATCTATTGCACTTCCTTCTGTTGTGCGTGTTACTTCATAAATAATTCCATACACCTGCAAGTTATTAGCTAAATTGCCCTTGTTGATTTGGCAGGATGGCTGACGATCCTCCACCTCCACCCTATATTGCCGCAATGATGCAGCAGTTTGAATTGAACCGTCAGCTCAACGAGAGTCTGGTAAGACGTTTGGAATGCAATGAGGCTCGTCAGGAGCCTGGACCGATCTCGCTGCCAGAATTTGTGCACCTCAACCCGTCCGTTTTCCGCAACTCCACCAATCCTATGGATGCTGATGATTGGCTTCGTGACATCCTGTTTGAAATGGAGTCAGCTAATGTTGCCCCTGCCAGTTATGTCACCTTTGCGACATTCCACCTAAAGGGCCCAGCGGCTCAATGGTGGGAAAGCCACAAGGGTACGTTGCCTGCTGAAACAGTAACCACTTGGCAGGAATTTCAGTCAGCTTTTCGTGCACGGTACATTCCTCAAGGTCTGATAGATCAGAAGAAGCAGCAGTTTCGCAAACTCACACAGGGCACAATGACTGTGGATGAATATCAGAGGAAATTTCTCGAGTTATCCCGCTATGCTGAGGATGACGTTAACACTGACGCCCGCAAGCAGGATAAATTCCGTGAAGGACTCCGTACTGACATAAAACTCGCACTTGCAGTCCTTGATTGTACAGACTTCGAAATGCTTGTCAGCAAATCTTTCCAAATTGAAACAGCTCTGACTGAATGCCAGGAGTCGCTCAAGCGCACTCATGAAGCTGGCTCATCCTCGGGTCAGCCTGTTCAGAAACGTCGATTCTGGATCCCACACAATGTTCATCACCGACCTGCCCCTGCACCAAGGCCGTCATATGTGGCGCCTCGTCTGCCTCCGCCCCCAAGCCAGTTAACGACTCAGGGCGGACAGTCCACTGCTGTAGCTCCTCCCCATAATGATCGGAATTGCTTCAAGTGTGGTCAACCAGGGCACCGTGCTACCAATTGCCGTCCGAACCAAAATCGAGATGCCCGAGCTCGTCAGCCCAGGAATCCCAATGCCAAACCTTCTGCTGTTATACTGGGCCATGCTAACCATGTCAATACAGAAGAGGCTCAGAAAGAACCAACCATTGTGATGGGTACCCTCCCGATTAATTCAGTTGCAGCTTCTGTCCTTTTCGACTCAGGAGCATCACATTCCTTTGTGTCTCAACAATTTGCTCAGCGGCATGAGCTACATCTAGAGCTGTTACCCACACCGTTAGAGATTATCACCCCCCGTTCCAGGTGGCAAACCAAGATGGTAAGTCACAACAATCAGATAAAAATTGAAGGGTTGATGTTCTCTGCTTCCCTTATTGCTCTTGGACCTTCCGACATAGACATCATTCTCGGTATGAACTGGTTGACTGCCCATAATGCTTTGATTGATTGCGCTACTAAGACAGCCCAGCTCACTCACCCTTCTGGCCAGACAGTCAAATACTCAGCCCGAATAGCTCAGGATGCTGAGAGCCAGATGTATGTTCTGAATGCATTGAATGCTTCATCGCTTGAAGGCATCGAGAACGTTCCCGTTGTTCGCGATTTTCAAGATGTCTTTCCAGAAGAACTTCCAGGAATTCCCCCTGCCAGAGCTGTTGAGTTTGTCATTGACTTGAAACCAGGCACAACTCCTATTGCGAAGCGCCCTTATAAGATGCCTCCGCATCATCTTCTCGAACTTAAGGAAGAAATCGACACGTCACTTAAGAAAGGTTTCATCCGCCCCAGTTCCTCTGCTTGGGGAGCACCTTCACTCTTCGTTAAGAAGAAGGATGGAACTAACCGATTGGTTCAGGATTATCGACCAATCAACCAAGCAACAATTCAAAACAAGTATCCGCTTCCTCGGATCAATGATTTGTATGATCAACTTGTTGGTTCCTCAGTATTCTCTAAGCTTGATTTGAGATTGGGTTATCATCAGATCCGTGTTCGTGAAGAGGATATTCCGAAGACTGCTTTTGTTACTCGCTATGGCTCTTATGAGTACACTGTCATGTCATTTGGCTTAACCAATGCTCCAGCCACATTTTCCACTTAGCCCCCTGAGACAGATGCCCCGACGATCGTTACTACTACTACCCAGAGGTTGGATACTACTACGAGTTGACTGACGACCAGGAGTAGGATCGGAGGGTCCCAGGCAGGAGGCCTTCGCCTTTCGATCGTAGTGTTTTATTTTGCCCCGCCTTTCTAAAGGCCTTTCTGTACTTTCTTTTATATCTGTACTCAGATATCTGATGCTTCCGCTGACGCTTGTTCGCAAGCTTATGTATTCGAGCCCTCGAGGCCCCTGGCTTGTAATATAAAGCTTGTATGACTTTATTTATGTTTTAGAGTTGTGTTGTGATATCTTCCCGTGAGTCCTTAGGCTTGATCGTGTGCATTTGCATGTATGATTAGTGCACGATCGGGCCGGGGGCGTCACAAGTTGGTATCAGAGCCGACTGCCTGTAGGAACCCCCCTTTCCAACTCCTTGGCCGAAGTTGAGTCTAGAAACCGGAAAACTGTTTTACTAACTTGGCTATGTGGCTTACGGGCCCACGTCGCCAATTGGGTGGTATTAGGATCTTTTACTCCTCGACCTTTACTCTGGGACTCTGACCTCTCTTCTATTCGGGTTAAATGATTTTACTAACTCCAACATTAGGTTCTCGTGGTCACATCCACCCGGTGTTCTGAAGATATTCCCCCTTGCTTCAAGATTGAGGGCCAGGTTCTGCTTACAGGATCCTCTTATCGAGGGCACCCTGTGTTGTCACGTGCAGATTCCTCGCTCCAATAGTTTTCTCCGACGTTGATGTAGCCTTTGCTATGTCTCGTTGTGTACTCCCATATCGCGTGCCTGCGCGCCGCCTAGATGTCTAGCCCTTCCCTTTTCAACAGTCGTAATGCCGGATGCTAACCGAGGCTATGTGTGGCTTTGAATGTCTGGTGCGAATATGATGAAGTATCTATTGCACTTCCTTCTGTTGTGCGTGTTACTTCATAAATAATTCCATACACCTGCAAGTTATTAGCTAAATTGCCCCTGTTGATTTGGCAGGATGGCTGACGATCCTCCACCTCCACCCTATATTGCCGCAATGATGCAGCAGTTTGAATTGAACCGTCAGCTCAACGAGAGTCTGGTAAGACGTTTGGAATGCAATGAGGCTCGTCAGGAGCCTGGACCGATCTCGCTGCCAGAATTTGTGCACCTCAACCCGTCCGTTTTCCGCAACTCCACCAATCCTATGGATGCTGATGATTGGCTTCGTGACATCCTGTTTGAAATGGAGTCAGCTAATGTTGCCCCTGCCAGTTATGTCACCTTTGCGACATTCCACCTAAAGGGCCCAGCGGCTCAATGGTGGGAAAGCCACAAGGGTACGTTGCCTGCTGAAACAGTAGCCACTTGGCAGGAATTTCAGTCAGCTTTTCGTGCACGGTACATTCCTCAAGGTCTGATAGATCAGAAGAAGCAGCAGTTTCGCAAACTCACACAGGGCACAATGACTGTGGATGAATATCAGAGGAAATTTCTCGAGTTATCCCGCTATGCTGAGGATGACGTTAACACTGACGCCCGCAAGCAGGATAAATTCCGTGAAGGACTCCGTACTGACATAAAACTCGCACTTGCAGTCCTTGATTGTACAGACTTCGAAATGCTTGTCAGCAAATCTTTCCAAATTGAAACAGCTCTGACTGAATGCCAGGAGTCGCTCAAGCGCACTCATGAAGCTGGCTCATCCTCGGGTCAGCCTGTTCAGAAACGTCGAGTCTGGATCCCACACAATGTTCATCACCGACCTGCCCCTGCACCAAGGCCGTCATATGTGGCGCCTCGTCTGCCTCCGCCCCCAAGCCAGTTAACGACTCAGGGCGGACAGTCCACTGCTGTAGCTCCTCCCCATAATGATCGGAATTGCTTCAAGTGTGGTCAACCAGGGCACCGTGCTACCAATTGCCGTCCGAACCAAAATCGAGATGCCCGAGCTCGTCAGCCCAGGAATCCCAATGCCAAACCTTCTGCTGTTATACTGGGCCATGCTAACCATGTCAATACAGAAGAGGCTCAGAAAGAACCAACCATTGTGATGGGTACCCTCCCGATTAATTCAGTTGCAGCTTCTGTCCTTTTCGACTCAGGAGCATCACATTCCTTTGTGTCTCAACAATTTGCTCAGCGGCATGAGCTACATCTAGAGCTGTTACCCACACCGTTAGAGATTATCACCCCCCGTTCCAGGTGGCAAACCAAGATGGTAAGTCACAACAATCAGATAAAAATTGAAGGGTTGATGTTCTCTGCTTCCCTTATTGCTCTTGGACCTTCCGACATAGACATCATTCTCGGTATGGACTGGTTGACAGCCCATAATGCTTTGATTGATTGCGCTGCTAAGACAGTCCAGCTCACTCATCCTTCCGGACAGACACTCAGATACTCGGCTCGAACAGTTCAGGACGCCGAAGCTCAGATTTATCTTCTGAATGCATTGAATGCTTCACCTCTTGAAGGCATCGAGAACGTTCCAGTTGTTCATGATTTTCAAGATGTATTTCCAGAAGAACTTCCAGGAATACCCCCTGCTAGAGCTGTTGAGTTTGTCATCGACTTGAAGCCTGGCACAACACCTATCGCGAAGCGTCCTTATAAGATGCCTCCGCATCACCTTTTGGAACTTAAGGAAGAAATCGACACGTCACTTAAGAAAGGTTTCATCCGCCCCAGTTCCTCTGCTTGGGGAGCACCTTCACTCTTCGTTAAGAAGAAGGATGGAACTAACCGATTGGTTCAGGATTATCGACCAATCAACCAAGCAACAATTCAGAACAAGTATCCGCTTCCTCGGATCAATGATTTGTATGATCAACTTGTTGGTTCCTCAGTATTCTCTAAGCTTGATTTGAGATTGGGTTATCATCAGATCCGTGTTCGTGAAGAGGATATTCCGAAGACTGCTTTTGTTACTCGCTATGGCTCTTATGAGTACACTGTCATGTCATTTGGCTTAACCAATGCTCCAGCCACATTTTCCCGTCTGATGAATTATATCTTCATGGATTACCTCGACAAGTTCGTCGTGGTATATCTAGATGATATTCTGGTTTATTCAAAGAATAAGGAAGAACATGCTGAACACCTCCGTCTTGTACTGGAAAGGCTCCGAGAACACCAACTGTATGCCAAATATTCTAAATGTGAATTCTGGTTGTCTGAAGTGACATATCTCGGCCATGTGATTTCGAAAGATGGCATTGCCGTTAACCCAGAACGAGTTCAGGCTATACTTGACTGGACTCCTCCGAAGAACGTCAAGCAAGTGAGAAGTTTTCTCGGTCTTGCAAGTTATTGCCGTCGTTTTGTCGAGAATTTTTCTAAGATTGCTAAGCTTTTGACTGATCTGCTTCACAAGGGCGTTAAGTTTGAATGGACAGAAAAATGTCAGGAAAGTTTTCAAATACTCAAAGACAAGCTAACGTCTGCCCCAGTACTTGCTCCTCCAGATTCTCGCAAAGACTTTGTGATCTATTGTGACGCATCCCGTGAAGGATTAGGCTGTGTCCTAATGCAAGAGCGTAAAGTGATTGCTTATGGCTCTCGTCAGTTGCGCCCACATGAAGAGAATTATCCGGTACATGATCTAGAACTAGCTGCTGTCATCTATGCATTGCAGTTATGGCGACATTACCTTCTCGGTAATCGTTGCGAGATATACACGGATCATAAAAGTCTGAAGTACTTGTTCACTCAACCTTCTCTAAACCTCCGTCAGCAAAGATGGATGGAGACCATTGCGGACTATGACTTGGGTATTTCTTATACCCCTGGCAAGGCTAATGTAATGGCTGATGCGTTGAGCCGCAAATCCTATTGCTGCGAACTTGAGGTTCAGCTACAGCAACCACTTCTGTATGAAGAGCTTCGAAAGCTAAATCTCGAGATAGTTCCCCAAGGATACCTAAAAACCTTGGTTGTTGAACCAGACCTTGAGAAAGCTGTTAAGAATGCGCAAGCTAAAGATGCTGAAGTTGATCTGATGAAGAAGGACCTTCACCTTGTAAAGTACAGGGATTTCTCGCTGTCTGAAGATGGAACCTTGTATTTCAGAGACCGCATTGTCGTACCTCGCTTCGAGCTTATGACTGACAAAGTCATGAAGGAGGCACATGATACCCCGCTGTGTATTCACCCGGGTAGCACCAAGATGTATCGTGATCTCCGTCAAAGGTACTGGTGGTCTAGAATGAAGCAAGACATTGCTCGATATGTTGCTGAATGTGATGTGTGTCGACGCGTTAAAGCAGAACATCAGAAGCCTGCTGGAATTCTGAAACCACTTCCTATTCCTTTATGGAAATGGGATAAGGTTCAGATGGATTTCGTTACAGGACTTCCCAGGTCACAGAAGGGTCACGATGCTATTCTTGTCGTCGTCGACCAACTCTCCAAAGTTGCACACTTTCTGCCTGTCAAGGAGACGATCACTGCTAGTCAGTTAGCAGAGTTATATATCTCCAGAATTGTTTCACTCCACGGTATTCCGAAAGAGATCAGTTCAGACCGTGGCAGCATATTCACTGGTCATTTCTGGGAAAGTTTCCAAAAGGCTATGGGAACTCATATTACCTGGAGTTCAGCTTATCATCCTCAATCCCAAGGCCAAGTTGAACGAGTCAATCAAGTGCTTGAAGACATGCTACGAGCTTGTGTTGTTTCTTTCGGCAAGAAGTGGGAAGAATCTCTTCCATATGCCGAGTTCTCTTATAACAACAGCTATCAAGCTAGCTTGAAAATGGCCCCCTTTGAAGTTCTCTATGGACGTAAGTGTCGAACCCCTCTGAATTGGTCAGAAACTGGGGAACGACCGCTCGTGGGTCCAGATATTATTCATCACGCCGAAGAACAAGTCCGAATTGTCCGGGAAAATCTCAAGGCGGCTCAGGACCGCCAGAAGAGCAACTATGATCGCAAACGATGGGGTTTGACTTATCAACCTGGTGATCAAGCTTATCTTCGTGTCACCCCTATGAAGGGCACTCACCGTTTTGGAATAAAGGGCAAGCTAGCTCCACGCTACATTGGTCCTTTCCGCATTGTTGCGAGACGTGGTCAAGTGGCGTATAAATTGGAATTGCCGCCGCAATTCTCTCATATCCACGACGTCTTCCATGTGTCGCAACTTCGTAAATGCTTCAAGGAATCTCCGCACCGATCTGTGGATCACGAGATGCTTGAATTGCATGATGATCTTTCATATAAGGAACATCCGATCCGCATTCTCGATGAAGCGGAACGTCGAACCCGTCAGAAGGTTACCAAGTTCCTCAAAGTGCAGTGGTCAAATCATACTGAAAATGAAGCCACTTGGGAACGCGAGGATAATCTTCGTGCGGAATACCCCGAACTTTTTCCTTCTACTTCTTAATTCTCGGGACGAGAATTCTTGTTAGTAGAGGAGATTTGTAACACCCCCGGTGGTTAGCCACAGTAATCCCATTTTGATAATGCCAAGTCAGCATGATTATCAGTGCATGATCATCATTAACATCATATTGCATTTCAACTCCTAACCTCAAATTCAAAATTAAATGAAAGTGGAAAATAAAAGTTGTCCAACATAGAAACTAAATTGTTCATTAAATAGCAAATAAATCAGAGACAATTCTAAAATTAAAACCAACATCATTGAAGTTGGGTAAGTGACTCAAACATCTTCAAACAGCGACTAAAAACAATATTTAATAACCATTTATTAAATCTAATTTAAGTATGAAATGATGTTTTGCCCAAACTAATTTTAGGTGTTAGGAAATAAAGCACTGGTATTTATGGACTAGGTTTCCCTTTTTTACAAAATTCGGTTTGGGGCCTAACTATTTACTAAACAGAGGTATATGAATTTATAAAAAGAAAAAGAACAAAAGAAAATAAAACCCCCCTGGGCCTCGGCCCAGCAGGCCGTCCAGGCCGCCAAGGCCGCCCAGCCGTCGCCCTACATAGCCGGCCACCACCCCCCGAAACCCTAATCCCCCCCCGCTCCCCCCCCCCCGTCGCCCGTCGCGGCCGGCCGTCCCCGCCGCCGCCGGCCCCGGCCCTGACGCCGGCGCCGCCCCGCTCCGTCGCCGCCTTCTCGACGCCTCGCCTCCTCCCCGGAGCCCCGCTCGCCGACGCCCCGTCGCCCTCACCCCGCGACCGCCTGCCGCTCAACGTCGCCGGCACCACCCCGTCGCCGGACCGCGCCACCCCTCGACCCTCATCCCGACCGGCTCTCGAGCCACGCCGCCCCCGTGCCTCTACAGCCTCGGTGAGGCCCCGGCCTCTGCCGCCCTCTCCCCTTTCACCCTCGTCCCCGTCCTCGATGCCGTCCGCCGTGCCCGGCCGCGCTCGCCGCGGTCCCCTGCTCCGTTACCCGCGCCGCTCCCGTCCGTGCCCTGCCGCTCGCCTCCCCTCGCTGCGCGCTGCAGTTGCTCGCGCCGCCTCTGGCTGCCGTGTCGCCCGCTCCGCCTGAGCGCGCGCTGCCTCGGTCGCCGCCCGCCCCCTTCCCCGCTCGCCTCTGCCGCACGCGCGCGCGCCCCCACCGCGCCCGGGCCCTCGCCCCCGCTCGCCACCAAGGCGCCCGCGCCCACGCCTCGCTTGCCGCCCGCTCGCCCGCGCGCGCGCTCCGGCCTCCGCTCGCCCGCGCCCGGCCCGCTCCGCGCCGTGCCTCCGCCTCCCCGCGCCCGCGCATCGCCGCTCGCCCTACACCGCTCCCGGCCGCGTCTCCCCTCCGGCCGTAGCCGCGCCCCGCCGGTGCGCCCGTTCGGGCGGCGCTGCGCCCGTCGGGCGTCCACGCCCGCACCCGCGCCGTTCGCCCGCTTGGCCTCTGTGCCGCCGACAGCAGGGGCCCACAGCCCCCAAAACGTTAAAAAAAAATAGGATTATGATTTAATAAAAATAAAAATAAAAATAATTAAACTAATTAATTAATTAATTAGTTAATTAATCCTGATTAGGTTAATTTAATTAAGTAGTTAGTGTTAATTAAACAGTAATTTAATTAGTTAATCACTAATTAACCTAACAGCCTATGACAGGTGGGACCCACTGGTCCTGACGTCATGCTGACGTCATGCTGACGTCAGCAAGACACTGTTTCAGATAATGTTAATTTAAATAATTAATTAAATTCCAGAAATTAATAAAAACTTTAGAAAATCATATTAAATAATCCGTAACTCAGATCGAAAAACTTTGTACATGAAAGTTGCTCAGAACGACGAGACGAATCTGAATACGCGGTCCGTTCGTCCGTCACGCGTCCCTAACTATCCGAACTTGCAACCGTTCCCCTCTTATCCTCTGTCCGATAATTCCAAAGACCCGGGAAATATCGTCAGATATTCTCCCGCTCCGTCTGTTACGTGTGATGCTGCGTTAGACTACCCCTAGCACCGTGTATCGTATTTGTCATGCTCATGTTTGCTATATATTTATACTGTTTCCTCCCCCTCTTCTCTCTCGATAGCCCCCGACCCTGACGTCGTCCCCGAGACCGACGCAACTCCGGATCCCGAAGACACCATAGACGACCTTGCCCTTGCCGCCGAGCAACCAGGCAAGCCCCTCCTTTGATCATCCCGATATCGCCCATTCTAATTTCCCATGCTTGCATTAGAATTGCTGCTACTACTGCTTTACCTATTCTGATGCATAGCCTGTTCATTGTAACCTACTGTTGATAATTACCTACATATCCTAAATTGTTTAGTCTAGGCTGGGTAGAGACCTATCAGTGACCCCACTTATCCCGACTGCCGCGCTGGATCGTCAGAAGACCCGATCAACGGGATTGAAGACCAGGACCCGACACCGCACATCACCCCCCTTAGTTGTAACGACACTGCAGCGTTACTATCGAGTGCCGAGGGTGAAACCTCTTGTAGCACTTCTGATGTTAACTCTGTAGAGTAGCTATTCGGTCGTGGTCATCGAGGGTGATTCCTCCTTCACCGCTTCCGATAACGACGCTGTCCTACAACACCTCAAGTGTGGACCCAGTGAGGGTGATCCCTCCTAGTTCACCTTGACGGATACATCGAGTGGGAATTCAATGAGGGTGATACCTCGGATTCCCTGATGTTATGGACACACGGATACTTGGACCTTACAATGTTACTTGGAAAGGCGGGTCGACCCTGAGGGGTACCCGCGTGTGATGTGAAGGCGGGTTGCCAGTGTGGTGCCCGAGTGGTGAATACGAGGCGCGGCCGGGCATTCTTGGCCCTTGCCGCAAGTCCTCGAGACGGGGCGACGGGGTCACATCTTTCGTGAGTCTCTGCTCGTTACCGCAAGCCCTAGTCCTAACGATTTGGATATTTGATTCGAGCAGACCTCTGGTCTGATAGCACTAACCATCACGTGGGCATAGTATGGGCGTTCTGCATCGTATGCATCAGCCGAAAGCTCTGTCAGACGTCCAGTTCAGCCTCGTGGCCGGGCCGGGCCAGTACCATCCAGGACTGAGGTGGTGCTCATCCCGACCCTGCACACACCGACCCGGAGTGCACAGGGCGATGGCCCATGACCCCTGAGCGCTTAGGATATAGACCGACGGGGACCTCTCTGCTGAGCTGTAGGTAGGGTTGCGATGTGTCGTTTGGCCGAGGCCGGGCATGACCCAGGAAAGTGTGTCCGGCCGAAGTTAATCGAGCGTGTTGGGTAAGTTGGTGCACCCCTGCAGGGAAGAACACTTCTATCGATAGCCGGTCCTACGGTAAAGGACACTCGGAGTTGTATCCTGATTGATACAATTTAGAACTGGATACCTGTGATGAGACCTGTATATATGGCTCTGGGATTGCTTCTCGCAGGGAGTCGAGAAGGGATCTCAGGATGAGGTTGATATTATTACTGCTACATTATATTGTATTGTTCTACTCTCTTCTACTGCTGCAAGACCGCTGAAGATGCTAGTCTTCGATAGGACTAGGCCTTTCTCTCTATTCTGGCATTTCTGCAGCCCAGTCCACATATACAGCCTCCCCTTGATAATGTTGCATATGTAGTGTAGATCCTTGCTTGCTGAGTACTTCTGAGTACTCACGGTTGCTTTGTTTTCCTTTTTCTCCCCATATCAGTTTGACGTGACCAGAGGACGGAGCCCCCTGAGACAGATGCCCCGACGATCGTTACTACTACTACCCAGAGGTTGGATACTACTACGAGTTGACTGACGACCAGGAGTAGGATCGGAGGGTCCCAGGCAGGAGGCCTTCGCCTTTCGATCGTAGTGTTTTATTTTGCCCCGCCTTTCTAAAGGCCTTTCTGTACTTTCTTTTATATCTGTACTCAGATATCTGATGCTTCCGCTGACGCTTGTTCGCAAGCTTATGTATTTGAGCCCTCGAGGCCCCTGGCTTGTAATATAAAGCTTGTATGACTTTATTTATGTTTTAGAGTTGTGTTGTGATATCTTCCCGTGAGTCCTTAGGCTTGATCGTGTGCATTTGCGTGTATGATTAGTGCACGATCGGGCCGGGGGCGTCACACTCGACCTCCAAGCTCCATTTTCCTCAAGATTTGTCTAGGTTTAGCGGTCCGTCACGTCCCGTCCCCGTCTTCACCGCCGTCGATCGCCCGCGCCGATCTCGTCGCCGGCACCACCGTGGTGAGCCTCTTGTTCTTATCTTCTTTCTAAAAGAAAAAAATTCTTACTTGTATGATTTAGATAGATACTTGTATAATTTTCTTACTTTCATTATTGTTTGTTATTATATAGTGCGATGGTTTTGGTATCCGCCCCCATCGGCCCTCGTCCTGTCTATGATTCGGATGTGGTATATATTTTATTTTATAACTATTTGGTTCATTTATTGTTTATGACAATTATGCCGACCAACGTGACATAGATTTTTTTATCTAGGAGGTATGTGAACCGGAAATTCCAACCGACCCTATTGTCGAGAGGTTAAATTTAGTTGAAGAAGAAAACAATTACTTGAAGGAAAAATTGAAAAAAATTGAGGAGGAGAAGATGATATTGGAGTTGCATGTTGCGGATGTCGTCGATGATCACAAGATCAAGATCGATGCAATGCGCTTCAAGATTAGAAAGTATAGAAAATATGCCATTCATACCGAGGCTTGGTATCATTATGCCGTTGGATCAATTGTTACCTTGGTTGCGATTATGATCGCATTTGTTGTTGCATTGAAATGTTTTACATAGTTTCAATAATGTATGGTTTAATTAGATGCTATGGAGAGCTATATGTTGTTCAATGAGAACTATGTATGTACTTTGGTTTTAATGTGATGATGAACTTCTATTAATTTGGTCACTTATCTATTCATGATGTTTTGTAATGGTTTTTGACACACTTAATTATATATAATGCACGCAGATGAACCGGCAATGGATGTACTGTGACAGACGCACCTCCGAGTACATTAAGGGCGTGCATAATTTTCTCGAAGTGGCTGAGGCAAACAAGCAGAATGGTTTTATGTGTTGTCCATGCCCTATATGTGGGAATACGAAGTCTTACTCTGACCGGAAAATCTTTCACACCCACCTGCTTTATAAGGGTTTTATGCCACACTATAATGTTTGGACCAGGCACGGAGAAATAGGGGTTATGATGGAAGACAGCGAAGAAGAAGAGGACGATGACAACTATGTGCCCCCTGAATACGGTGATGCTGCAACGGGGGAAGCTGAAGATCAAGAGGAACCAGATGATGTGCCCGATGATGATCTCCGCTGGGTCATTGTTGATGCAAGGAGACAGTGCGAAAGTGAAAAGGAGAAGCTGAAGTTCGATCGCATGTTAGAGGATCACCAAAAAGGGTTGTACCCCAATTGCGAAGATGGCAACACAAAGCTCGGTACCGTACTGGAATTGCTGCAGTGGAAGGCAGAGAATGCTGTGCCTGACAAAGGATTTGAGAAGCTACTGAAAATATTGAAGAAGAAGCTTCCAAAGGATAACGAATTGCCTGACAGTACGTACGCAGCAAAGAAGGTCGTATGCCCTCTAGGATTGGAGGTGCAGAAGATACATGCATGCCCTAATGACTGTATCCTGTACCGCGGTGCGTACGAGGATTTGAACGCATGCCCGGTATGCGGTGCATTGCGGTATAAGATCAGACGAGATGACCCTGGTGATGTTGACGGCGAGCCCCCCAGGAAGAGGGTTCCTGCCAAGGTGATGTGGTATGCTCCTATAATACCACGGTTGAAACATCTGTTCAGAAATAAAGAGCATGCCAAGTTGATGCGATGGCACAGAGAGGACCGTAAGAAAGACGGGAAGTTGAGAGCACCCGCTCACGGGTCGCAGTGGAGAAAAATCGAGAGAAAGTACCAGGCTGAGTTTGCAGGTGACCCAAGGAACGTATGGTTTGGTTTAAGCGCGGATGGCATTAATCCTTTCGGGGAGCAGAGCAGCAATCACAACACCTGGCCCGTGACTCTATGTATCTATAACCTTCCTCCTTGGCTGTGCATGAAGCGGAAGTTCATTATGATGCCAGTACTCATCCAAGGCCCTAAGCAACCCGGCAACGACATTGATGTGTACCTAAGGCCATTAGTTGAAGAACTTTTACAGCTGTGGAATGGAAACGGTGTACGTGTGTGGGATGAGCACATGCAGGAGGAATTTGACCTGCATGCGTTGCTGTTTGTAACCATCAATGATTGGCCTGCTCTCAGTAACCTTTCAGGACAGACAAACAAGGGATACCACGCATGCACGCACTGTTTAGCAGACACCGAAAGTATATACCTGGACAAATGCAGGAAGAATGTGTACCTGGGGCATCGTCGATTTCTTCCGACCAACCATCAATGTCGAAAGAAAGGCAAGCATTTTAAAGGCGAGGCAGATCACCGGAAGAAGCCCGCCATGCGTACCAGTGATCACGTACTTGCTATGGTCAATGATTTACACGTAATCTTTGGAAAGGGTCCCGGCGGACTATCTGTTCCGAATGACGCTGAGGGACGCGCTCCCATATGGAAGAAGAAATCTGTATTTTGGGACCTACCCTACTGGAAAGACCTAGAGGTCCGCTCTTCAATCGACGTGATGCACGTGACAAAGAACCTTTGCGTGAACCTGCTAGGCTTCTTGGGCGTGTATGGAAAGACAAAAGATACACCGGAGGCACGGGAGGACCTGCAACATTGGCACGAAAAAGACGACATGCCTCCAAAGCAGTATGAAGGTCCTGCTAGCTACGCTCTTACCAAAGAAGAGAAGGAAATCTTCTTTGAATGCCTGCTCAGTATGAAGGTCCTGTCTGGCTTCTCGTCGAATATAAAGGGAATAATAAATATGGCAGAGAAAAAGTTCCAGAACCTAAAGTCTCATGACTGCCACGTGATTATGACGCAACTGCTTCCGGTTGCATTGAGGGGGCTTCTACCGGAAAACGTTCGATTAGCCATTGTGAAGCTATGTGCATTCCTCAATGCAATCTCTCAGAAGGTGATCGATCCAGAAATCATACCAAGGCTAAGGAGTGATGTGGCGCAATGTCTTGTCAGTTTCGAGCTGGTGTTCCCACCATCCTTCTTCAATATCATGACGCACGTCCTAGTTCATCTAGTCGACGAGATTGTCGTTCTGGGCCCCGTATTTCTACACAATATGTTCCCCTTTGAGAGGTTCATGGGAGTCCTAAAGAAATATGTCCGTAACCGTGCTAGGCCAAAAGGAAGCATCTCCATGGGCCATCAAACAGAGGATGTCATTGGGTTTTGTGTTGACTTCATTCCTGACCTTAAGAAGATTGGTCTCCCTCAATCGCGGTATGAGGGGAGATTGACTGAAAAAGGCACGCTAGGAGGGGACTCAATAATATGCAGGGACGGGCATTCTTGGTCTCAAGCACACTACACAGTTCTACAGAACTCTACCTTGGTGACCCCGTATGTCGATGAACACAAGAACATTCTGCGCTCCAAACACCCGGAGCAGTGTGACGACTGGATTACATGTGAACACATCAGGACTTTCGGCAGTTGGTTGGAAACACGTCTCAGAGGTGACAACACTGTTTCTGATGAGCTGTACTCGTTGTCCAGGGGACCATCTTCGACTGTATTGACTTACAAAGGATACGAGATAAATGGGAATACATTTTACACGATCGCCCAAGATCAAAAGAGCACCAACCAAAACAGCGGTGTCCGCTTTGATGCAGCAACCAAGAGGGGAAAGGACACATATTATGGTTACATAATGGACATATGGGAACTTGACTACGGACATGATTTTAAGGTCCCTTTGTTTAAGTGCAAATGGGTCAATCTGTCAGGAGGCGGGGTATAGGTAGAGCCACATTACGGAATGACAACAGTGGATCTGAACAATCTTGGGTACACAGACGAACCATTCGTCCTAGCCAATGATGTGGCGCAAGTTTTCTATGTGAAGGACATGTCTACCAAACCGAGAAAAAGAAAAGATAAGGAAGCGAATACATCATACGATGAGCCAAAGCGCCACATAGTTCTTTCATGGAAAAGAGACATCGTGGGAGTGGAGGGTAAGACAGACATGTCTGAAGATTATGAAAAGTTTCATGAAATTCCTCCCTTCAAAGTCAAGGCTGACCCAAGCACCCTGTTAAGCGATGAAGAATATCCATGGTTACGGCGCAATAAGCAAAGGACACAAGCGAAGAAAAAGTGAAGACAGATGAAGTCAGAAAGGGTTGAAAATTGATGATGTGGCTTTGAATGGTTCATTTTGAGCACACAAAAAGTCTGGAGTTCAAATAAGTTCAAAAAAATGAAATCCCTTTGTAACAGATGAGTTTTTGTCCGAAACCCTGATACTTCGAAAGAGATTGTCCATTTTGTACACGAAGTGCATCCAGTTTTTGCCGTAACCCTCTCAACTTTTTAGCACATGCTATGTGGGTGAAATGATGATAGCATGTGAATTTTCAACCTCTTCAGAGTTCATTTGAAGTGCTTTTCAATTTCAGGGTCATTTAGCTCAAAAAAATCAGTAAATGCATGAAAAATAACAGATAAAGTCAGAAAGGGTTGAAAATTGATGATGTGTCTTTGAATGGTTCATTTTGAGCACACAAAAAGTCTGGAGTTCAAATAAGTTCAAAAAAATGAAATCCCTTTGTAACAGATGAGTTTTTGTCCGAAACCCTGATACTTCGAAAGAGATTGTCCATTTTGTACACGAAGTGCATCCAGTTTTTGCCGTAACCCTCTCAACTTTTTAGCAAACAAACCCCCCCCCCCCCCCCCCCCCCCCCCCCCCCCCCCCCCCCTTGCTATGTGGGTGAAAATGATGATATCATGCGAATTTTCAACCTCTTCAGAGTTCATTTGAAGTGCTTTCAACTTCAGGGTCATTTAGCTCAAAAAAAATCAGTAAATGCATGAAAAAAACAGATGAAGTCAGAAAGGGTTGAAAATTGATGATGTGGCTTTGAATGGTTCATTTTGAGCACACAAAAAGTTTGGAGTTCAAATAAGTTCAAAAATGAAATCCCTTTGTAACAGATGAGTTTTGTCGAAAACCCTGTACTTCGAAAGAGATTGTCCATTTTGTACACGAAGTGCATCCAGTTTTTGCCTAACCCTCTCAACTTTTTAGCACATGCTATGTGGATGAAATGATGATATCATGCCAATTTTCAACCTCTTCAGAGTTCATTTGAAGAGCTTTTCAATTTCAGGGTCATTTAGCTCAAAAAAATCAGTAAATACATGAAAAATAACAGATGAAGTCAGAAAGGGTTGAAAATTGATGATGTGGCTTTGAATGGTTCATTTTAAGCACACAAAATGTCTGGAGTTCAAATAAGTTCAAAAAAATGAAATCCCTTTGTAACAGATGAGTTTTTGTCCGAAACCCTGATACTTCGAAAGAGATTGCCATTTTGTACACGAAGTGCATCCAGTTTTTGCCGTAACCCTCTCAACTTTTTAGCACATGCTATGTGGGTGAAATAATGATATCATGCGAATTTTCAACCTCTTCAGAGTTCATTTGAAGTGCTTTTCAACTTCAGGGTCATTTAGCTCAAAAAAATCAGTAAATGCATGAAAAATAACAGATGAAGTCAGAAAGGGTTGAAAATTGATGACGTGGCTTTGAATGGTTCATTTTGAACACACAAAAAGTCTGGAGTTCAAATAAGTTCAAAAAAATGAAATCCCTTTGTAACAGATGAGTTTTCGTCCGAAACCCTGATACTTTGAAAGAGATTGTCCATTTTGTACACGAAGTGCATCCAGTTTTTGCCGTAACCCTCTCAACTTTTATGAAACTCTAATAGCAAAAATAATAAACTAAAAGAATGAACTACAAAACTTTAATGAAACTCTAATAGAAAAAAGAATGAACTAGAAAACTTTAATGAAACTCTAATAGCAAAAGGAATCAACTAAAATTTATGCAACTAAAATTAGCAAAGTATTTTCTGTTCAAAACATTAAAAGCAAAAAGAATTTTCAAAAAGAACTTTTTTTGTTAGAAACTTTAATAGCAAAAAGAATTATCATAAAGATTTTTTTGTTAGAAACTAAAATAACAAAAACTGTTTTCGAATATAATGATAAAACACAGTAATATTAAATAGCAGGAAAAAGAATCACTCAAAAATCTATTTTTATAGTAAAGTTAATCACAAACTAGTGATTCACACAAATTTCAAAGAATTCAAATTTAAACTATTCGAATTGGAAAACTAATGGCACTAACAGAAAGTTTATAATATTTATTACCTAAAAGCAAAAAGAATTAAAAAATAAAGCAAAAAACAAAAGAAAATAAATAAAGCAAAAAAACAAAACAGAAAAACTGGAAAAAAATAGAAAAAAATGCCACCTACTGGGCCACCACGGCCTGAATACGACTAGAAACCCAACCACGGGCCAGGATTCAGGCCCGCAGAAGGCCCAGTAGGCCCACAGGCAGCGGAATGTCAGGTTAGGCCCGTAAGCCTGCATTTGAGAGGAGCTCGAGAGGGCAGCCACAGTGGGGCTTATAAACCACTCCGAGTCCATCTCAACTAGTGAGGTGGGACTAAACTTTTGGCTGCGGGCAGCACAAGGCCTTTGGTCCCGGTTGGTGCCACCAAACCGGGACTAAAGCTGGGCTTTGGTCCCGGTTCGTGGCACCAACCGGGACCAATGCCTCGTCTATATAAGCCAGCACTTGTGAAAAATTCGTTTCAGTTCTTCTTCCACTGCCCCGACGCCGCCGCCAGGCTGCCCCTCTGCCCCGACGCCATCGCTGCGCCGCCCCTGCACCGACGACGTCGCCGCGCCGCCCCTGCACCGACGCCGTCGCCGCGCCGCCCCGCGCCGTCACCGCCCCGGTCCGCGCCGCCCTCGTCGCCGCGTGCGCCCCTGCCCCGACGCCGTCGCCGCGCGCCGCCCCTGCCTCGACGCCGTCGATGCGCCGCCCCATGCCGTCACTGCCCCGGTCCGCGCCGCCCCGCCCGCCCCGACACCGACATGCCGCCCCGGCCTGACGCCGACACCGCCCCAACGCCGCCCGGCCCGCCCCTGCCCGCCCCGACTCCTCTGTGAGCATCGCCGCCGCTGCAGCGGCATTTGGATATTGTTGTTTTGTGTTTTTTTTTATATTATATATATATGCTTTCTTTTTATATGTATGTATGTATGTAGTATTTTTAAACTTTTATATGTATGGAAGAAAGAGGAAGAAGAAGAAGAAGGGAAGAAAAAGAAGGAGAGGAAAAAGGGGAGAAGAAAAAAGAGAAGAAGAGGAGAGAAAAAAAAAAGAAGAGAAAGAAGGAGAAGAAGAGGAGAGGAAGAAGAGGAGAAAAAAAAAAAAGAAGAGGAAGAAGAAGAAAAAAAAGGAGAAGAAGAAGGAATAGAGGGAGAAGAAAAATAGATTATTTCTCCTCTTTTTTTCTTCTTCTTCTCTTTGTTTTCTCTCTTCTTCTCTCTTCTTAATTTTACGGGAACGAGGGTGGGTGTCGAGGATCGCCGAGCGGTCGAGGGTCGGGAACTAGGGTAGAGGGGTCGAGGAACGCGAGGGGTCGAGGGTCGAGGAACGCCGAGGGGTCGAGGTCGAGGAACGCCGGGGTCGAGGGTCGGGAATTAGGGTAGAGGGTCGAGGAACGCCGAGGGGTGAGGGTCGGGAACTAGGGTAGAGGGTCGTGGATCGCTACGGTCGAGGGCGTGTGAAACTAGGGTAGAGGGTCGAGGGGTCACCGAGGGGTCGAGGGTCACCGAAGGTTCGAGGGTCGTCGAGGGGTCGAGGGTCGAGGAACGCCGAGGGGGTCGAGAGTCGTGAACTAGGGTAGATGGTCGAGGAAGCCGAGGAGTCAAGGGTCGAGGAACGCGAGGGGTCGAGGGTCGGGAACTAGGGTAGAGGGTCGAGGAACGCCGAGGGGGTAGAGGGTCGAGGAACGCGAGGGGTCGAGGGTCGGGAACTAGGGTAGAGGGTCGTGGATCGCCAGCAGGTCGAGGGTCGTGAACTAGGGTAGAGGGTCGAGGGGTCACGAAGGTTCGAGGGTCGTCGAGGGTCGAGGGTCGAGGAAAGACGGAGTGTCGAGAGTCGTGAACTAGGGTAGAGGGTCGAGGAAAGCCGAGGGGTCGAGGGTCGAGGAACACCGAGGGTCCGGAGGGTCGGGAACGAGGGTGAGGGTCGAGGAACGCCGAGGGGTCGAGGGTCGGAACTAGGATAGAGTGTCGTGGATCGACGAGCGGTCGAGGGTCGTGAACTAGGGTAGAGGGTCGAGGGTTGCCGAGGGGTCGAGGGTCGAGGGTCGTCCAGGGGTCGAGGGTCCAGATTTATCAAGAATGCCCCCATTATGGATGTGCACAAGTTGATCCAATTTTTTTTCTGATCTCATATATATATATATTCTTCTATATGTCACGTTGTCTGTCAAAGTATTGAAGAAATCCATGGCTTCATCATTTGCCAGAAGTAACAGGCGTATGATGCTACGAAGCTCTTCAAAGTTGTTTTGGAATGGAATTCCTGATAGAATAATTCGCCTTTTGGTACGAATTTCAGCAAAGGCCTTCCAAATAGCGATATTCAGAAGGCTCTTGCTGAACTTTGTACCAAAAAGCGAATTATTCTATCGGGAACCCCGTTCCAAAACAACTTTGAAGAGCTTCGTACCATTATACGCCTGTCATTTTCGGCTAATGATGAAGTCAAGGTTTTCTTGAATTCTTTGACACTAGTCAACGTGACATATAGAAGGGTAGATGAGATCAGGAAAAATATGGACCATTTTCTGCACATTCAGAATGGCGTCATTTTGTTAAATCCCTTGTCGGTCCGGACGTTGGACATTAATGAGAGAGGCGGTCCGACCCAAACCCTAGAAGCATTGTCGAGGCCACCCCTACCCTAGAAGCATTGCCTAGGCCACCCCAAACCCTAGAAGCGTTGTCGAGGCCACCCCAAACCGTAGAAGCGTCGAGCTAGCTAGGTCTACATTTGCACTAATATATCCATCTGTCATGTTTGTATATTAATTGCCATGTTGTAATATTTGCAGAAACTATGGAGCACCGAGACATCAAAGCAGAACAGTTGTTGGGGGACATAATCCTCGGCGGAGGTGATGTCTTGTCATTTCTCAATGACACCGATGGTCTGGAAGGAGAGGGTGAAGCAGGCTCCGGTGATCGAACAATGGAGGTGGAAGGATATGATTATGATGGCTCCGGTGACGGAATGCCGGTGGAAGAAGGAGACCGTGATGACTGCTCCGGTGAGCAAACGGAGGAAGGAAGATGTTGCAAAGTCCGGCGAGGTATATATATTAATTAAGCCTGTGCTGACTAGCTAATTGATGCATTAATTGTTTTGGTATGTACACATATTAACTCTCTTCTTTCTTCTTTTCTAGCCCTCCGGATCGAGCCAAACTTCGGTAACGAGACAAGGCCCGAAGAAAAGGTTGCGCCAGGATGAAAGGTTCACGATCACAGCAATCAAGGGCGATGGCCAATCGATTGAACCCAGCTGGACCAAGGAAGCATTTTCTGCTCAGTGCGGGGTTCTTGTTAGGGACATGATCCCGATCAGTATCCACCAATGGAATAAGCCTAAGAGCGAAGACCCTCAAGTGTCTTTTGTCAACGATAGACAGAAAGATGATCTTTGGACCGCGCTGAAGGCAAATTTCACCCTACCGCCATAGGAGGATCCGGATAAGCCAGTTATAGAGCCATTGGTCAAGGCTCATGCTCTTAAGAAGATGGCAGATCTATTCAGGAGGTGGAAGAATGAGTTGAAATCAACGTTTGTCGACAAAGGGAAGACTCCAGAATTCACCGGCCGATTTGAGAAGATAAGAGATCACTGGCCTGCATTTGTGGCCCACAAGACATCGGAGAAGAGTAAGAAGATGTCAGCGACAAACAAGAAAAATGCTGCAAAGAAGGAGCATCACCATCGCACGGGGTCAGGTGGCTACCTCAAAGCCCGGCCGTTGTGGGACAAGGCTGAGAAGGACCTGCTTGATAAAGGGGTCGAACCAGAGACATTGAACTGGCCAGACCGTTCAAGGACTTGGTTCTTCGGGGTTGGGGGAACCTTGGACCCTGAAACAGGGAAGTGCCGTTGGACGAAGGAGCAACTTGAAATACCCGTCAAGAAGCTTCAGAAGTATATTGCCGCAGCACAGCAAGGGACGTTCGTTCCCGACAGAGAGAACGACGAGCTCACACAGGCCCTCAGGAATCCTGAGCACCCAGGACGAACACGAGGCACGGCAGGCTCTGTTGCGTGGAAGGTTGCGTTTCCTGGCACAGGCGGTTACAAAACCTGGGAGAGGAGGAGGAAAGTGGAGCAGGCCGAACTGCAGAAGCTGAATGCAAGGGTACGAGCGCTAGAGGAACAAGCACTACTAGTTCAGAGCCAGCGACCTGCCGGAGCTACCCCAGAAGCTACCCCACCATCTCAGCGGAGAAGCAGCGTGGCTTCCACCGAGCTCCTTCAGCAGCCTCACTTCACGGCTCCCAGCTACCCCGTGGATGCTATCACGGAGGCTCAAGATTGCCACCTTATGACGCAATGGCAGCACCTCAAAGTCAAGGCGACTGTCGGCTCTGCTGCACCTCCTCAACCCGGCGCAACTTTTCACTGCCTTCCGATTCCACAAGGCTATGCTGTTGTGATGGTCGATGAAATAACGGAGGGATTTGAGGAGCTCGAGCTTGACCACCCGAACTAGACGCCTCCGCCTCCTCCTCCGGCGAGTCAGGGCACTGCGCCTCCTCCTCCTCCGGCGAGTGATCAGGGCAGTCCGCCTCCTTCTCCGGCTGCTCCGGCGCGTGGCGGCACTTCGCCTCCTTCTCCGTCTGCGCCGGCGCGTCCGAGCAGCCCGCCTCCTTCTCCGCCTCATCAGCAACAGCGGAAGACAGCCGCCGCTGCTCCGGCTGCTCCGGCGCGTCGTAGCACTCCTCCTCCTTCTCCGCCTTGTAAGCAACGAAGGAAGACAGCCGCAGCCGCTCCGGCTGCTCCGACGTCTAGCAGTACAGCCAGAGGCGGGAGGCAATACATATTCGGTCCATCTCTCAAGCCTCTAGAGAAGTTACCATACGAGATGACCGAGGAGGAAAACGAGGAGATCTGTCAAGCCCAAGTGAAGGACTTTTTTGCAAAGAAAAATCCACCTCCGGAGGAGAAGATAGATCTGGTGAAATTGAAGCGCACTTTGAAGAACCTGAAGCGACCACCACCGCCTCCGCCGGATGACAACCATGTCCGCGCTCTTAAAAAGGCAGTGGAAGGAGCGCGCCGGTCGGGAACTACTTCAAGTGACAAAAGGTTACAAGAACGAAGAAGTGGGAACAAAATTCCCCAGCTCGGCGAACAGACAAACCAATCGTGCCCCCCGCTCAAGGTGTCTAGCGATATCATCGCAAATCTGCCGGGGATGCTGCCCGGTACCAATCCTGGTGATTACCTGCCCGACGATGCACATTTTTATACAATGGAGGTGGACGAACACAAATACCGGTACGGGAAGCCTCTCGTCAGACCTGGTGATCCTCCTCTAACAACGATGATGCGAAGATTCCATAAGTGGTACATAGACACCTGCAAGTCTGGGAAGGATATTTTGACGCTGAGAGTTTAAGAGGAGCACGACCTCGTTGGAATTGATCTGTTGTCTGTTCCATTTGAGGAGTTCTTCCAGTTTTTCAATCAAAAGGACCTCGATAAAATAATCATCACTTGCTACTGTCTGTAAGTACTATACTTCTGTAATTAAGTCTCTATATATAGCTCAGCTCTTTCATTGCATGTATATATAATTAACCTCACTATATTATGCAGATTGAAGATCGTCGAATGCAGAAATGCACAAATCTATGATATTGGGTTCATTAACACAAATCTCATAGATGAATGGACGGTTAAATATAATGCGAAGGAAACCGAGGCCAACTTGCTACAATCGTTGCTTAAAAATCAAAACAAAGATAAAATACTCTTTCCTTACAACTTCAAGTGAGTGTTACTGTCTTCTGCATATTCGGTTTCCCTTATTACTCGAGTTATAGTAATGTAATTGATGAGTTATGCATGCGTGCGCAGCTTCCACTTTATTCTCCTAGAGATTAAGCTTGAGCAGGGACTAGTAACCATCTTAGACTCAAGACGAAAAGATTCCAAGGAGTATGCGGCCATGACTGAAATGCTCCAGAAGTAAGTTCAATCGATCATTATCGCACCATATCGGCAACTTTGTTCATTTCCTGATATCAAGTAATTATTTTCTTTGTCTCGCAGGGTTTGGAAAGTGTTCACCGCAGAAGCTCCGAGACTGCCGGGGGAGCTGCGATTTACACACCCGAAAGTAAGTACTACTAGCTAGTTCCGTGCATCTCCCATTGATTCTAGCTAGTTTCATCAATACCATTTATAATGCTTGATTATCAGTTTGATTGACCTCTATTTCTCGTAAAGTAGTTGTGGCAGGAAGCCGGGAATAATTTTTGTGGATACTACGTTTGCGAGTACATCTACAACGCGACGACCTCTAAGCGGGGCTACTCTGAAAAACAATATGAAGTGCGTAAGCAATAATATTCATAATTTTTTTTATTACCATCATTTGTGTTGATTTTCATTCATATATATGTATTGACCCCCTTCTTCAAATTAGATTTGGCAGATGCGGGATGAACTCCTACCACAAGATCGCATAAAAGCAATTCAAGAGGAATTGGCGGGATTCTTTCTTGACCACGTCATCAATCCAGCCGGAGAATACCATGTGAAACTTGACATCAGATGTTAGGGATTATAAGAGATCTTATATTGTATATATGTAGCTAGTAGCGTCGGATAGATATACGAAAACTTGTTGTTCGACCAATCTCTCGGAGAAGGAGGAGGTCGATCACTTCTCTCTGTATATGTTCATCACGATCTTGTGTCTTTAATGGTTTCCTTCATTTTCTTACTAGCTAGCGTGTCGAGTCCTCTCTATACGTATAGTACGTAGCGTCGACCAAGCACGGAGATAAGAGAGGACACTTTTCTCTATTAGCTAGCTAACACAATATATGAAACCCCTAAATTAACCCTACAAAACCCCCAAACCCCCCCCCTTTCAAAAAAAAAACAAAAACCCCAGCTCCTGAGCTGCTGACGCGTGGATGCTCTTTGGTCCCGGTTGGTGTTACCAACCGGGACTAAAGGCCCTCCTGCCTAGGCTCGCCACAGTGGCCACGTGGAGCCACATTTGTCCCTGTTCGTAAGCGAACCGGGACTAAAGGTGTTGGGCTTTAGTCCTGACCAACCGGGACAAATGGGCCTCTGGAACCGGGACAAATGGGCCTTTTTCTACTAGTGCTCGATGCAATTCTTTTGCTGAGGGGGGCAACACTGCTACCAGATTTCGCTTCAGACTTTCAGGTTAGCCATCCACAAAAGTAAGTAGTCTTAGGCCCTGTTTGGTTCGGCTGTGGATTTCTAAAAGCAGCTGTGAAAAATCTGCTGTGGAAAAACAGCTGTGGAAAGTCTGATGTGAAAAAGATGTAGGTCATTTGGCAAACCAGCTGATACAGCTTTTTCAGATTTTGGCCCGCAGCGGAATCAGATTTTGGAAAGCACGTCCTGGGCTGCTTCCGCTTTTGGTTCAGATTTTGGCAGCGGATTTCTGGAATCGGATTTTGCTGGGTTCGCCCTTTGGTTCAGATTCTGCTGCGCCGCAGCGGAATCCGTCGATAAAAGCTGAACCAAACAGGGCCTTAAGGTTCAGTTGCAAGCTCAAAGCTGGAAGAACCACAATATTACATATAATCCACACCTTCAGATTTCTGTAGTTTCTAAAACTAATCAATTGATAACACCTCATAGTCAAAGATCTAGCACCAAAATAGGAAATGTAGACAGTGCAAGCAAAATACACAACTGATGCATAGGGCTCTTGTCCTTTATGACATCACAAACCAGCAGACATGCAAAAGGAAATTAGCATACCATTTCTAGAACCTATAAACAATATAGTACTGCTAGCCTTTTCTTTAGAACACTCTACTATTATTTCAGTACGATATCAAATATGCTATCTCTCTCACATGGAACAAATGCTAGAAAAGAGAAATTCAGTCCAAACAGTTACATTAATCCTCCAGCTACAAAATTTAGAGCAATAGTGTTCCAGCCTTAAGAAACTGACAAAGCAACAACAAAAATAGAAGTACAATTATGTGTAACAGTGGCAAGCGTGGCAGACGCAAAAGCAATCACATCCTGACCTATCATCTGTAAAACCAGACTACACAAGAATTAAGTAATATAACAGAACATGAACACCATGTATCCTATTCAGAGTGGTAACTAAAAAGAAAAATAAAATCCTACGTGCATATATATAGGGTAGAGAACAATCAACAATCTGAAAGCATCTTAAAGGAAGCACTCACTAAAAACCTCGATAGACGCTCGCGAAGCCCCGCGTACATTAGCTCTATCTTCTTTTATCCACCAAGATTCATAAACGTCACCAAGAATCACTCAAATTTGTGGAATAACACAAAGAATATCTTGTTGAGAGAGACGATCCTACCATTGCATTTGAAATAGCTATATAAATGATACTTTTTGCATTTTTAGGCGGACAGTACCAACACTTTCGTTTGAGTAAATCCAAGGAAGGTGTTCTTCTATGCTATAGAAGTGGTTAAATCTAGTTTAGATCATTTGGCAATAGAACTAACATGTTAAGTACATTATAGACAAGCGCAACCCATTCATTGGCACTCTGCTTTCAAGAACCATACAAAAGAAATGAATAGAAGGCTGAGTTAACTAAAACAAACTTTGTTTAAAGCTCTCACACTACAATCAGGAAAACTACACAAATGGCGGGAAGCTATTCATAGAACTACATTTTTCACCAAGACTCCGCTCATAACATGCATGGTATGAATCAACATTTGCTCGACATACCTTTACCGTCACATTCAAGATTGCATCCATAGATTAGAAAAGCCGTATGTGCATTCCCTCAATCCGCCGCCATTCATGTACCTCACCTAAAATAAATCAATTTTTTCACATAACATAAATAATAACTTATGGAGAGACGATCTTAACTTGCATTCCAATTACATTTCAAGCTGCATATCCACACCACAGCTATATCAATGGTACATTTCGCCTTTTCTGCACTCTGTCGGGCATGCAAAATCTGTAACAAAAGAAATGCACACATACACGAACAGCCTGAAATTTCCCTTTTTATATAGATCAATATAGGCAAGGCAATGAGCAGTAGATGCCTGAGATCAGCCAACAAAAAATGGAAGGCATCCAGTACCTAACCCTTGACAAGTGGAATCAAATGAATAAACCCTAACTGTATATGTGTAGGTGGCATTACTAACAACGCTGCAAATTAATGTAGGATGCCAGATAACATCAAAACTGAAATGTACGAACAAACGTGGCTGAGAGAGAGAGAGAGAGAGAGTATTCAACATGCTCTTCTTCAAGCTCTTCCACGAGATTCTTTTTCTTCTTTTTTGTCTCAGATCTAGAAAACGATAAATTGAGAAAACTAAAATGCAGGAACAAACATAGCTGAGAGAGAGAGAGAGAGAGAGGATTTACCATGTTCTTCTCCATCAAACTCTTCCATGATATTCTTTCTTTCTTTTCTGTCTCATATCTGGAAAATCATAAATTGAGAAACCATAACATCAAAACTAAAATGCAGGAACAAACGTGGATGTGTGTGTGTGTGTGTGTGAGAGAGAGAGAGAGAGAGAGAGAGAGAGAGATGATTCAACTTGTTCTTCTTCATCAAACCCTGCCACAAGATTCTTTCTCTTCTTCTATGTCTTCGATCTGGAAAACCATAAATTGAGAAATTGAAATCACATTACCATAGTACTAAGGAAAAAACTGGGGGAGAAAGATGGCAGGAGACCGCATATGAGCAGCCTAGATTGGGGACGGTGGCGACACCCACGAGCAGCGCCACTCCATCGTGACGCGAGCACCCCCTAAAGCTCTGGCTTGGCTGGTCCCTCCTTCACCACTATCCTCCCCTACTCCTTCATGTGTATCATGGCAGCGACCTGCGCTGGATCTGGAACACCGGCGCGCAGCAGCGAGGATGGAAATTTTGAGGGCGTTGTCCTGGGGAAGAGAGAGAAAACAGAGGCGGCGGTGACCATGCGTTTAGGTTTCAAGAGCGGAGGAGCAGAGAAGCGAGGAGGAGGTGGAGGCGCGGTGGTGGTGTAGAGCATGCGAGGAGGGGACGTGGGGCTCGAGGACGAGAGGGATCACTTCTGCTTTGGTACCCTTTCATAACAAAGGGCATGATGGTCCTTTTTAAATGTACAGCTGTATAGAGACCTCTTGTACGCGTCCTTCGTATGAGTGGGCCGGCCCACCGGGGGCAAGGCCACTTGCGAGGAGGGGACGTGGGGCTCGAGGACGAGAGGGATCACTTCTGCTTTGGTACACCCCCCCTAAACACATCGACGACTCAGATTACTCTATACCCTTTCATAACAAAGGGCATGATGGTCCTTTTTGAATGTACAGCTGTGTAGAGACCTCTTGTACGCGTCCTCCGTATGAGTGGGCCGGCCCACCGGGGGCAAGGCCACTTGCTATTTAAAAGTGCGACATAAAAATCCTGAGAAAAGCAAGCATGCATGAGGAATCCAACTCCTAACCTCATGCTACTGATTAGGCTTCCTACCACTCAACTACGCTGCGGCTCGCTGTAGTAAAAAGTACGAAATATATAAGGTACTGCTAGGGATCAGGTAGCTTCCATCAGACTAGCCCAACACTGTAGGATGAAGCTGCTTCTGTCCATTGGATTAGTAGGAACCTGGCCGGGTCTTTCTCTAGCTAGTTTCCTTCGAATCTGCTTCAAAGAATTAATTAGTCTGTTTAATCTGTTTCCTAGAATTAATTGGTCCCAAAAATCACGGTTGGTTGGAATTGAACGTGGGTCCACCTTTCTTTTTGTGTAATTCTGTTTTTCAAGATGATATGCCGGCTCAGTCTCTCAAAGTTGCTCATAGAAGTAGGGTGTGCGTGTGTGCGTTCATAGGGGTGAGTGTATGCGCTTATGTATGAGCGTTGCGTCTGTACTGTGTTAAAAAAAAGATATGTTTCTCAAACTAATCAGACCCACAAATCAAGCGACAACATATTCTCTTATTTTGTACTCGATGGAATTTTGTTTCTTTTCCTACTAAAGTTAGGTCCCCGTACGTGTTTTTTTTGCGGGATAGATCCCAATACATGTTAAATTTGCTTTCATCGAATAAAGTTTTATGTCCAATGTAACAATTTGTTTATTATTATTTATTTAAAACAAAATGTTGTATCGATTTTCTATTATTTTTCGTCAAGAAGCATATTTTGCTTCTAGTGTTACTCGACCTCGTTACTTCCGACGCCACTGAACTTTGCATTGATCTAAAGTGATTCATTTGATAGAAAATATGCTACCCTAATATTCATAAACTTGTTTTAGTCACGCTGCTTCCGTATATGCTTCTGATATTCAATCCATGTCCATATAATGCGAAACAACGACAATTTCTGTTTTTGTTCCTTTATTCATGTTTCTTTTAAAAAAACTTTAGTATTCTTTTTTAAACCTGTCTAAAATTTTAAAATATTACTTGAAATACCAAAAAATGTTCTTCTTTTCAAATATTGTTTACAATTTTAAAAAATATTCTACAATGTCATTTGATGGTTGTCGAAAAGAGCGTGCTTTCAAACGGACCCTTCTCGCCCTACCCGAACACCATCCATTGCATATGATCTATTTTTGGGCATCCTTCAAATGACCCTAACTTTTGCAAGCAGGTGGGCATGCCCCATGGTAGGAATCCATGCCTAGTTTGAACGACGTTCTACATCATATGCAAGTTGCAACATGTCCGGCCATTTATCAGCTGTTTTGCGGAGAAAAATCTAGAAAAGGCAAAACTTGTCGAATACCTAAAACAACTTGGCATGGTGCTTTCAATTGGCCATACAAGGCCATGAAAAAAATTGAGGCCATTTAAGGAATGTTGAGAAATGAGGTGCTCCAAAACGGACCCTTCTCGCCTACCCAAACACCGTCCGTTGAACATCGTATTTTTGGAAATCTCAAGACTGACCAAAAAATTGTTGTAAGTAACTGTTTAAATTATGATTTTAAATATCCTTTTTCCTTCAAACGTAGCATAGATGCCTACCATGGACATGCCTACCTAGAAAAAATGGAGATCATTTCATGAATGTCCAAAAAAACACTATGTTCAACAGACGGTGTTCGGCCAGAAGGCTCCGTCGGAAAGCACGTTATTTTATGACATCCTTGAAATTGACCCAACATTTTTCATGGCCTTGTATGACCAATTCAAGGCACCATGCCAAGTTGATTGGTTTTCGACAAATTTTGCATTTTCTGGAGATTTCTCGGTCAAAAAAGACCGATAAATGGTCGAACATGTCGCAACTTGCATACGGTATAGAAAATCATTCAAGCCTAACATGGATGTCTACCATGTGCATGCCAACATGCTTGCAAAATTTGGGGTCATTTGGAGGATGTTCAAAATAGATCATGTTCAGCGAAGGGTGTTCAGGTAGGCCAGAAGACTCCATCGAGAACACATTGTTTTTTGACATCTTTGAAATGATCCTAATTTTTTCCATGGCCTTGTAAAACCAATTCAACGCCCAATTCCAAGCTGTGTTTTGATTTTGATTTTTTAATATTTTTTGGAGTTTTCTTGGTCGGAAAAAGGCCAATAAATGGCCCAACGTGTCACAACTTGCATACGATGTAAAAAATCATTCAAACCTGACATGGATGCCTACCATGGACATGCCCACCTGCTTGTAAAAGTTGGCGTGATTTGAAGGATGCCAGGTTTGAGCGATTTTCGGCACCGTATGTAAGTTGCGACACGCTCGACCATTTATCATCCTTGTTTTTTACCGAGAAAGCTCTAGAAGATGCAAAAGTTATAGAAAACAAAAATAACTTGGCATGGTGATTTGAATTGGTCATACAAGTAGATAATTTTTTTTGGTCATTTGACGGATGTCGAGAAACAACGTCCTCTTAAACGGAGCCTTCTGGCCTACCCAGACACCCTATGTTGAATATTGTGTTTTTTTCGACATTCTTGAAATGATCCCAAATTTTGCCAGCCATACTAGGTTTGAAGGAAAAAAGTATTTAAAATCATACTTTTAACATGTACTTAAAATTATTATTTTGTGTTTTAACATAAGTAATAAATACAAAGGGACAAAATTGAAAATAGTAAGTGGTTTTCTAAAAACATTTAATAATTATTTTACAAAAAATAATTTAAAATAGTTACTTAAAACTTGTATTTTTTTATTCAAAAAGGAAAAAAATGAATTAACAAAAAAAGGAAAAAAGAAAATATAATAAAATGCTTAGTCCTTGGCCCAACAAGGCGACGGCATCGCTCCCATCGGGCGTGTGTTGGGCCTGCCCAAGAGCTCACTGATAAAAAAGTTCATAATTTCTTTTACAAATTATTCATGGATTTATAAATTTTCGCAAAATTTTAAAAAAAGTTCACTAAGAAAAGCTGCAAAAAAAAGGTTCTCGGTTTTGGGAACCTAGGCTTCCTAGCCATTGTTTTTCCGGTTTTGAGAACCTTCTCGGAGGTCGTGAACCGCGTTTTCCCCTTTTCTTTTTATCTTCTCTCTTGTTTTATTTTTTTTTCTGTTCCTTTTTCTTCCTTTTTCGTCTTCTTTGACTTTTCATTTTTTTCTGTTTATTGTTCGATTTCTCATAAATTCAAAATTTTCTGAATTCCAATTTGCTCGTATTTTTCTGATTTTCTATGTAATTCCGAATATGTTACTGTTTCTCAAAAAAATGTCCGCGTGCAAAATTTTGTTGGCTATTTTAAAAAAATGTACGTGTTTTGATATTCTGAGAAAGTTTGAAAGATATGAACATTTAAAAAAATCTGTATAATTTTTATAAATACGAATATTTGTATTTTATGAAAAAAAGAAAGAGTGAATGTGCTTTGTTTTTTTTCTTAGGTTAGCTGTCTCGCACAAGAACTGGGTAACAAGGTCTGTAGCACACGCAATTAGCTATCCCAGATGGTTAGGGCGCTTACCCTAGGTCATTGGTGGCTGGAGTTCGAATCACATGTAGGACATCCGTCTTTTTCAAGTATAAAACTAGAAAAAACTAAACGGGGTGAGCCCATGAAGGAGGGTGCGTGTCGGGAATTGTACAAACAATCAGCCGTATACGTTCTACGTACATAGGATAGTGCATACAATTTGTGAAAAGTCCATACTACCCTTTATACGTTTTGTGAGGGGGGGTGTACCGAAGCGGAACTCCGAGAGGGATTGGTGCTATTCACCACACGCAACACGATCTACCCCGCACCTCTCAGTTCGCGTACGTCAAACCAGCCACTATCTCTTGCCCCCACAGGAGAACGACCCCACCAATTATCCAGCGTCAGCCCAAGCGCGTGCGTGGAAAATGGATGAACGGCCGAGCAGCTGACACAGCGATAAAAACAGCCACAGTAAAAAGATCAAGTGGCCACAGATTGCTCACGCGCTCAGATGGCTTGTATGGCCGGGTAGACCATCACGGTTTATAGGTAGAAATATGCATAGAATGTGATGGATCAGGTCTGACTTTAATATCAGCTATAGTTTGTCATTCCTGACCTCTACACCTATAACCCCTAGGACAACCTGCCTATATGGTAAGGGTGGCAACGCGGACGGCCAATTAACCAGATGATTTCTATGAGATAATTTTTGCAACCTTGCCACCGTACCTTCCTCTAAAACAATACATTTTTCTTAAAGCTGCTTCAGGAATTTCAAACCGAGACATCATATAGTAGAGTAAAAGGCACTGGCGGTCAGAGAACTTGTCCTTTGGGTGCACTTAAGTCACACTACTTGCAAACCGGAAAACCCGTCATAGAACTTGCATTGCGGGTGCATCTAGGTCACATTGGCCATCTGGACCGGCCTGCCGCCCGGTTTTCTCTGTTTCGGGGTCACGCGAGGCGCACGTGACCTGGGTGGGGGCTTGTTTCTTTGCACAAAAGCCCCTGGTGGTTTATTACGAGGGTCGTATTGCAAACATGATATTTTATAAAACATGCCCTTTCCCCTTTTCCCCTTCTCGATCCAGAATCAGAAACCCTATTTCCCAAATCGAAAACCAAATCCCTAGCCGGCGACATGGGTGGCGGCGTTCCTGGCAGTGAGACCGAGAGTTGTGGCGGCGTCCCTTCTGTCTGGAGCAGCGGTAGCTCTCCCGTTGGAAGTAGCCGTGCCGCCGTCGCTGTGGCAGGCAGTGTGGCAAGCGCCGGCGTCAGCGAGCAGAGCGTGGCACTGTGTAGCCGCGCCGTCGTCGCTGGAGGTAGTGGCGGCGCAGTCGTTCCAGTGAGGTCCTCCTCGCCGGTCGTGGGATGGTCTCGCATCCCGGACTCGCGTGTCTTCCCTCAGGAGGTGTGGCAACGCAGTGAGCCGGATTTGCGCCCCGCGCGAGGCCGCGTTCTCAACGCTCGCAGTGCTGGCATGGCGGCGCTAGAGAAGGCATTCCACGGGCGAGCGCTGTATGCCACCATCATTGGACAGCCGCGGAGCGTGGTGACGCCGGAGGCACTCGCCGCGGCGATGGCGTCTCATTGTGCCATCCGGCCGACGGGCATGAAGGTGGAGGTGACCAGCCCACCATTCCACTTTTTCGTGCGCTTTGACTCGCTGGAGGATTGCACACGTGTGGTGCTCGCGTCGGAGCAGGTGCATTGCGGCGGTAGCAGAATTAGTTTTCAGCGTTGGTCAAGTTTGTCTCGTGGTGGGCCGTCAAAGCTGGAGTACAAGACGACGCTGAGTCTGGAGGGGCTGCCGGAAGAGGCCTGGGACCCGGATACCATCAACCTGGTGCTCGCCGGTGTCGACGGTGAGCTCATCGACATGCTCCCGGCTACTGACAAGTGGGTGTTGCCGTGCACGGCGTGGCTACGCAACCCTAGTGCCGTTCCGAAGGTGCTCACTGTCTCTGTTCCGGCTCCTCCTCTGCAGCCTTGGACGCCAGACTCCGACGACGAGAATGCTCATTCACCGCCGTGCCCGAACTCTCCAACTGATCGTGGCACCATTGATTTTCCAGTTACCATGCATCTCAAGGAGGTCATCGACCGTGGCCCATTGCTAACTGAAGGGTTGGCCGATGAGTTACTCCCCGACGAAGACGCCGATCTCAGCCGCAAGCACACTTTCACAACCTGGCGCGGCAAGATAGATGGTACTGGACCTGGACCATATGGTAAAGCTTAAGCACGAAGAAGTGCAGATGTAGTGTTAGATATGCAGGAGTTGGAGTTGAGTATGTTTTAGTTGATTTGTCAGTGAAAGTGTGTGTTATGTTCTGAACTTGTTAGTGTAAGAGTTGGTATTGTAAGAGCTGTAATTTGTGTTATTGTAAGAGATCTATATGTTAACAATCAGTGATCTATTGCATGTTTTGTTATGAAAATGGGCTAAAATAACTGAATTGTACTGTACCTTTCATTTGGTAGCAAATTCACTGCAAAAAAAGAAGTGTGGGAAGATTCAAACAGGATCTCCGCACCTAGCTTACTGAATAGAATTTTGTAGCAACATACCATTACATACGGCTATCAAATTTGAGTTTGTACCAAAAGGCCATCACATAAGATGTTCTAGTCTTGAAGACTATAGTTCTACAACATAACATAATAGAATAAAAGCATTTCACTCTTCATCTGCTGGAGCTCCTTGTGTAGATTGGAATTTTGTTTGCTCTTGTTCTTCTTGCAGATTTCTGCTTGATCCTTCACCAAACAGGAGCCACTCCATTCCCCTTGTTTTTGTTGTTTTCTTTGTTCTTCCCAGACCCCTTGTTCTTGTTGAAGTTCCCCTTGTTGTTCGACCTCTTCCTCCTCTGGCTGCTGGTGCAACACCTCTTGCTCCTCTGCCTCTACCTGCTGGTGCAGCACCTCTACCTCTGCCTGCTGGTCCAGAACCTCTTGCTCCTCTGCCTCTGCCTTGTGCTGGTTGTGCAACAAATGTGGCAGCAGGTAAGTTGGCTCTGTGCTGTGCTATAAAGGCATTTTCATCTGGTATTTGGTGCACCCTAGAAACAGGAACTCCTTTTGCAGGTCCCTGCATACAGTCATGAGGTAATGAAATTGCAGTAAAAATGAAAGAAAATAACAAAATTATATTTTAAATACCTCATGTGACAAAATGTGCACCATGCTATCTTTTTGTTGTGTTGGGTCCAACTGTGGCTTCAGATTTCTCTGCTGGATGTGCTAAGAAACAAAAATATATTGTCAGGTACTGTAACTTATTTTTCTTTACAGTTTCAAGTAAAGAAAAATGTACTTACAGTTAGGATCACTGGGTAGTCAACTTCTCCATTGGCATCAACAACCATTTTGGACTTCTTCTTTTTTGCCTTTTCCATCATTTCTTCTACCTGTTCCCTCATTTTGTCAGTAGGCTTTCCCTTCCTCCCCCTGGAACTTTGTGCGCTAGGTTGTGGGTCAGTAGGTTGATCTGTAGCTATGCCCCTCTCACTAGGTTGCTCTGTCCTCTCACTAGGTTGCTCTGCAGCTGATTGCTCATTTTGTTCTACCTGTTCCTCCTCCTCTACAACTTCTCTTAGTATAGCAGCTTTCAGTTGTGAGCATCCAGACCTGTTATGCCCAGCTGCTTTGCAATACCCACAGTGCATAATAGCACCATGCCTGCTGAGTTTAGTGCCATCCTCACTCTCCTCTGGTTGTTGCCTTCTGTTCTTCCTCCTCCTCCCAGCTCTTTTCTCATAGTGTGGTGGCAATATAGGTACATCATTAACTGGAGCCCACTCATCTTTGTCTCTAGTTGGATATACTTGAACTCCATAAGCACATAGATATGCCTGCACTGAGTAACAGGAAGACACCATAGTATCAGGCCTAATTCGTTCATGTCTGCAGCAAGCACATGCATGGCTACATGGAATTCCAGTCAGCTGCCATCTTCTGCAAGTACAGGTGTGCATGTTCAGCTCCACAATGTACCTTTTCTCATTTGACAAAACTCCAAAGACACCGATGCTTGATTCTTCTGGGTGGCAGTGGGCTGACAACTCCACATTCTTCCTAAGCTTGTCTCTAATTTTGGGAGTTATATTCCCTGTCCATTTCTGTAGAGCTTCTTTTTTCTTTGTCATGTGCCTATGCATGATCTGAGATTTTATTCTCTCAAACATAGACATAACTGGTAGCTCTTTGGCCTCTAAGATGTACCTGTATGCAGTAAAAAATTGCATTAAAATTCAGTAAAAGAACCTTGCATTAAAATTCAGTAAAAGAAATTGCATTAAATTAGTTACCTGTTGAAGACTTCACATGTATTGTTAAGAAGAATGTCACATTTTGGAAATTCATAAAAATATGCCCTTGACCATTGATTTGGTGGCTTCTCCTCCAACCATTTATACGCCTCAGGATTGTCTTGGCTTAGCTTCTCCATATTCTGCTCAAAAATAGTTGGTGTGGTAGATTTGGCACAAGCCCAGAGTTGCTGCCTGATAGTCTCTCCCTTGTGTACTGCATGTAGGTTTTGGTATAGGTGTCTGACACAAAACCTGTGCTCAGAGTCATGGCAATGCTCCTGTACAGCTTTGATGAGCCCCTAAATGCAGAGAAGTTTAGTTATAGAAAATGTGAAAAGAGAAGTTCAGTTATAGAAATTGCAGAACAGTTCAGGTATAGAAATAGCTACAGCAGCAGTATAGTTCAGTTAAAGAAATTGCTACAAATGCAGTGAAGTTAATTAAAAGAAATGGCATCAAATGATATAGTTCTACCTTCTGTTTATCACTCATAATGGTGAAATTGCCTGTGTTCAGAATATTAAGATCTTGCTTTAGTGTAGCTAGGAACCAAGCCCATGATGCATGGCACTCTGTCTCCACCAGTGCCATTGCAATTGGATAGATAGAATCATTCCCATCTATACCTACTGCAGTTAGTAACTGACCACCATATTTTGTCTTGATAAATGTGCCATCAAGGCTTATAATGGGCCTGCAACCCTTGAGCCACCCTATCTTGCAGGCTGCAAGACTAAAGTAACATGTGCTAAACAATCCATGCTCTAGGTTCAGATAGAAAGAAGATCCTGGGTTGCTTGTTCTCAATTCCTGTGCATATTTCCAGAGAAGTGTATATTGCTTCACCTCATCCCCATGCACCACTTCCAATGATGCTTTCCTAGCTCTCCCAAGTTTGTGCCTGCTTACTTCCATGTTATATTTCTTCCTCACTTTCCTTCCAAATGTAGATAATGACATCTTGTCATTGTCTCTGAACTTCTCTACATAATTCTTTGCCAGAAAGGGGGCTGTCAGTTCTTTCACATTCCAGACCTTCTCACAGTTGTGCTCTCCAACAAATTTCTTCACAAGAAAGGACTGTGTCCTGTTATCTGCCACAGCCACCAATTTCCAAGGGCATCCCTCTGAACATATTGCCTCAAACCTCTGTTTGTTGTTTCTCTTTTTCTTGATTTGCACTCTATTCTTCACTGCATAATGTGCTACTGCTTTCCTCACTAGCTCAACTGAATCAAAGACCATCCCTAGTTTGAATTGAGGATTTTCCATGTCAACAAGTGGGTTAAATGTTTTGAACTTGTATATGGGTTTCTCTTTCTTTTTCTTCTTCTTGTACTCCTCCTCATCAGAGTCACTCTTGTGCCTTTTCTCCAAATCTTCCTCTTCTGGGAGCTGTAAATCATCTTCAGTGACATCATCTGTGCCTGGAACATGTCTGTACTCAGCTCCTATTTGCTTCCCCTTCTCAAACGATGCATCCTGCACAACATCATCTACATTCTTGTCATACAAATCATCATCTTCATCCATTGCATAATCACTGTCATACCAAGTTGGATCAATCTCTGAATCACATTCCCAGTCCTCTTCTGAATCTTCTGAGTTATCTGTAATTTCTGAATTTTTAGGATCCTCTACAGTACCTGAATCTGGCATTTTTCCTGAATTTTCAGCATTATCTGCAGTACCTTCTATGCTCTCTGATTTCAGGTGCCTCAATTTCTCTTTGCTTATAGGGCTAAGTATTACTGGAGGCAGTTCAGGCCCAGCCCTATAAGCAATGTCATCTTCCTCACTTCTTTTCTCATGATTCAGAAATAAAACAAGGACCTTAGAATGCACAGAAGCTCTGGCCATCTTGAGACAGTCAAATTCAAAGTCAATTGGGACCATATTAGCTAGTGTTCTACCAGGTGGGCACCACAACACAATTTCTATCTGATCAAGTGCATAGTTTAACTGCTGAACCATATAGTCAATCATATCATTGCAGAAAGTGTTCCTGTCAAGGTTATCAAACAATGATACTTTCTCATCCAAATATGCCAAGTTCGTTCCTTTCCCCATGAAGAAACCACCATGATGTAGCTCTATACTGAATTTTGGTGAATCAAAACCTACATTGCAAAATAGACGATGAGCGGCAGCAAAATTCACAAACCCTAGCAGTGAGCCAAAGAAACCTAAGGGCCTAATACTAGAAAATAATGATGATTCACAAACTAAGATATCGATAAGAACTTGGAGGGAGTGTCAATCATCCTAAATCGTGGTGGCAGAAAACCCTAGCTAATTGGGGGGACAAGCGATGGGGGGTGACCTGGGGGGTCTGAGGACTCACCGTACATCGGGCCTCCATGCCCTTCCGTCCTCAACATCGGCAGCTCCATCCACGCCACTTGTGAACTTGCCGCCGACGAGCTCGGCGTACCCGCAGCGCCGCCGCCTGTCGTCTCCCCCATCGGCTGCGAAAAAGTAACTCTGGGCAAATGAGGCAGGGGCGTCACGACTTGATTTGCAAAGAGAATAGGGGCCTTTGTGCAAAGAAACAAGCCCCCACCCAGGTCACGTGCGCCTCGCGTGACCCCGAAATAGAGAAAACCGGGCGGCTGGCCGGTCCAGATCGCCAATGTGACCTAGATGCACCCGCAATGCAAGTTCTGTGACGGGTTTTTCCGGTTTGCAAGTAGTGTGACTTAAGTGCACCCGAAAGACAAGTTCTCTGACCGCCAGTGCCTTTTACTCCATATAGTATGGAATATTGTTTAAGCTGCACTACAATAGAGTCGATACCCAAGAAAAGAATTTATACCAACTATCCAACTTCTTATCCACCCTCTCGGCAGTGTTTCTCCCGTCATTGTTCTAAGTTCAGTGTTATGAATATGAAACCCCCGAGCCCGAATACTTCATCAGCAAACCCCCTCTCTAAAACAAGCAATTCCACTTTTATGAAAGTAACCTGAAGAAGAGAGACTTATGTTGAAAACAGCTACAACAAGTTTGAAGTTTATGAATCTTAAGAACAGATAAATGTTCAAAACAACAACAAGAAACCATCCAATGTACTGAATTTGCATACGATTACAAACAAACGCAATAGAACTTCTGAAATTGTTTGCCACTTGATGCAATTAATGATGCCTATAGACAGACACATATGATATGGTGCTCTAGGATCATCACAATAAACGGCCGATTGAGGAGTTCAGAACCTGGGACGACGCAGCCTACCAATGCAGCTAGGACAAGCAAGCTTGGATCGTAGGTGGCCACGGCATCTGGTACGGGTACCCCGTGGGGTGGCGCTTCTCCCGGAGCGCGGCGTACTCCTCGTCGTCCACCACGAGAAAACAGGTAAGCTCGGCGGCGTCCTTGTCCAGAGAAAGAAGAATGTTGTCTCCGACCGTCCAGTCGGCGGACCCGTCGTCGCTCCCTGCAAAATGGATGGGTTCCAACTCCACGTCCGGGCTGATTGACATGCTGCTACGTCCGGCGGCGGAGGCCCAGACGCCGGCGGAGGACGAGAAGGCACAGGCCCTGGCGTTGCGGTTCCGAAAGCGATAGAGCATGCACGTCACCCTGAAGTTTGACATGCTGATGCCCGCGTCCGCGTCCTCGCCGTCGAGGAGGAAAGCACCCAGCAGGTGGCAGCCGTGGAACCACGCCGAGCGAGGGATTTCCCTGTAGCATCGCCTCAGGGGATCGCAGATGAGGAGGCGTGGCGCCACCGACCTGTCGAAGACGAGCAGGAGGCCGCCCCGGATGTCGGCGAGTTCCCAGCGGGAATCTCCGAATTCCCCCCGCGGGAGGAAATCGAGCGCAAGATTCCGAGCGCCGACGGTGTCGGCCCACGGCGAAGAGGAGGGGGAGGGGACAAAGACGGGGTCAAGGCTAGGCCGACGCCGGTACGGGTACCCGTCGCAGTCGTCGACGCAGTAGTGGCCGACAACGTCGTGGGATGCGCCGTGGAGAGTGCCGTACCGGCGGAGGAGGCCGCCACCGTCGCCCGCGATTACGCGGCGCCAGCGCTTGCAGGTGCTCGCGGCGCGGACGAGGTTGACAGGCGAGGGGAGGCGCAGGAAGACCAGCTCGAGAACCTCGTCCAGGAGGACGTCAATCTCGGCCGCCCGCGGGGATTCCCTCCGGGAATTCTTGCGGCAGCGGCGACCGCCCCCCATGGTCTGGGGCTCTGGGCACCTGGATCTCGATGGGAAAATGTTGGGCTAGGAAAAGTGTGTGTAGTGTTCGGTTTGCCTCATGTAGCACGAGTCACTGGTCTACTGACACTCACTCGCAAATAAAGGATTGCCCAAGAAGTCAACGATTGATACTTATCAAGACACGCCGAAGCAAGCATCCCCGATATAGGATTGAAACCGGAGGCCTTTTATAAAAAAATAACATCGCCATGAGAGCGATGTCGCTGCAACACCAAATATTTTGACGGTCGTCTGACATTTTTTGAGTAAGTTGACTTTCTCAGTCATTGGATCGAAATCCAACGGCTCTTCCTCATCGTCTTCCTCTAGCCCTAATCCCCATCCGAATCGGAAAAACTTCTTCCTCCTCCAAGCGCTTGCCTCTGGCACACTTCCCTGTCTCTCCTCCGGTTGCGACGCCGCTCCTCATTGCCTCTCGCCGTGACGTTCCCACCTCCGGCGAGGAAACTAAGTAATCTGAGTGGTTGTCAGAGCTAAAAGCCAACCCCTACACGGTTTACCCGCTTCCTCGCCTCAGCCGATGACACCCGTCTCCGGCGAGGTCCTGGCTCTGCCTCCATGGGGTCGACACGCCTCACCGCGTCTCGCCATTGTCTTCGCCTGGGTATTGCACATCTCCTCCTTCATTCTCCAATGAAATCGACTGGCGCCTGTTGCAATTTTAGGCAACTTACCAATATCGACCGTGCAAAAATTAGCCAATAACTTCTTACATGCACAATGAGAGACGAGAAAACCCCACCCCTCTTCCTAAGGGCACAGGAGTGGTGGTTGGACACAGGGGAGCGAGGATCAGATTTGGAGGCCGACGATTACACTAGTAGAAAAAGGCCCATTTGTCCCGGTTCGGGAACCGGGACTAAAGGGTCGGGACTAAAGCCCAACACCTTTAGTCCCGGTTCTTATACGAACCGGGACAGATGGGGCTCCACGTGGCCGCTGCGGCGAGCCCAGAGAGGAGGGCCTTTAGTCCCGGTTGGTAACACCAACCGGGACCAAAGATCATCCACGTGTCAGCAGCTCAGGAGCTGGGGTTTTTGTTTTTTTTTTTTCAAAGGGGGGGGGTGGGTTTGGGGGTTTTGGGGTTTTTGTAGGGTTAATTTAGGGGTTTCATATATTGTGTTAGCTAGCTAATAGCTAGAGAGAAGTGTCCTCTCTATCTCCGTGCTTGGTTGACGCTACGTACTATACGTATAGAGAGGACTCGACACGCTAGCTAGTAAGCAAATGAAGGAAACCATTAAGTACACAAGATCGTCATGAACATATACAGAGAGAAGTGATCGACCTCCTCCTTCTCCGAGAGATTGGTCGAACAACAAGTTTTCGTATATCTATCCGACGCTACTAGCTACATATATACAATATAAGATCTCTTACAATCCCTAACATTTGATGTCAAGTTACACATTGTATTCTCCGGCTGGATTGATGACGTGGTCAAGAAAGAATCCCGCCAATTCCTCTTGAATTGCTTTTATGCGATCTTGTGGTAGGAGTTCATCCCGCATCTGCCAAATCTAATTTGAAGAAGGGGGTCAATACATATATATGAATGAAACTCAACACAAATGATGGTAATAAAAAAAATTGTGAATATTATTGCTTACGCACTTCATATTGTTTTTCAGAGTAGCCCCGCTTAGAGGTCGTCGCGTTGTAGATGTACTCGCAAATGTAGTATCCACAAAAATTAATCCCGCCTTCCTGCCACAACCACTTTACGAGAAATAAAGGTCAATCAAACTGATAATCAAGCATTATAAATGGTATTGATGAAACTAGCTAGAATCAATGGGAGATGCGCGGAACTAGCTAGTAGTACTTACTTTCGGGTGTGTAAATCGCAGCTCCCCCGGCAGTCCCGGAGCTTCTGTGGTGAACACTTTCCAAACCCTGCGAGACATAGAAAATAATTACTTGATATTAGGAAATGACCAAAGTTGCCAATATGGTGCGATAATGATCGATTGAACTTACTTCTGGAGCATTTCAGTCATGGCCGCATACTCCTTGGGATCTTTTCGTCTTGAGTCTAAGACAGTTACTAGTCCCTGCTCAAGCTTAATCTCTAGGAGAATAAAGTGGAAGCTGCGCACGCATGCATAACTTATCAATTACATTACTATAACCTTGAGTAATAAGGGAAACCGAATATGCAGAAGACAGTAACACTCACTTGAAGTTGTAAGGAAAGAGTATTTTATCTTTGTTTTGATTTTTAAGCAACGATTGTAGCAAGTTGGCCTCGATTTCCTTCGCATGATATGTAACCGTCCATTCATCTATGAGATTTGTGTTAATGAACCCAATATCATAGATTTGTGCATTTCTGCATTCGACGATCTTCAATCTGCATAATATAGTGAGGATAATTATATATACATGCAATGAAAGAGCTGATCTATATATAGAGACTTAATTACAGAAGTATAGTACTTACAGACAATAGCAAGTGATGATTATTTTATCGAGGTCCTTTTGATTGAAAAACTGAAAGAACTCCTCAAATGGAACAGACAACAGATCAATTCCAACGAGGTCGTGCTCCTCTTTAACTCTCAGCGTCAAAATATCCTTCCCGGACTTGCAGGTGTCCATGTACCACTTATGGAATCTTCGCATCATCGTTGTTAGAGGAGGATCACCAGGTCTGACGAGAGGCTTCCCGTACTGGTATTTGTGTTCGTCCACCTCCATTGTATCAAAATGTGCATCGTCGGGCAGGTAATCACCAGGATTGGTACCGGGCAGCATCCCCGGCAGATTTGCGACGATATCGCTAGACACCTTGAGTGGGGGGCACGATTGGTTTGCCTGTTCGCCGAGCTGGGGAATTTTTCCCTCTTCTTCGTTGTTGTAACATTTTATCACTAGAAGTAGTTCCCGACCGGCGCGCTCCTTCCACTGCCTTTTTCAGATCGCGGACATGGTTGTCATCCGGCGGAGGCGGTGGTGGTCGCTTCAGGTTCTTCAAAGTGCGCTTCAATTTCACCGGATCCATCTTCTCCTCCGGAGGTGGATTTTTCTTTGCAAAAAAGTCCTTCACTTGGGCTTGACAGATCTCCTCGTTTTCCTCCTCGGTCATCTCATATGGTAATCTATCTAGAGGCTTGATAGATGGAACAAATTTGTATTGCCTCCCACCTCTGGCTGGACTGCTAGACGCCGGCCGAGCAGCCAGAGTGGCTGCGGCTGTCTTCCTTCGTTGCTTACGAGGCAGAGAAGGAGGCGGAGTGCTACGACGGGCCGGAGCAGCCGGCTCGGTGGCGGCTGTCTTCCGCTGTTGTTGACGAGGCGGAGAAGGAGGCGGGCTGCTCGGACGCGCCGGCGCAGGCGGAGAAGGAGGCGGAGTGCCGCCACGCGCCGGAGCAGCTGGAGAAGGAGGCGGAGTGCCGCCACGCGCCGGAGCAGCCGGAGAAGGAGGCGGAGTGCCCTGATCACTCGCCAGAGGAGGAGGCAGAGTGCCCTGACTCGCCGGAGGAGGAGGTGGAGGCATCCAGTTCGGAAGGTTGATGAGCTCCTTCCGCCATAGACATGGAGTCTTCAGAGCAAGACCCAGCTGAGTCTCCCCTTCACCGGTAGGGTGGTCAAGCTCGAGCTCCTCAAATCCCTCCGTTATTTCATCGACCATCACAACAGCATAGCCTTCTGGAATCGGAAGGCAGTGAAAAGTTGCGCCGGGTTGAGGAGGTGCAACAGAGCCGACAGCCGCCTTGACTTTGAGGTGCTGCCATTGCGCCATAAGGTGGCAATCTTGAGCCTCCGTGATAGCATCCACGGGGTAGCTGGGAGCCGTGAAGTGAGGCTGCTGAAGGAGCTCAGTGGAAGCCACGCTGCTTCTCCGCTGAGATGGCGGGGTAGCTTCTGGGGTAGCTTCGGCAGGTCGCTGCCTCTGAACTAGTGCTTGTTCCTCTAGCGCTCGTACCCTTGCATTCAGCTTCTGCAGTTCGGTCTGCTCCACTTTCCTCCTCCTCTCCCGGGTTTTGTAATCGCCTGCGCTGGGAAACCCTTCCTTTCACGCAACGGAGCCTGCCGTGCCTCGTGTTCGTCCTGGGTGCTCAGGATTCCCGAGGGCCTGTGTGAGCTCGTCGTTCTCTCTGTCGGGAACGAACGTCCCTTGCTGCGCTGCGGCGATATACTTCTGAAGCTTCTTGACGGGTATTTCAAGTTGCTCCTTCGTCCAACAGCACTTCCCTGTTTCAGGGTCCAAGGTTCCCCCAACCCCGAAGAACCAAGTCCTTGAATGGTCTGGCCAGTTCAATGTCTCTGGTTCGACCCCTTTATCAAGCAGGTCCTTCTCAACCTTGTCCCACAACGGCCGGGCTTTGAGGTAGCCACCTGACCCCGTGCGATGGTGATACCCCTTCTTTGCAGCATTTTTCTTGTTTGTCGCTGACATCTTCTTACTCTTCTCCGATGTCTTGTGGGCCACAAATGCGGGCCAGTGATCTCTTATCTTCTCAAATCGGCCGGTGAATTCTGGAGTCTTCCTTTGTTGACAAACGTTGATTTCAACTCATTTTTCCACCTCCTGAATAGATCTGCCATCTTCTTAAGAGCATGAGCCTTGACCAATGGCTCTATAACTGGCTTATCCGGATCCTCCTCTGGCGGTAGGGTGAAATTTGCCTTCAGCGCAGTCCAAAGATCATCTTTCTGTCTATCGTTGACAAAAGACACTTGAGGGTCTTCGCTCTTAGGCTTATTCCATTGGTGGATGCTGATCGGCATCATGTCCCTAACAAGAACCCCGCACTGAGCAGAAAATGCTTCCTTGGTCCGGCTGGGTTCAATCGGTTGGCCATCGCCCTTGGTTGCTGTGATCGTGAACCTTTCATCCTGACGCAACCTTTTCTTCGGGCCTCATCTCGTTACCGAAGTTTGGCTTGATCCGGAGGGCTAGAAAAGAAGAAAGAAGAGAGTTAATATGTGTACATACCAAAACAATTAATGCATGAATTAGCTAGTCAGCACAGGCTTAATTAATATATATACCTCGCCGGACTTTGCAACATCTCCTTCCTCCGTTCGCTCACCGGAGCAGTCATCACGGTCTCCTTCTTCCACCGGCATTCCGTCACCGGAGCCATCATAATCATGTCCTTCCACCTCCATTGTTCGATCACCGGAGCTTGCTTCACCCTCTCCTTCCAGACCATCGGTGTCGTTGAGAAACGACAAGACAGCACCTCCGCCGAGGATTATGTCCCCCAACAACTGTTCTGCTTCGATGTCTCGGTGCTCCATAGTTTCTGCAAATATTACAACATGGCAATTAATATACAAACATGACAGATGGATATATTAGTGCAAACGTAGACCTAGCTAGCTCGACGCTTCTATGGTTTGGGGTGGCCTCGACAACGCTTCTAGGGTTTGGGGTGGCCTAGGCAACGCTTCTAGGGTTTGGGGTGGCCTCGACAACGCTTCTAGGGTTTGGGTCGGACCGCCTCTCTCATAAATGTCCGACGTCCGGACCGACAAGGGATTTAACAAAATGACGCCATTCTGGATGTGCAGAAAATGGTCCATATTTTACCTGATCTCATCTACCCTTCTATATGTCTCGTTGTCTAGTGTCAAAGAATTCAAGAAAACCATGACTTCATCATTAGCCTGAAATGACAGGCGTATAATGGTACGAAGCTCTTCAAAGTTGTTTTGGAACGGAGTTCCCGATAGAATAATTCGCTTTTTGGTACAAAGTTCAGCAAGAGCCTTCCGAATATCGCTATTTGGAAGGCCTTTGCTGAAATTCGTACCAAAAGGAGAATTATTCTATCCGGAACTCCGTTCCAAAACAACTTTGAAGAGCTTCGTAGCATCATACGCCTGTTACTTCCGACTAATGATGAAGCCATGGATTTCTTCAATACTTTGACAGACAACGTGGCATATAGAAGAATATATATATATATAGATGAGATCAGAAAAAAATTGGATCAACTTGTGCACATCCATAATGGGGGCATTCTTGATAAATCTATATATGTCAAAATTCAAACTTTGACATATGATCAAACTTTGACGTATGATCAAATGTTGCATATGTCAAAATTCAAACTTTGACATATGATCAAACTTTGATATATGATCAAATGTTGCATATATCAAAATTCAAACTTTGACATATGATCAAACTTTGATATATGTCCACCGCGATATAAAATAATACATAGACTTGTTCGGGCGAGAGGGGGTTGATCGACGTCCCCCCTCATGTCGAAGTTACCGGAGTTATCTTCTAGTGGTTTGGGTGGCCTCGAGAGTTTGTCGGGTAGGGGCGGGAGGGGGTAGGAGATCGACAACGCTTTTTTTTCTAGGGTTTGGGTGGCCTCGAGAGTTGGTCGCCCGGTATATGGAGAGGGGGGGTGAACATTTTACCTTATTAACTTAGAAAAAAAATGTTATCGGGGAGGGGGTATATCGACCCCCCCCTCATGTCGAAGTTATCGGGGAGGGGCTATATCGACAACGACATACATATAGCCACATCCATATAAAAAAATTCTATGAACATCCATACATACATATATATGGCTATTAAAAAAAATTCATCATATAAAAAAATGTTATCGGGGAGGGGGTATATCGCAAACTTTGACATAAATGACTTTGATCATGCACAATTTTCCTATACATACACAATATGAACATATACATAAATTGACAAAAAAAATTCTATGAACAAAAAAAAATCATAAAAATTCCATGAACATAAAAATTCTAACTTTTGCATATTCTTTGCATATGAACATACTCCTTTTTTTTATTTTTTCTTAAATGTAACTTTTGCATATATGAACATACTTACATAATATACATACATGAAAAAAAAATTGCTATGACAAAAAAAACATCATATATGAACATTTTGTATATACATCCATATCCATCCATCCATACATACATACATACATACATACATACATGGACAAAAAAATGCTATGAACAAAAACATCAATTTTGGTCCAATCTTGGCATTGAACTACAACCCAATTTTTCCTTGCTAAAAAAGTTCTGAATTTTTTACATCTTGTAGTCCTTCCAACTAAACCCTTAAGTCCAGAAGGGCAGCCCCAATTTCATCTAGCAAGTCCACCAAAAAAATTCATGTAGTTTCTGTCCAGCACTAAATTTTAATAAAACTTGCACTAAGAAGTTTTTCCTTTTATCAAACCAACTTAACCATCTTCACTAACATCCAAGGAGACATCATCCTGCCAAGTTTCACATAAAACAAAGTTCCCTAGCAAGCCCTAGCATTTCATCAAACACCTTGTGGACATGGCTGAAACTTTGCACTGAACTAACTTCACCATCATCACATACATGGAGGAAGGACAGAGGAGAGGGGTGGGAGGGAGGAGGGAGTGCCGGCCTGGCCGGCGGGCACTGGTGCGGCGGCGTTGACGGCAGGGTAGGGGCGTGGCGGGGCGTCGGGGCAGGGCAGGGGCGCGCCGGCGTTGGCGTTGAGGTCAAGGCAGGGGCGCACGGCGTCGGCGTCGGTGCAGGGCAGGGGCGCGGGGCGATGGCGACGAGGAGCGGGCGGCGACGGCGACGGCGACCTCGGGGCGGCGACGGCGAGCACGGGCAGCCTGGCGGCGTCGATGAGCTCGGCGTCGTCGGGGGGCAAATGGTCGATGAAAACTAAAAAATTCGTAAGTCCTGCTTATATACACAGAGCATTGGTCCCGGTTCGTGGCACAAACCGGAACGAATGCCACCCTTTGGTCCCGGTTCGTGCCACCAACCGGGACCAAAGGTCTCTTTTCAGCAGCCCAATGGGCGGGAAACAGAGACCTTTGGTCTCGGTTGGGGCACGAACCGGGACCAAAGGGGGGGCATTGGTCCTGGTTTGTTCCACCAACCGGGACCAATGCCGCCCCTTTCGTCCCGGTTGGTGCTACCAACCGGGACCAAAGGCCTTGCGCTGGCGCGGTGCGGTGGGATGTTTAGTCCCACCTCGCTAGTTGAGAGAGCTCGAGAGTGGTTTATAAGCGCTGCTGCGCCGGCCCTCTCGAGCTCCTCTCAAGTGCAGGCTTTCGGGCCTTCTTTGCTACTCTTTGCCGTGGGCCTACTGGGCCTCTGCGGGCCTGAATCCTGGCCCATGGATGGGTTTCTAGTCATATTCAGGCCGTGGTGGCCCAGTAGGTGGCATTTTTTTTCTAGTTTTTTTGTTTTCTTTTTTCTTTTATTTATTTTATTTTGTTTCTACTTACAACAAAATACAAACTGTTTTTCAGTGATTCTTTATGCTTTTAGGTAATAAAAATTATAAACTTGCTGTTAGTGCCATTAGTTTTCCAATTTGAATAGTTTAAATTTGAATTCTTTGAAATTTGTGTGAATCACTAGTTTGTGATTAACTTTACTATAAAAATAGATTTTGGAGTGATTCTTTTTCCTGCTATTTAATATTACTGTGTTTTATCATTATATTCAAAAACAGTTTTTGTTATTTTAGTTTCTAACAAAAAAAATCTTTATGATAATTCCTTTTGCTATTAAAGTTTCTAACAAAAAAAGTTCTTTATGAAAATTCTTTTTGCTTTTAATGTTTTGAACAGAAAATACTTTGATAATTTTAGTTGCATAAATTTTAGTTGATTCCTTTTGCTATTAGAGTTTCATTAAAGTTTTCTAGTTCATTCTTTTTTCTATTAGAGTTTCATTAAAGTTTTCTAGTTCATTCTTTTAGTTTATTATTTTTGCTATTAGAGTTTCATAAAAGTTGAGAGGGTTACGGCAAAAACTAGATGCACTTCGTGTACAAAATAGACAATCTCTTTCGAAGTATCAGGGTTTCGGACGAAAATTCATCTGTTACAAAGGGATTTCATTTCTTTGAACTTATTTGAACTCCAGACTTTTTGTGTGTTCAAAATGAATCATTCAAAGCCACATCATCAATTTTCAACCCTTTCTAACTTCATCTGTTATTTTTCATGCATTTACTGATTTTTTTGAGCTAAATGACCCTAAAAATTGAAAGCACTTCAGATGTAACTCTGAAGAGGTTGAAAATTGGCATGGTATCACTCATTTCACCCACATAGCATGTGCTAAAAAGTTGAGAGGGTTACGGCAAAAACTGGATGCACTTCGTGTACAAATGACACTCTCTTTCGAAGTATCAGGGTTTCGGACGAAAACTCTCTGTTCAAAGGGATTTCATTTTTTTGAACTTATTTGAACTCCAAGACTTTTTGTGTGTTCAAAATGAACCATTCAAAGCCACATAATCAATTTTCAACCCTTTCTGACTTCATCTGTTATTTTTTTCATGCATTTACTGATTTTTTTTGAGCTAAATGACCCTGAAAATTGAAAACACTTCACGATGAACTCTGAAGAGGTTGAAAATTGGCATGTATCACATCATTTCACCCACATAGCTATGTGCAAAAAGTTGAGAGGTTACGGCAAAAACTGGATGCACTTCGTGTACAAAATGGACAATCTCTTTCGAAGTATCAGGGTTTCGGACAAAAACTAATCTGTTACAAAGGGATTTCATTTTTTTAAACTTATTTGAACTCCAGACTTTTTGTGTGTTCAAAATGAACCATTCAAAGTCACATCATCAATTTTCATCCCTTTCTGACTTCATCTGTTATTTTTCATGCATTTACTGATTTTTTTGAGCTAAATGACCCTGAAATTGAAAAGCACTTCACATGAACTCTGAAGAGGTTGAAAATTGGCATGATATCATCATTTCACCCACGCAGCATGTGCTAAAAAGTTGAGAGGGTTACGATAAAAACTGGATGCACTTCGTGTACAAAATGGGTAATCTCTTTCGAAGTATCAGGGTTTCGGACAAAAACTCATCTGTTACAAAGGGATTTCATTTTTTGAACTTATTTGAACTCCAGACTTTTTGTGAGCTCAAAATGAACCATTCAAAGCCATATCATCAATTTACAACCCTTTCTGACTTCATCTGTCTTCACTTTTTCTTTGCTTGTGTCCTTTGCTTATTGCGCCGTAACCATGGATATTCTTCATCGCTTAACAGGGTGCTTGGGTCAGCCTTGACTTTGAAGGGAGGAATTTCATGAAACTTTTCATAATCTTCAGACATGTCTGTCTTACCCTCCACTCCCACGATGTCTCTTTTCCCTGAAAGAACTATGTGACGCTTTGGCTCATCGTATGATGTATTCGCTTCCTTATCTTTTCTTTTTCTCGGTTTGGTAGACATGTCTTTCACATAGAAAACCTGCGCCACATCATTGGCTAGGACGAATGGTTCGTCTGTGTACCCAAGATTGTTCAGATCCACTGTTGTCATTCCGTAATGTGGCTCTACCTGTACCCCGCCTCCTGACAGATTGACCCATTTGCACTTAAACAAAGGGACCTTAAAATCATGTCCGTAGTCAAGTTCCCATATGTCCACTATGTAACCATAATATGTGTCCTTTCCCCTCTTGGTTGCTGCATCAAAGCGGACACCGCTGTTTTGGTTGGTGCTCTTTTGATCTTGGGCGATCGTGTAAAATGTGTTCCCATTTATCTCGTATCCTTTGTAAGTCAATACAGTCGAAGATGGTCCCCTGGACAACAAGTACAGCTCATCAGAAACAGTGTTGTCACCTCTGAGACGTGTTTCCAACCAACTGCCGAAAGTCCTGATGTGTTCACATGTAATCCACTCGTCACACTGCTCCGGGTGTTTGGAGCGCAGAATGTTCTTGTGTTCATCGACATACGGGGTCACCAAGGTAGAGTTCTGTAGAACTGTGTAGTGTGCTTGAGATCAAGAATGCCCGTCCCTGCATATTATTGAGTCCCCTCCTAGCGTGCCTTTTCCAGTCAGTCTCCCCTCATACCACGATTGAGGGAGACCAATCTTCTTAAGGTCAGGAATGAAGTCAACACAAAACCCAATGACATCCTCTGTTTGATGGCCCATGGAGATGCTTCCTTTTGGCCTAGCACGGTTACGGACATATTTCTTTAGGACTCCCATGAACCTCTCAAAGGGGAACATATTGTGTAGAAATACGGGGCCCAGAACGACATTCTCGTCGTCTAGATGAACTAGGACGTGCGTCATGATATTGAAGAAGGATGGTGGGAACACCAGCTCGAAACTGACAAGACATTGCGCCACATCACTCCTTAGCTTTGGTATGATTTCTGGATCGATCACCTTCTGAGAGATTGCATTGAGGAATGCACATAGCTTCACAATGGCTAATCGAACGTTTTTCGGTAGAAGCCCCCTCAATGCAACCGGAAGCAGTTGCGTCATAATCACGTGGCAGTCATGAGACTTTAGGTTCTGGAACTTTTTCTCTGCCATATTTATTATTCCCTTTATATTCGATGAGAAGCCAGACGGGACCTTCATACTGAGCAGGCATTCGAAGAAGATTTCCTTCTCTTCTTTGATAAGAGAGTAGCTGGCAGGACCTTCATACTGCTTTGGAGGCATGCCGTCTTTTTCGTGCCAACGTTGCAGGTCCTCCCGTGCCTCCGGTGTATCTTTTGTCTTTCCATACACGCCCAAGAAGCCTAGCAGGTTCACGCAAAGGTTCTTTGTCATGTGCATCACGTCGATTGAAGAGCGGACCTCTAGGTCTTTCCAGTAGGGTAGGTCCCAAAATATAGATTTCTTCTTCCATATGGGAGCGCGTCCCTCAGCGTCATTCGGAACAGATAGTCCGCCGGGACCCTTTCCAAAGATTACGTGTAAATCATTGACCATAGCAAGTACGTGATCACCGGTACGCATGGCGGGCTTCTTCTGGTGATCTGCCTCGCCTTTGAAATGCTTGCCTTTCTTTCGACATTGATGGTTGGTCGGAAGAAATCGACGATGCCCCAGGTACACATTCTTCCTGCATTTGTCCAGGTATATACTTTCGGTGTCAGCTAAACAGTGCGTGCATGCGTGGTATCCCTTGTTTGTCTGTCCTGAAAGGTTACTGAGAGCAGGCCAATCATTGATGGTTACAAACAGCAACGCATGCAGGTCAAATTCCTCCTGTCTGTGCTCATCCCACACACGTACACCGTTTCCATTCCACAGCTGTAAAAGTTCTTCAACTAATGGCCTTAGGTACACATCAATGTCGTTGCCGGGTTGCTTAGGGCCTTGGATGAGCATTGGCATCATAATGAACTTCCGCTTCATGCACAGCCAAGGAGGAAGGTTATAGATACATAGAGTCACGGGCCAGGTGTTGTGATTGCTGCTCTGCTCCCCGAAAGGATTAATGCCATCCGCGCTTAAACCAAACCATACGTTCCTTGCGTCACCTGGAAACTCCTCCCGGTACTTTCTCTTGATTTTTCTCCACTGCGACCCGTCAGCGGATGCTCTCAACTTCCTGTCTTTCTTACGGTCCTCTCTGTGCCATCGCATCAACTTGGCATGCTCTTTGTTTCTGAACAGATGTTTCAACCGTGGTATTATAGGAGCATACCACATCACCTTCGCAGGAACCCTCTTCCTGGGGGGCTCGCCATCAACATCACCAGGGTCATCTCGTCTGATCTTATACCGCAATGCACCGCATACCGGGCATGCGTTCAAATCCTCGTACGCACCGTGGTACAGGATGCAGTCATTAGGGCATGCATGTATCTTCTGCACCTCCAATCCTAGAGGGCATACGACCTTCTTTGCTGCGTACGTACTGTCGGGCAATTCGTTATCCTTTGGAAGCTTCTTCTTCAATATTTTCAGTAGCTTCTCAAATCCTTTGTCAGGCACAGCATTCTTTGCCTTCCACTGCAGCAATTCTAGTACGGTACCGAGCTTTGTGTTGCCATCTTCGCAATTGGGGTACAACCCTTTTTGGTGATCCTCTAACATGCGATCGAATTTCAGCTTCTCTTTTTCACTTTCGCACTGTCTCCTTGCATCAACAATGACCCGGTGGAGATCATCATCGGGCACATTGTCTGGTTCCTCTTGATCTTCAGCTTCCCCCGTTGCAGCATCACCGTATTTAGGGGGCACATAGTTGTCATCGTCCTCTTCTTCTTCGCTGTCTTCCATCATAACCCCTATTTCTCCGTGCCTGGTCCAAACATTATAGTGTGGCATGAAACCCTTCTCAAGCAGGTCGGTGTGAAGGATTTTCCGGTCAGAGTAAGACTTCGTATTCCCACATATAGGGCATGGACAACACATAAAACCATTCTGCTTGTTTGCCTCAGCCACTTCGAGAAAATTATGCACGCCCTTAATGTACTCGGAGGTGCGTCTGTCACCGTACATCCATTGCCGGTTCATCTGCGTGCATTATATATAATTAAGTGTGTAAAAAACCATTACAAAACATCATGAATAGATAAGTGACCAAATTAATAGAAGTTCATCATCACATTAAAACCAAAGTAGATACATAGTTCTCATTGAACAACATATAGCCCTCCAGAGCATCTAATTAAACCATACATTGAAACTATGTAAAACATTTCAATGCAACAACAAATGCGATCATAATCGCAACCAAGGTAACAATTGATCCAACGGCATAATGATACCAAGCCTCGGTATGAATGACATATTTTCTATACTTTCTAATCTTGAAGCGCATTGCATCCATCTTGATCTTGTGATCATCGACGACATCCGCAACATGCAACTCCAATATCATCTTCTCCTCCTCAATTTTTTTCAATTTTTCCTTCAAGTAATTGTTTTCTTCTTCAACTAAATTTAACCTCTCGACAATAGGGTCGGTTGGAATTTCCGGTTCACATACCTCCTAGATAAAAAAGTCTATGTCACGTTGGTCGGCATAATTGTCATAAACAATAAATGAACCAAATAGTTATAAAATATAATATATACCACATCCGAATCATAGACAGGACGAGGGCCGACGGGGGCGGATACCAAAACCATCGCACTATATAATAACAAACAATAATAAAAGTAAGAAAATTAGACAAGTATCTATCTAAATCATACAAGTAAGAATTTTTTTCTTTTAGAAAGAAGATAAGAACAAGAGGCTCACCACGGTTATGCCGGCGACGAGATCGGCGCGGGCGATCGACGGCGGTGAAGACGGGGACGGGACATGACGGACCGCTAAACCTAGACAAAT
>CM022301.1:432392286-432665220 GCA_011799875.1 Thinopyrum elongatum
AAACTTATGCCTAGTAGCTTATGATCTGCCTGTTCTTTGCTTGTTCTTGCTGTTTTTGTGCTGCTATTGATCATAGTGTGTCGTGTGTGTGTTGTGTGCTGTCAAATGGGTGGTAACTCCACCACATTTGAAAGGGGTGAGCAGATCAAGTACTTGCACACAACCAAACAGCTGTGCTTTGCATCTGCTCACACCTAAAGCACAAACACATGCAACCAAACAATTTGCAGCCATCTGGGCCTTGATGCAATGCAGGCAACCAATCAACATGCAGATGTTGGTTTTTTTGCCTGCATATGCTCAGCCAGGCCCAGTTGGTACAAGTATGCAAAGTTCCCAAAAATGATGCAGGTAACCAAACGCGCCCCAAATGAATCAGGCACTTCTCGAGCTCCGGGCGTACGCAGCTGAGGCACGAGCTCCTCTTCCGGCGAGAGTCAAGGCGTGCCGGACAACAGCGATGGCGACTACAACAATCACATCATCCATGACCGACTATGCTACGCCGGCGGGTCGCTTATGTGTGTTACTTGTACAGAGCTAGCTAGTTTCCCTTGAATCGATCCAGCAGCTCTACTGTACGTGTGTGTTGTCCTCCGGTGGAATCCAAGCCAGCTTGGGTAAGTACATACTCTATCCCGTTGCAGCATGCTGATACATCTCCATCGTATCTATAATTTTTGATTGTTTCATGCCAATATTATACAACTTTCACATACTTTTGGCAACATTTTATATGATTTATTGGACTAACCTATTGATCCAGTGCCAAGTGTCAGTTCCTGTTTTTTGCATTTTTTTGTTTCGCAGAATATCCATATCAAACGAAGTCCAAATGTAATAAAATTTTACGGAGAATTATTTTGGAATATATGTGATTTTTGGGACTTGGAATCAATGTAAACGGGGGCCCACATCCCCCACAAGACACCAGGGCGCGCCCTAGGGACCAAGCGCGTGGTGGTGGGTTGTGCTCACCTCGTACGTCGGTTGGGGCTCTACTTTGGGCGCAAGGAAGCTTATATCTGAAAAAAATCGTGTTAAAATCTCAGCGCAATCGGAGTTACGGATCTCCGGGAATATAAGAAATGGTTTTCGGCCAGAAAACAGGAACGCAAAACAGAAGAGAACAGAGAGGGAGATCCAATCTCAGAGGGGCTCCCGCCCCTCCGCCACCATGGAGGCCATGGACCAGAGGGGGAACTCTCCTCCCATCTAGGGGGGAGGCTAAGGAAGAAGAAGAAGGAGGGGGGCTCTCTCCCCCTCTCTCCCGGTGGCGCTGGAGCGCCGCCGGGGCAAGGATCGTGACGGCGATCTACATCAACAATCTTGCTACCGTCAACACCAACTTTCTCTCCCTCTATGCAGCGGTGTAACACCTCTTCTCCCCGCTGTAATCTCTACTTAAACATGGTGCTCAACTCCATATATTATTTCCCAATGATCTATGGTTATCCTATGATGTTTGAGTAGATCCGTTTTGTCCTGTGGGCTAATCGTGATCTTGGTTGGTATGAGTGTATATTTTATTTATGGTACTGTCCTACGGTGCCCTCCGTGTCACGCAAACGTGAGGGGTCCTCGTTGTAGGTTGTTGCAATATGTTCATGACTCGCTTATTGTCGGTTGCGGGGGTGACAGCAGCTTAAACACGGATAAGTGGGTTGTTGCGTATGGGAGTAAAGAGGACTTGATACTTAATGCTATGGTTGGGTTTCACGGCCTTAATGATCTTTAGTAGTTGCGGATGCTTGCTAGAGTTCCAATCATAAGTGCATATGATCGAAGTAGAGAAAGTATGTTAGCTCATGCCTCTCCCTCATATAAAATTGCAAGAATGATTACCGGTCTAGTTATCGATTGCCTAGGGACAAATGACTTTCTCATTGACAAAAGCTATCCACTTTTATTACCTTGCAATTTATTCGTAGTTTTATTCTCGCAAAGTACTCGTAGTTTTATTCTTGCAAAATAGTTTCATACTTGTTTTAGGTAAAGCAAACATCAAGTGTGCGTAGAGTTGTATCAGTGGTCGATAGAACTTGAGGGAATATTTGTTCTGCCTTTAGCTCCTCATTGGGTTCGACACTCTTATTTATCGAAGAAGGCTACAAACGATCCCCTATACTTGTGGGTTATCAAGACCTTTTTCTGGCGCCGTTGCCGGGGAGCAATAGCGTGGGGTGAATATTCTCGTGTGTGCTTGTTTGCTTTATCACTAAGTAGTTTTTATTTTGTGCTCTTGTTTTCTATCTCTAGTTATGGGTAGGAAACGCAAAATACCAAAAAAAATTAGTTGTACCTACTAAACCCATGGTTGAAGAACCACCCAAAATCTATCATACTACTGAAGCTTTCTACTTGGATCATCTTCGATCCCTATGTGCTCGTGCTGAAACCCCAACTAGCTTAGTTGAGGGAAAATCATTAAATGAGCATGCTTATTTTGTGCGACACCGCTTATCTCAAAAGGGGAAACTTTTATGGCATCATATTAATAGTTTGTATTGCTATGCTTTAAATTTATGCGAAATACATGATTTTACTTGTTGTTCTGAAGATCCTAAAAAACACCTTCCCTTCCAATGTGAGTTTAAGGATAATGGAATTTTATCTTCTTATGCCAAGGGTGTTTATAATTAATATGATATTGAACAAATTGAAGAATTCGTTGCTTTTAAGGGTGCTTATGAAATTGCTTCTTTGATTGAAAAGTATGATGTTACTCTTTACAAATCTAATTTTTTTGCCATACTTAAATATTGCTATGAAAATTCTTCTTCTAATGCTTATATTAAACCATATATTGAGGACTTCTCCGCTGTCCAAGAAGAGACTAATATTTTGCAGGAGTCTATGGAAGAAGAAATTGATGAAATTGTGAGCTCATTGGATGAAAAAGATGGGGAGGAGAGCGAAGAACAAAAGGAGGAAGAGCGGATTGATCACCCGTGCCCACCTTCTAATGAGAGTAACTCTTTTATCCCATAAATTGTTTAATATCCCTTCGTGCTTACCGAAGGATGAATGATATGATAATTGCTATGATCCCGTTGATTCATTTGAAATATCCCTTTTTGATGAACTTGATGCTTGCTATGCTTGTGGCCAAGATGCCAATATGGCTTATGCTTATGGAGATGAACTTGCTATTGTTCCTTATGTTAAACATGAAATTGTTGCTATTGCACCCAAACATGATAGTCCTATTATCTTTTTGAATTCTCCAAACTACACTATATCGGAGAAGTTTGCACTTATTAAGGATTATATTGATGGGTTGCCTTTTACCGTTGCACATGATGATTTTGATGAATATAATATGCATGTGCTTGCTGCTCCTACTTGCAATTATTATGAGAGAGGAACTACCTCTCCACCTCTCTATGTTTCCAACATGATAAAATTGCAAGAAACTGCTTATGCTATGTATTGGCCTCTACTTGATGTGCATGAATTGTTCTTGTATGACATGCTGATGCATAGGAAGAGAGTTAGACTTCGTCATTGCATGATATATGTTGCTTTGTGCTCACTACTAAATGCCAAATCATTGTTAATTAAAATTGGCTTTGATATACCTTGGGATCCGGGTGGATCCCTTACTTGAGCACTTTATGCCTAGCTTAATGGCTTTAAAGAAAGCGCTGCCAGGGAGACAACATGGAAGTTTTAGAGAGTCATTTATTTCTGTTGAGTACTTTTATAAAGTTAAAAAACAAAAAAAATATAGAGGGGAACCTAAAAACCTTTCTAAAAAAGAGAAGCGATTGAAAGGTGATGCATTGGAGAAGTGAGGGTCGACCTTGAACACTTGTGTTCATGCTCATGGAAACAATGTAGAATTTTTCATGAAAGTTCTCGCAAAAATAATTATCCTCTTGGAGAAATCCATTGTATTATAAAAATAATGTGCCAAGATTTGCCTTTAGGATGATTAGATTGCTTGTTGGTATGTGCGGTGCAAAAACAGAAACTTTGGCTGTAGTGCGTGATTTTACGTTTTTTACTGGAATGTCGAAAGTTTCTGAAACTCATTGCACAGTATTTATATACAAATTGTTTATTTTGTACTAATTTTTCAGAATTTTTAGAGTACCAGAAGTATGGTGAATGTTCAAATTACTACAGACTGTCCTGTTTAAGACAGATTCTGTTTTTGATGCATTGTTTTGCTTGTTTTGATGAAACTATTGATTTTTATCGGTGGTATAAGCCATGGAAAAGTTATATTACAGTAGCTAAAATGTAAAAACAAAATATGAATGGGTTTGCAACAGTAATTAAAGTAGTTATTTGCATTATTATACTAACGGATCTCACGAGGTTTCTGTTGAGTTTTGTGTGGATGAAGTGATCAAAGATCGAGGAGGTCTTGATATGAGGAGAAGGAGGAGAGGCAAGAGCTCAAGCTTGGGGATGCCCAAGGCACCCCATGTAAATATCCAAGGATACTCAAGCGTCTAAGCTTGGGGATGCCCCGGAAGGCATCCCATCTTTCTTCAACAAGTATTGGTATGTTTTCGTCTTCGTTTCCTTCATGTGATATGAGTAAATCTTGGAGCGTCTTTTGTGTTTAGTTTTCTTTTTTCTTTTTTGCACCATGCTGGTATGAGATAGTCCATGGTTTATTTATAGAATGCTCATTGCACTTCACTTATATCTTTTGAGTATGGCTTTATAGAATGCTTCATGTGCTTCACTTATATCATTTGAAGTTTGGATTGCCTGTTTCTCTTCACATAGAAAACCGTTGTTTGTAGAATGCTCTTTTGCTTCACTTATACTTATTAGAGCATGGTCTTTTGTAGAAATAATTAAACTCTCATGCTTCACTTATATCTATATAGAGAGTCAACATGAATTGGTCATTTGCATGGTTAGTCATGAAATCCTACATAAACCTTATGGATCACTGAATATGATATGTTTGATTCCTTGCAATGGTTTTGCGATATAGAGATGATAATATGTGGGAGGTACTAGTAAACAGTTGTGGTTAGTAAGAATATTGGTGTTAAGGTTTGTGATTCCCGAAGCATGCACATATAGTCTCTTGTTATGCTATGAAGTTGGAGCATGATTTATTATTGATTGTCTTCCTTATGAGTGGCAGTCGGGGACGAGCGATGGTATTTTCCTACCAATCTATCCCCCTAGGGGCATGCGTAGTAGTACTTTGCTTCGAGGGCTAATAAACTTTTGCAATAAGTATATGAGTTCTTTATGACTAATGTGAGTCCATGGATTATACGCACTCTTACCTTTCCGCAATTTGCTAGCCTCTACGGTACCGTGCATTGCCCTTTCTCACCTCGAGAGTCGGTGCAAACTTCGCAGGTACATCCAAACCCCGTGATATGATACGCTCTATCACACATAAGCCTTATTATATGTTCCTCAAAACAGCCACCATACCTACCTATTATGGCCTTTCCATAGCCATTCCGAGTATATTCACTACAAAAAAAAGACACATCCGTGACATTTTGGGCCGAACGAATTTTTTCCTGTCATGCTTATGACACTTCTATGACGATAATTGTGACAAAACCCCGTATCATCATAGATGTGGTGGGCTCCTACTTCTATGACAAAAAATCATGATAGAAAATAGGCTTTTCGTCCTGGGCGGGCCGGAGACGCACCTGCATGATATTCTTTGGGCCGTCCATGACGGAAAAAATCGTGGTAGAAGTGAGGGCGAGGAAAATTTCGGGGAGTTCCCGGTTACGGTGGGTGGTCTGGGCCGAGCGATGCACGGAGGTTTGCGCGTTTCTCTCATACACGTACGCGCATGTGTGCGAGGCGTTGCGCTCTAACTGAACCCGAGCGAGGAGTTGGGCTCTAACTGAACCCGAGCGATTACACTAGCTACGTTACTGAACCCCGATCGATCCCTTGCTGTTAACTGAACCAGAGTGATTCTTTTGCTACTGCTGCTAACTGAAGCCGATCGAAGCTGCCTCTTGGTGAACAGTACCCGGTGGGGGTTGGATGAACAGTTCCCGGTGGGGGTTGGATGAACAGGATCTCGTGGTTGTAGAGGCCGTTGCCGCTGGATGAACAGGACCCCGATCGAGGAGGTGGGGGTGGATGAACAGTAGCCGATGGAGGGACCCCGTGGAGGGCTGGTTGAACAGGACCCCGTGGAGGGCTGGTTGAACAGGAGCCGGTGGAGGCTGGATGAACAGGACCCCGTGGAGGGCTGGTTGAACAGTAGCCGGTGGACGCTGGATGAACAGGGCCCCGTGGATGAACAGTAGCTGGTGGAGGCAGGAGGAAGTCGACGGTAGATGAAGAGTGGCAGGTGGAGGCTGGAGGAAGTCGACGGGTGGATGAACAGTAGCCCGTGGAGTCCCGTTTTGCGGTACGCCACACCCTTCCCAATGAACAGGACCCCGTTTCGACCGTAGGCGCTCCAACACAAGTCCGTTTCCTCTGTTTTGTGGTACGCCACACCCCTCCCGATCAACAGCACCCCGTTTTGACCGTAGGCACTCGAACAGAAGTCTGTTTCCTCCGTTTTGCGGTACGCCAGACCCTTCCCGATGAACAGGACCCCGTATCGACCGTACGCGGTCGAACAGAAGGCCGTTTCCTCCATTCTACGGTATGCCAAACCTCATTTCGGCTGTTCCGTCCAAGCCGGTTGGCTCCCGATGAACACCCGATGTTGTTTACTCCGTTTCGACCCAGCCGGTTGGCTGCCGATGAACAGGAAGACGTCACTGTACGCGTTAGAGACCCCGCCCGTATGTACGTACGTGGCCGTATTTACTATCTTGCAGTGTGGCCGTACGTACATGTACACGATATAGACGGGACTGCGTGACATGCTACGTTAGCTCCTCTACTTCAACACGTGCCGCTCCTTACTCGGCCACTGTACGTCGCTGCAAAGAGACCGATCGACCGCTATGTACGTACACGTTCGCGGCCGGACAGATAACGCTACCTTCGCTTCAACCTGGTGGGTCCCAGCTGTCAGGGGGTAAGAAGGCAGTTCCTTCCGTGCGAAGATAAATCCGGTGGGTCCCAGCTGTCAGGGGGGAATGGTTTTTTCGCGAAATACAGAGGCCCTTCCGGTAGGTCCGAGCTGTCAGGTGTAGGAATCATTATTTTGCGCGTAATAAGGAGGCACTTCCTTGCGTGCGACCATGGACCCAGCTGTCAGCCTCTCCACTTACAATCCCCTTCTGATGGCTGTCGTTCATTGACCGCGTTGACGATGCCGTACCGCCTAAGAGCTCCAAGGTGGTGGACGACGGAGCGACCTAGGAAGGGAATGACCCGGAGCCGGGGAATACGTAGTATTGGATGCCCACGCGGAGGGGAGTGTCGGTGTCAAAACCGGCCGATCTCGGGTAGGGGGTCTCGAACTGTGCGTCTGAGGATCAAAGGTAACAAGGGACAAAGGGAACACAGTGTTTACCCAGGTTCGGGCCCTCTTAATGGAGGTAAAACCCTACATCCTGCTTGATTGTATTTGATGAGTATGGGGGTTACAAGAGTTGATCTACCTCAAGATCGTAATGGCTAAACCCTAGCTGTCTAGCCTATGAAAATTCTGATGGCCTCCACAGACCAAACCCTCCGGTTTATATAGGCATCGAAGGGGGCTAGGGTTGTACAGAGTCGGTTTACAGAGGAAGGAAACTATACATCCGGATGCCAAACTTGCCATCCACGCAGAGGAGAGTCCCACCCGGCCACGAGGAAAGGTCTTCTGCCTTGTATCTTCACGGCCCATCAGTCCGGCCCATGTCACATAGCCCGGCCACCCGAGGACCCCGTAATCCAGGACTCCCTCAGTAGCCCCTGAACCAGTCTTCAATGACGTTATGTTCGGCGCGCAGATTGTCTTCGGCATTGCAAGGCGGGTTCCTCCTAGATGTATCCACAATTCATTTAGAGTTACTTAATAGTCTATTTCTTATACCATATCTCTATCCCGTGAAATTCTTGAGCCAAAAGATGGAGATGACTATGAAAACACCTCTCTGGATCCTCGAATTGAAAGAGAGATTGAGAGGGATCAAGAATCCTAATTCTCGCTATTTGGAACCCGTCGAGGAGGCTTGAGAGGCGGTTGTTTACCCTGTGGCGGATGTCAGCGGTTCGAGTCCGCTTACCCATTCTTTCGTTTTTTAGCTCACTGGCCATCCGCAGCTCAAACCTCCGATCGGGAAATGGGAGTTCTAACCGGTCCTAACCCCAATTCCAAACAAATACCGACGGTGTCCGCTTGACCTTTTCTAAGCGGGGACAGAATGAAACGACCATAATAAAGGCGCTTACTATCTACTCTTCCGAGACATAATTTAAAACTTGCTATCCTCTTGCCTAATAGGCAAAGATTGACCTCTGTAGAAAGACTTACCATAAAAATTGCTGCATGTGCAGCAGCACCGACTATTAGAAATCCGCCAATCCACATGTGGTGTGTGAACAAGGAAAGTTCCGGCTCTGCATGACAGTCACAACCCTCAACCACGAAGGTAAAAAATACTTAGTCAAAGTAATGTCCATCAACTGACAACTTTTTCGGCGAAACGTCACATCTAGCCTCTTTATCATTTCGAACCGTTTTTTGGCCTCCCACTTCGCGCTTCGAGACACGGCCTCTATTGACACACCTCGTCAAAGCGGAGATCGTGTCCACTTATTGCGGGATCCTCATCAATACGGGTTTGGGTAATCCAACCGTGCCTTTCGCACGACCCCTTGGGAACAGGCGAGTTTTAAGGCTTGAGGGGCGGGCGCTTGATATTCATTGCCTATATAAGCGGATAAAGATCCCTTTTTTCTCCCCACGCCTTCTTCCTTCTCCTGTTTTCCCATCCTCAAGCTCCAGCACCCAAGCTTCAATCTTTCCCACCACCGCCAACCTCTCCAGTCATGTCCGGATCTGGCTCGAAGGGCAAGTGGGAGGCCTCCTCCGTCACGGAGAAGGACATCAAGGAGCTCCGAGGGGCGGGATATCTGTCCGCGGAGATCACGCACAGGCTCCCTGCCAAGGATCAAGTCATACCCACTCCGGAGCCCGGCGAAAGGGTTGTATTTATCCCCCATTTCCTCCATGGACTAGGGTTTCCCCTCCACCCCTTTGTCCGCGGCCTCATGTTCTACCACGGGCTAGATTTCCATGATCTAGCCCCAAATTCTTTCCTCCACATCTCGGTGTTTATCGTCGTGTGCGAGGCGCTACTCCGCATCCCCCCACACTTCGGCCTATGGCTAAAAGTCTTCAATGTGAAGCCGAAGGTGGTCGACGGGCAACATGCGGAGTGCGGCGGCGCCATGGTGAGCAAGCTCCCCAACACCACCTGGCCTAAAGGGGCCTTCGTGGAGACCGTCAAGGTGTGGCAGCAGGAGTGGTTCTATATCACCAAACCTCGGGGCGCCAGGTGGGCGGCCACTCCTGAGTTCAGATCCGGACCCCCTATGCAGCTCGTGTCATGGACCAACAAGGGTCTGGACTGGGGGTCGACCGCGGATGTGATGACGCTACAAAAGTGCATAAAAAATATGATAAGCAAGAATACCAGTCTCACTGACGTGATTCAGGTGATGCTCTTCCGCCGGATCCTCCCCTGCCAACTCCGCCCTCTCCATATGTGGGAGTTCAATCTGGAAGGTTCGCGGACCCTGCAGCGTTTCTTCGGCACAACGCACGAAGAGATTTGGAAGCTGCTCTTTAAGACCCAGAAGACGTGGCCAAAGAAGACTGAAGACATCGGTCTTGACATAGAGAATCCGGCCACACCGATAAGTATTTAGTTCCGAACACAATTTTCGGTAAATAAATCAAAGGTTATACTGAGATTTTCATTCTTTCATTCAGGGCTAGACAGCGAAGGCGGAGCGGATCAAGTGTCCGGCTCCACTACCTGAAGACCCAGCCAATCCTCTGCTAGCGAGGATGCTGGTTCTGGCGCCGTATCAGGTGCCGGAGAAGAAGGCCAAGAAGAAGGGCAAGAAGGCCAAGGGCGGCCTCCACTGTAAGGGTACTTCGGACGCAGTGTCCGGAGAAACCGAAGCCCACTCCTCCCACGAGGGGGATGAAGATGAAGAGGAGGAGGAGGCGGAAAGTGGTTCTCCCTTAAAGGGGGGAAAGAAGAAAAGGGCCGCCTCCGCAGACCTGGAGGAGGGGGCGTCCAAGAGGGAGAAGATAACCCTCTCGGACGGTTCGGATACGGAAGCCGAACACACCCCCAAGAGGCGCCTCAGGGAAAACCCCTGGCCGAATCGTAAGTGTCGAAAAGGATACTTAGCAAATATTTGGTTTGTTATGGTTTTAATATAACATATCATATTGTGTGTTTTAGCCCAGCCCGCGACCTCCCCCAACCATCGCTGTCTGAAGGGAGTTCTCTGCCGCCTGAGATGGCAGAGAGCGAGACGCCACCGCGAGCCCCTTCGCCGATCACCATGGATGACACCGAGGTGTTGTCCCGAAGGACCTCTCCTGGCCACGGAGGGGCGAGCGAGGCTGCCGAGAAGGCGCCCGAGGACAATACCTCGGCTGCCGAAGACATGGAGGGGGCGACCCCCATGGCGACCGATGGCGGCGGTCCTGAGCAATCTGGCCCCCAGCCGGACATTGTTCCGGAGACCAATGTGGCCTTGGAGTCAGGCGAGCAGCCCCCTTCGAAGGAGGGGGGAGCATCAGCTCCGACGGCGGCCTCCACTAATTCGGAGGCGCCGAATACCTTGGTGGAAGCACTACGACGTGCTACCATCGTGGAGGAGCACCGCACCCTGATGGGTGTGGTGGTTGAGAAGATTCAGTCCACCAAGAGCGGGCTGAACGAAGCCTTCACCAGCCTGCTCACAGGCTTTGAGGTATGCGACATAATGCTCTAGACGCTTTTTATAAAGGGACATACCTGTGCATAGATAGTAGCCCCTGAGACTCTGTCTGGTTTTGAAAAAGCCGGACAGAGGATCATATAGTATTCGGAAGAGGTGACGTACTTTTATATTGTATAACAGGCTTCCATGTTGGCGGCAACCGCCCAGGCCGCTGAAGTTTCCGATCTCAAGCGGAGGCTGCAGCTGACTGATGATGATATCGACCGCATGAACAAACGGTTCGATGAGGTGCAAGGTATGTTTGAAATATTTCGCACATGCCTAAATTGATATGCAAATTCTGAGTTTAAACTCATGCGCCGCTATGTGTATGATTGCAGGCGGCGTGGCCGAGGTCGAGACTCTCAAGAGTGCCCTTGCTCAAGCCAAGGAGGAGGCGAAGGCGAGCAAAGCGGCCGCAGACAAAGCGGCTGCAGATTTAAAGTCCGAATAGGTTGCCCGCCGCCAGTACGAGGAGAGGGTGACCGAACTGGAGCAAGAGCTCAAGGACGCCGCCGGCAAGTGCGAGTCCTTGGAGGAGAAGAATAAGGCCCAGGCGGCCAAACTCGCCAAGGCCCTCCAAGAGGCCAAGGAGGCGAGGACCGAGTCCCGGGAAGCTCGCGAGGAAATCCGGCGGTCCGAACAGATAGCGGCTGGTAAGCCCTTTCTTTTGCAGACTATATTTGGCGGTCAAAGATATGCCTTGCTCACTTGACTGTGGAGTTCTCCAAACGCATTTGCTGATCTTTTGAAGAGTGCCACCGACGCCGCGCAGTTCTTCCGGGCCCAGGAGGGGCACACGATGGAGAAGCTCTTTTGGTCACAGTTCGCGGCATCGGAGCGTCCGGCACTGTTGAACAACCACATGATGCAACTGGCAGAGCTGCACAGGATGTCCGGATTGGCCATGAAGGACGTCATAGTCCGGCTGTGGCCAACCGAACCCATTCCTAGTAGCTACTTCGGCCTGGTGCAGCGACTGGCCGACGCGTTGCCCCGGATTGAAGCTGTCAAGCGCTCGGCGTGCATAGAAGGTGTGCGGATGGCCTTTTCCCGTGTCAAGATGCACTGGGCAAAGATGAAGGCCGCCGTCGTGGTGGTCGAGGGCCCACCCGAAGGCAAGGACCACTGCAAGCTAGAGCGGTATTTTGAAGACGTCCTTGAGGGTGCCCGATTAATAGAGGGCCGATGCTCAAAGGATATCATATTTGAGTGAATGTATCCGAGCTACCCAGACGTTGTTTTAGAAACCAAGGCTTTGTAATATATTTATGTCTTTATCTGGAATTGCTTGCCTCCTGTGCGGCCGTATTTTGTTATCTTGAAAGTTTGCCAGTCATCGGCTTCAGCCCCCATGTAGATACTATGGGGGGTGTTCGGAATAACGCATGATCACTCTTGACCCAATGTCTTGGTCCGTGAAGGAGGTGTCTGCGTAGGCGAACCAGGCAATCAGACTATGCGGCTTTATCACTTTCACTTAGCCATAGGAGTTTGACGGTGGGGCTAAGTACTAGCCCCTGGTGCGTATGCGGCTATCCGAACTGGGATGCCTTAAGCACATGACCGGACAGAGGCCAGTCCTTCGCATAATACGGAAGAAATCACAAAAGATTTATAGCAAATCGCCGAATAGCTGACCAGCTCTCGCCGCACCATGACAGTCAGTTTTTGGCTTTCTCTACTGAGGTGTTTGACTGGACGAACCAGAAACACAATCGCAGTAGTTTTCCCTTTACTACCCTAGCCGAACGAGCGGAACATAAGGTAGTAACCACAGGAGCCGGGCAACCCAACTATTGACCAAAGACATGATTCAGAGCTGATGCATATAATGCAATATTCGGGACGCCGAAGTACACTCTAGAAGCGTTCGGATTTTTTTTTTGAAAATATAGGAGGCCGAATAGAGCCCCTGTCATTTTAAGCTATGCCGAAGTGTATATGCCAATCTGACATGAAGAGGGAATACAGATTATGAAATAAACCAATACCGAATAGGGTTGGTAAAAACTGTTTCCATTATAGTCTGATTGATACGTCAAAACGTGCTTTTACAGATAATGCTATAAGCATCAGGGCTATTTTACATGCCGAGAATTTGAGAACAAGGGGAAGCTGTATACAGGTCCTAAAAAAGAAAAGGTATCGTGAAGATCCTTTGGACACCCTGCCGCACGTCTGCGCCGCTTTTCGCCTTGGTGGAGGATCCTTTGAAAGGATCGACGATCGTGTATATAGAAGGGGCCTGGGAAAGGGCCCTGCGCCACCGTAAAGTGACTTTAGGTTTTAAAGAACCTGTAATATGAGAGAAAAGAGAAAAAAGAAGAAGGAGATTAAGGTCCGAATAGGGTCGAGCCGTATTATGGAGCTCGTCCGCGGAGTGCCTCCGTCGTCGCCCAAGGTATTTTGAGTGCGTAGTTATGCACACGCGGTACATATGCCACGATTAGATGGGGCGGTGGACGGAGGCAGAACTGCTAGTCCAGCACCGGATTGACCGAGCTGTCGTTCTGCAGAGTAGACCGGACTCGTTTAATAGTGTCTGGAGGCTTGATGGTCGATGAAGTGTTCGGCTTGATAAGGCTGCTCTGTACCTCGGCTGCAAGGGCCGCGGTGTGCTCCTCGGTACGGAGGGAGCGTTCCATGTTTCCATTGACTGTGATAACACCGCGGGGTCCAGGCATCTTGAGCTTTAAGTAAGCATAATGCGGGACTGCATTGAAGCGGGCAAAGGCAGTACGTCCGAGCAGTGTGTGATAACCACTGTGGAAGGGGACGATGTCGAAGATCAAGTCTTCGCTTCGGAAATTGTCCGGTGAATCGAAGACTACTTCCAATGTTAATGAGCCCGTACAGCGGGCCTCGACGCCGGGTATCACTCCTTTAAAGGTGGTGTTACTAGGCTTGATTCTTGACGGGTCAATACCCATTTTGCGGACAGTGTCTTGATAGATCAAGTTGAGACTGCTGCCGCCTTCCACGAGGACTCGAGTCAGATGATATCCGTCAATAATTTGATCGAGGACCAGGGCCGCTGAACCTCCGTGACGGATACTGGTCGGGTGGTCCCTGCGATCGAAGGTGATCGGACAAGCCGACCATGGGTTGAATTTGGGGGCGACGGGCTCTACGGCGTAGACGTCCCTTAGTGCGCGCTTGCGCTCCCTTTTGGGGATATGCGTGACATATATCATGTTCACTGTTTTCACCTCAGGGGGGAATTTCTTTTGTCCCCCTATGTTCGGTAGGCGGGGCTCGTCATCATCCTCGATTGGCGGCCCTTTCCCCTTATGTTCGGTATTTAACTTACCGGCCTGTTTGAAGACCCAACAATTTCTGTTGGAGTGGTTGGCAGGCTTGTCGGGGGTGCCATGAATCTGGCAAGGCCGATCGAGTATTTTGTCAAAATTAGATGGACCGTCCTTATTTCCTTTGAATGGCTTCTTCCGCTGACCGGATTTAGAGCCACTGAATCCGGCGTTAACTGTTGTGTCTTCAGTTTCTTCGTTGTTGTTTCGACGCTTGTGCTTGTTGCGTTGTGGCCTGCCATTGCCGTCCCTGACTTCGGAGGTGCCAGGGTCACTGGTACTATTGCTTCTATGAGCCAACCAGCTGTCCTCTCCCGCGCAAAAGCGGGTCATGAGTGCAGTAAGAGCTGCCATAGACTTCGGCTTTTCCTGACCAAGGTGTCGGGCGAGCCATTCGTCGCGGATGCTATGTTTAAAGGCCGCGAGGGCTTTGGCGTCCGGACAGTCGACGATTTGGTTCTTTTTAATTAAGAACCTAGTCCAGAGTTTGCGGGCTGACTCACCGGGTTGCTGGACTATATGACTAAGGTCATCGGCATCCGGAGGCCGGACATAGGTACCTTGGAAGTTGTCTCTAAAGGCATCCTCCAAGTCTTCCTAGCTACCGATAGAGTTCTCTGGTAGGCTGTTTAACCAGTGCCGCGCTGGTCCTTTCAGCTTTAGGGGGAGGTATTTGGTGGCGTGGAGATCGTCACCGTGGGCCATGTGAATATGGAGAAGAAAATCCTCAATCCATACCGCGGGATCTGTCGTTCCATCGTATGATTCGATGTTTACAGGTTTAAACCCTTCTGGAAATTGGTGCTGCATTACCTCATCGGTAAAGCACAAGGGGTGTGCGGCGCCTCTGTATCGGGCAACATCACGACGGAGTTTGGATGACATCCGTGTTCGGTTTTCGGCCTGAGTTTGGTTATGCTGCTCATGCCAAGCTTGAAGGCCGTCATCTCTCGTCGGAGCACACCCCCTTGATCCATATATTGATCTGGTCTTGCCGGCTCTATTGTCCAGGTCCTGACGTAAGTCGTAGGTGTAGCCCTGAGTTGCTACCTCTTTGCCTCGACGGCGAGGTGGCGCGGGTTGGTGTTCGGCATGAGTAGCCGCTTTGTCTCGCCCACGTGGTGGTCGGTCTGGTTGATCAGCATGATTATGTCTTGACGGTATTGGCTCTAGGGCCTCGTCATCAAATTGTGGCAGTAGCCGACGCTTTGGATAGCTCTTTGTTGGGCGTTTGAGGCCATACTCCTCGGCAGCTAGGACCTGGGTCCATCTGTCGTTGAGCGTATCCTGTTCGGCTTGAAGCTGTTGTTGTTTCTTTTTTAGGCTCCTCGCAGTTGCCATAAGCTGTCGCTTAAAGCGCTCTTGCTCGAGGAGTTCCTCTGGCACGATGAAATCTTCATTACCGAGGCTGACATCCTCCTCGGAGATCGGTAGATAGTTACTATCTTCCGAATCCTCATTCCCGACTAGCTCGTCGGGGTTAACTTGTCCCTCTTCCCAATTATCCTGCTCTACGGCAGGCTCAATGGGTTGGTCAAAGTCTTCGGCATTCTCCGGAGTGTCAATGTCTCCGGTGCCGGTATTACTTTCTTTTTCCCGCCGCGATCGTGAACGGTGCCGCTGATGTTGACGCTTCGGTGGTACCTTGATGGGCTTGTCCTCGATCGGATCTTGCTTGCCATCGTCATCCTCTTTGGGTGTATCCACCATGTACCGGTGATGGGCGGGTTTTGGCCTGGTTCGGCTCCGGCATCGTCGTCCATACCGTCGATGTCTTCGGAGGTGTAGTCGAGCATGTCGGTTAAGTCTTCGACAGTGGCTACCAAGTGGGTGGTGGGTGGGACGCAAAATTCCCCGCACTCAGCCCCTAGTTCGGGCTGGGCGTAATTCGGAGCTGATACCTCCGTGATGGCGAGAGACCGCATTAAGTCCAAGGCCTCGCTTAAGAGTGAAGGCCGGACGGGGAACCGAGGACCTGCGGAGCTGGGCATGGCAGACTCTGCCAGGTTGTGTTCACCAACCGCAGACCTTGAGAGTTCGGAGTTGGCCTCCAGAGGCGAGTTCGGCTCTCCGATGACAAGGAGGGTCCTGCTTGATTCTAGGCTCGCCGAACATATAGTTGCTTCTGGGTCTTCGGCAAAGGGCTCCATGGGAGGAGAGGGTCCGGTGGGTTTTAAGATCCCATCTTCGGATGAGGTGGCCTGCCCAGGATCTATGGCCAGGGCAGGGATAGTAGTTGGTCTTTGAGCGGCGCCTGATGACGGATCCGATGGGTTGCCTTCTTGAAGATGAGGAATAGTGGTCGAGGCCGTGAACCCTTCGAAGATCAAGTCTCCTCGGATATCAGCGACGTAATTCAGGTTCCCGAATCTGATCTGATGACCAGGGGCATAGCTGTCGATCTGCTCAAGGTGACCAATTGAATTGGCGCGCAGAGCGAAGCCGCCGAATACAAAAAGTTGACCGGGGAGAAAGGTCTCCCCGGAAACAGCATCGTTGTTGATGATCAAATGAGCCATCGATCCTTCTGCCAACGACACAGTGGAACTCTCAATGAAAGCACCAATGTTGTTGTCGAAACCGGCCGATCTCGGGTAGGGGGTCCCGAACTATGCGTCTGAGGATTGAAGGTAACAAGGGACAATGGGAACACGGTGTTTACCCAGGTTTGGGCCCTCTTAATGGAGGTAAAACCCTACGTCCTGCTTGATTGTATTTGATGAATATGGGGGTTACAAGAGTTGATCTACCTCGAGATCGTAATGGCTAAACCCTAGCTGTCTAGCCTATGAAAATTCGGATGGCCTCCACAGACCAAACCCTCCGGTTTATATAGGCACCGGAGGGGGCTAGGGTTGTACAGAGTCGGTTTACAGAGGAAGGAAACTATACATCCAGACGCCAAACTTGCCATCCACACAGAGGAGAGTCCCACCCGAACACGAGGAAAGGTCTTCTGCCTTGTATCTTCACGGCCCATCAGTCCGGCCCATGTCACATAGCCCGGCCACCCGAGGACCCCGTAATCCAGGACTCCCTCAGGGAGTACGAGGGTTGACTGCTTCAGCTGCGGTTTGAGGCTGCCGTCGCCGGAGAATAACATGGGGTGTGGGTGAGTAGAGGGAAGGCCTGGCCAGCGGTGGGAGTAGGGTGGGGCGGTGAGGCCTGCATGATAGCACAACCGGCCACGGGAGGCAGGAGCAGGCGGCACGGCCGGCGCTGGTTTGGGCGGCTGGAGCAAGAAGACCAGAGGTTGAAGAAGCACGACGACCGTTGGATGGACATCGTACGGTCACCGCAGCTAGAATCGTTTATATTGACTAAGTTGACAAAGCCCTGTGTCCGCGTCAACTTAGTAGGCCCACAAGTCAGCCTCCAAATATGGTGGGACTGACCTAGCAGCGGGGGTATTCATTATTTTTGTGCGTAATAGCTAGTGGATCCGAGCTGTCAGCGGGGGGAATGTTCTTTTTGTGAAATACAGAGGCCCTTCCGATCGGTCCCAGCTGTCAGGAGGAGGAATCATTATTTTGCGCGTAATAAGGAGGCACTTCCTACTCGCAAAAAAAGGAGGCACTTCCTTGCGTGCGACCGTGGACCCAGCTATCAGCCTCTCCACGTACAGTCCTCTTCCGATGGATGTCGTTCGTTGACCATGCCGTGCCGAGAGCACCAAGGCGGTGGACGACGGCGAGGCCAAGTAAGGGAATAACCCGGAGCCGAGGAAGACTCGGCAGTTGTTTCCCACGCGGAGTGGGTACGAGGGTTTACTTGTTCGGCCGCAGTGTGAGGCTACTGTCACCGGAGAATAACAGGAGGTGTGGGTTAGTAGAGGGATAGCCAGGCCATGGATGCGAGTATGGTGGGGCCATGAGGCCTGCCCGGCAGCACAGCCGGCCACGGGAGGCGGGAGCAGGCGGTTCCGCCGGCGCTGGTTTGGGTGGCTGGAGTAGGAAGATCAGAGACTGAAGAAGCACGATTGCCGTTAGATTGACATCTAACGGTCTGACGCTGGTAGAGTCGATTGTTGACTAAGTTTCTTTTTTTGAGAAACCTTGTGTACGCATGAACTTAGTAGGCCCACAAGTCAGCCTCCAAATCTGTGGCAGACAACATAGAGCCCATTTGCTATTTTTTAATAATTTGCAGCCCATTTGCTAATTTTTAAGGAATTTATTACAGCCCATTTTCTACCCAGGACCACGGTAAAAAAGTTCAACCTTATTTTGCATATTTCGGTGGAGTCCGAACTGTTTTAATCCAGAAATGATAACATTTATTTTTTAAGAACTTATTGATTTGCCAAATAAAATATCATTTTGTTTTTGTAAGCTAATAAGACGTGGGACAATTGAGTTGGTTTTAGGGAAAACCAGTGGTAAAAAAATCAGCGCTGGGAGGAAAAAAAGGATGTAAAGATGAAAAGGGAACTTTATGTAGTTTCAATATAATAATACGTGTATATGAACTAGTAAAACTATAGGTAGAGATTAGAAAACGGAAGTAGGACATGGCGTTTCAAGAGGAAAATAGAACTGGGCTGTGTGTTTGATTCAGTAAAAAAACTGCATGCGGATGTTCTAAGAGAAAATATAACTAAGGCTGGCGGGCCAGAGGCCAGTTGATACCTGCTGGATCTTTGTGCCCCGTTGTCGTCTTGGGCTAGGCCTATTAAAAACAAAACCAAGCCTGGGCAGTCTACAACCCAGTTGAAACTTGCTCGACCTGAAAAAACAATATACCTGCTGGATCCCAGTTATCAATCTGTACTTGCAGAATTCTCTCGTTTATTGACTACGTTGAAAACTTCATGGGTTTCACCATCTCAGACGTCAGCATTATTTTTCCATCGTGATAATAAGTGCATGCACTTGCTTGCGTACGGCCATGGACCTGCTGGTTCCGTACGGTTAGGCTCTGTATGGACAGCCGTCTTGTGGTTCCACAGACGAATTTCATGCAAATTGGATGGCTTTCAGTGAAAGCGGACTAAATTCATTGCATTTTACATATTTCTTTTCATTATGGAATATTTTACATATTTCAACTAATAATAACGGACTAGGCCTTTTTTTAGTCCATGGGAGGCGCTTCACGATCGAGGTTGCGACACTTAACTGTTCTGGAAGGCCCAAATCCATCGCTCCTCTCTTTTAACAATTTGCAGCTGGGCTTGGCATGCCACAACCCAGTTCTGATGTGCTGCGACCACCTATCAGCCTGTGAAACCGGATGGATCCCCTGCGTACTTCGAAGATGTAAAAAATTTGGAGAACTGGGAATTCGAACGGCAGGTGCTTATGCTACCCATCAAATAAAAATCAGGTGCCTGAAAATTCGTTTTGAAACAAATGATTTAGCTTTATATCCACGTCGACCCTCAACATGATGGTTGGAAGCAAATGCCAAGTTCATACCAAAAGATCCTTAACAACAATACCAACTTTTAGACGACCAGGTAGTACAAGTACCAATACCAAACTAACTTATAATCTTTTTAGTCCTGGCCCTAATGTTCGTCTGGTAGAAAATCTTGTAGAGGACCAGCTCCCGCTCCTTCTCTTGCTCCAGGTCCCCGAGGTGGTACTGGTGCATCACCCAGTTGGTCCTCTGCTGGTCGAAGTTCTTGTTGGTGTGTAGCACCAGAACCTTTTTGCTGCCCGTCTGCTGGCCGTTGACCATCACCGGTAAGGTATTGCCGGTCTTGTGCCACATCGTGTGCATGCCGCACTCCGACTGTATCTTGCGATGCGTCCGCGTGCCCCTTCTGAACGCCCTGGAGTTGCACTGGAAGAAATGCTTGCTTAGGACACTCAGTGTGATACCTGCAGTATTGTCGAATACAGGTTTTAGTGTACGTAGTTGGCATTTTCATAACATCTTTGGCATGTTGCAGTCACTTGTTTCACTTTTTATTAACTGTCAAATTGTAATTGCTTCACTAGGTCTGCATCTAAAAAGAAAAATAGAGCTATAAACAAAGGAATATGTTTGTGCAAGTAGACGGCCGATCGGTGTCTCACCTGGAAGTTTCTCGGGATGGGTGTAGCAAATGCCGTGCTCGCTGTCGATGGTTGGTATGAACAAATCGATGAGAGGGTAAGATCTCGCACTGTCAGCACTCACTTTGGCCTCAAGGTGCTCGATCAGCTCCTGATCCGTGGGATCGAACTTGACGCCAGCCGGCAGCACCGACCAATCCTTCTTGGACTTGCATCGGCTAATTCCAGTTAAATGGTACTCAATGTATGATCAATCAACTGTTTTAAGTAAATGATGAAAGATTTTGACAGATAAGTGGTACTCCAAATCTGAAGTCCACAATACCTGAACAAACTGGGGTCTCGGCTTCATTACTACATGTAGACTCTAAAGACTTGAAAACCCCCATAAAGATCGAAATCATAATACAGGGCGACGGGACGAATACTCACAGGAGCGGCCTCGCTGGTTCCTTCCTTCATCCGGCTAGCTTGAAGAGCATCCTTCTTGAGATCGATTTTTTCAGCGTCTTCCTTTTGACTACTTGCAATGAAGTATAGCAACTCCAGTAGCTCATCGCTCATCGTACCAAATGGATCGGAACAAGGCGGCGGCTGGGAGGCGGGGAGACCGGGAGAGAATGGGAGAGTGATTTTGTAGAGAATGCGAGAGTGCTGTTGTAGTACGAGAGGGGTGAGGCTCACTTTGGTGAACCGAACACGCCGCCGGGACTCTTGTGTCACCTCACGCGCAACGTGTTGTCACGTCAATTCAATGTGAGGACATGATGAATAATTTGACCGACGTATACTAGTACTACTACTGTACTACTTACTAGTCATATTTAGTGTCACATTTTAACCATAGGTTTAACTAACAAAATGTCAATGCATGTCACCAAAAATTATACCATTGGAAACTTTGTTCAAATACGAATCCAACGATATAATTTTTTGTGACATGCATTAACATTTAGTTAGTTAAATTTATGGTCAAAATTTGACACAAATTACGAAGGGGACCAATAAACCAGGAGGGAGGTAGTAGTACGAGTAGTGCAATATACGGTATAGAGGACTAGTACAAATTTAGAAATGGAGTACGAAGTTACAAGGCTGTGCGACAGACTTTGTAGGCTACATGAGTAATACAAAATATAATTCCCATTGGACACCACTTTCACCAACAAGTACGCACTTGAAGCCTAATTGATATATATATATGGCTTCTACACAACATCTCCATCATCATTATCAGTACATCCTACGCAGGTGAGTTAGGATGCACTTGATCCCAGAAAGGTATCTATCCTTCAAACTAACTACAGTACATAATATCCAACAAAAGAGGGTCATGCTACAGCAGTAGGATACATGGCTCAGTCTAGATATCACTATGAATCAAGTTGTGCATATTTGCTGTTGGCATGAACCACATCGCCACATGTCGGGTTTGCAAAAGCCATTCATCGCTTGGAAGCTTGATGCCTTTCACACATTGAAGATTATCTGGCAACAAGCTGTGTCGATGAATCTTTGGATTTGGTGATTCATGAAACCCATGGTACGATGTGTAAACACAGTTCCCCCTGGCAAATGGAAGTTGCATAGCACGGTAATCATCGCTGGTGATATGATCGATGATTGGCTGGATGATCGGATAATTGAGCCCGAGGAACATGGAGTGGTTGCCGAGGCTGTAAACTCGCCTCCAGTTGAATACACCTGGCCCAACAGAGCTGGGATCTTTCTCGAACACGAAACAGCCATAGCCATCACAGTCACGAACGCCCCAGGCATTGTACTGCATGTGGTTTGATGAAATGGTTTGGTCAATTTGGTACGTGCGAATGAGCATCAAATGACCACCGTCAGTTGAACGAGCGATAAACCACCACCCATTGACTTGTATATTTCCAGGTCCTGGAATTATGAAGGCCAGCGCATTTGCGTCTGCTGAAACAAATCAAACTGGATACCAAAAGGACAAAAATATACAATCATGTTCAGAGTATGTGTGGAATTAAGATTATTATAACAGTGACACAGATCATAGACAGAGAATTGCAATGCCGTGGTCATAATCATACCCCAAGTTAAAAAAATTAAGCCAATGTCTTTCATATTCTAGCAATATGTCATGGTTCAAACATCATGTAAAAATGAGAGGAAAACAGCTATGACAGGGCCTACTCATATTCTACCATAGTAGTTACTACTGTTCTCATATCAACTCTAACAATAACATGCGTGGTTATAAAAATCTTGCAAATGAGAGTAACATATAGCAATCATGAGGTTATACTCATAATATCTATTCTAACAATCATTAGATGCCAATTGTTCTCATATCAACTCTAACAATAACATGTGTGGTCATAAAAATCTAGGAAATAAGAGGAACATATAGCAATGATGTGGTTATAGACATACTATCTATTCTAAATTTCTAACAATCAACAGGCAGCCATATTCATAAGGTAAAGATGAGATGAGATAGAACAATTACACGACGATAGATTCCACCAGTATAGGTAGCCAATCTGTGCGTCGACCGCGTAAACGATGCCATCGTGCACTATAGCATCAGACATAAATGGAGGCTCAACAGGATTGATGATGAGCCATAACCATGTATGGTGACCGAATTCCAGATAGACTAATCCCATGTCGAACAAGGAAATGAGCTTGTAATCCATGTAGTCTTCTGATGGTGTGGGCACTTCGTAGATTACAACCTTCAGCAAATGGAGGTCGCACCAAAAGCTCGACGCGTCTCATGTGTAGTAGGCAGGAGTGTCCGGCGGGCCGCGAGGCTCGATGCCGGCGGTATCCAACGATGGAAGGGTGATCTCTCGCTGGGTGTAGATATCCATGAGACGCCACGGACTACCGGATTGGTGGATGAGGACGATCCAGTTGGCCTTCATGCCCGCCCAGTAGTGTCCGCGCATGAAGGACAGGTGGACGGGTAGTGGTAGCATGTCGAGGGGCACCACGGCAACCTCCGTAGGATCGTCAAGTCGGTGTCTGGGCCACCTGTGAGGATCGGGCATCAGCAAGCAGGGTGTCTTGAAAAGGGCCGGCCGGTTGCAGACGAGTAGATGGTACAAAGACACCAAGCATGCGGCCAAACGCACGGTGCTGAGCAGGTCCATACGATTATAGATCTACTCCAAGAGAACATTGGGGAGGGAATTCCAATCGTGGCTCTGTGTGTCAGTCGGTTCTGCCATAGGGTTTTTTAGGGCGCTGAGTGATTGGGGTTTTCGGTGCCTGCGAGCGAGCGGGGAAGTGGATTCGGGCGGGCGAGCGAAGAAGATGGCGTGTGTGGCCGAGCAGTGAGCGGGGGGAGGGGGGGTATGGTACGCGTGAGCTACCAAGGAAGATGGCGCGGGCGGGCGAGCAGTGAGCGGGGGGAAATGGTGTGCGGCCGATGATGGGGAAGAGAGGAGGAAGAAGAAGAGAGGAGGAAGAAGAGGGAAAGACGGGGAAGAAAGTGAATTAAATCTCAATTCTACTAGTACTACTACTAGGATATACCGTCCTTCGGAGTGTAAATAGTTAAGCCGATGACATGTGGGTCTACCTCAAGAGGGCCCATATGTCAGTTAATGGAACAGAGAGGTGCATAGGCGTATTTGCGGAAGCGTGCTCCACTGGCAAACATGATGGTAGTACTGGGTAAGGCTGATTTAGTAACACCAACACGCTGGTTCAGCTTATTAATTAAGTGTCCCATCTACTGCAGCGTGTATTGTCACTTCACTGTGAAGACTAGTTGAATAGTTCTCTCTGACCGAGATGGGGAATAATGGATCGCCAAGACTTCCTATCTACAGTATCCCTATGCCTCTACTCTCATCCTGTCCAACAAGATGAAACATTGGCGAAGGCACTCGACGCCAATAATGTAGTAGTATTTTGTGTCAAACTTTGACCATCTATTTAACTAATAAAATGTTAATGCATGTCACCAAAAATCATATCACTGGATTTGTATTTGAACATAGTTTTTAATGGTATAGTTTTTTATGACATGCATTGACACTTTGTTAGTTAAATTTACGGTCAAAATTTTACACTAAGTACGAAGGGGACCATTAAACCAGGACAGAGGCTTATATACAGGTCAATAAAAAAATCATCAACCAAGGTAGTAGTAAATGATGAGTGCCCGAAGAATTTTTTTCTGAAACTACTCAATAATGGGCTTGTTTTCCTCAAGAAAATTATGTTTACGAACGTATTAATTGGAATGCATGCGTGAGGAACAAATGACTAGAACTTTTACACGCATTGGTGAGTTTTCTCTTAATTCTTCCATGCAATGTTTTAATGAAGCTTGAAATATGTACATGTCAATGGGAGGGAGTAAAAGCCTCATGCATGCATGCATGCAACATGCAACACTCACACGTACACATGCACGCACGCAACACTCACGCATCCATGCGGCACACAGCACACGACGCAACACACACGCTCACGCTCAAGTGCTCAACCTACTCCCTCCGTCTGTGAAAGACTGTACATATAGAGATTTACACATTGACCAAGAGGAGCCGGAACTTCATGGCATAATTGACGCCGAAAAGTAGCAGACTTATGTGTGCATGCGACCATTGAGAGAAGAAGATTAAATGAAGGTTGTTGCATGCTGTAATTAAGGATAGACATGTAGCCTATAGCTAGAGCACAAGTTGGTGCATTAGTCAATCAATATCGATTAGATTAAAGGCTAAGTGCATTGGAAGTGTAGATGTACACTCGTTGTTGGAAAATTTTCTAATGCTAGATGTACAGTTTTTCATGGACTGAGGGAGTACACGTGCATGCACTCACATATACAGCCAGGGTGGTTCGCAAGCAATGGTTGGACTCCTGTCGTGCTTGCGTAAAGTTTTGTTTAACTGATTTCTTTGCTCTGCCAACTGGCAGGTGGGACCCAAAAACTAGGTGTCAATTTAACCAGTCAACAAAGTGCCACGTCGACTATGTGGCCGGTCAGTAGGGTGCAATACGGTGCTCTACGGTGAGCTAGTGGCCGTATAATCACCGCAAAACTATATAGTGACCGTAATGAGAGTACTGTTACATACGTTGACCGCCAGTGTATTTTTCTCATTTCAAATTAAGCCATATTAACCGGAAAGGACGCAGTATGGACTAGTACTACTTTGATGTGTCCCGTCAACTCGCCGAACGAGGAGAAGCTTGCTTACTACGCCCTCTCCCTCGCCCACGCGCGGTGGCTCACAGGATGAGGAGAAGCTTGCTTACTACGTACGCCTACGCCCTCTCCCTCGCCCACGCGCGCGGTGGCTCGTAGGATGAGGAGAGGGTTTTGACTACAGCACCCTCTCCCTCTCCCTCACCCTTGCCCTCGTGGTGGACGTGCAGCAGTTCATCGGTGTTAGATTGCCAGAAGCATATTTTACTGTAGTATCATCATTGTTGGACCTTCCGAAGAGGCGAAGAGCCAAGTGCAAGGTTCACAGGAGTACGAACTGTTGAACCTCCCGAAGAGGCAAAGAGCCAAGCGCAAGGTTTTATAGGAGTTGTCATCCTAGTACTACAACTATAGCGAACGATGCTACTATATGATGCCGCCACATCACCTATATCCAAAGCTGTGCCACCTTTTTTTTTTCTCGCAGAGCGTGTTGGAGCCCGTGCAACAGCCACACAAGTTGTACGTACACATAACACATTTACTAGTAATAAATTCTAAAGGACAAATGCCAGTATGCCACACAAGTTCTTCTCCACTTCATGTGATAAATTTGTGCACGACTAGTCTACATATGTTCACAGTGCTACCATTCACAATTTACCATACTCCACTTACACGTTATAGATGGGCTCCATGTCCTCCTCCAGGTTCCAGTTCCAGGTGTTCTTCATAGATGGCACGATCCATAGCGGTGGGCAACGGGAATCATTGTCGCAGCTTTCTAGTCCGGTTCCACATGATGGAGACTCATCCAAGCTAAAGCGCATAAATCAGGGATAGCATGTCCCAGCATGTCGTTCATCCGGCGGTGCACACTGAAGACACAACCATGCTTCATGAACGGCAGGCCTTCGGTGTCGTGCACGGAAGGTGGCATCCGCTTCACAATGGGGTAGTTGTCCCCAATGAAAAGCGAGTACTCTCCAAGAGTGTTCCTCGGCACCCACATAGCATCACGGGGGTCGAACTCGGCACCCTTCATCTGGTACACGCGGCATCTCAGATCTGGACACATGGTGACATACATGGTCAAGGTCCATGCATAATAATGTTGTGCTCAAATATGGCGGTCAGTAATATTGTGCAGCAAATAGTACTACTCCGGTATAGAGGAAGTAAAATAACCGGCTTATTATATATAGCCACTCTTGGCTACATGATGAGATAGTAAGACATGGAAAAACAAAAATGGTGGGAGCTAGTGGGTTCAAGTATTCAAGGGCCTAGCTAGCTATACGCGTCCTCCAAGGTAAAAAGTACTAGTACTAGTAAGTACTACTACAATGAAAGAGAAGGCGAGAGGGTTAAAAAAATAATACTAAATTGTAGTACTAGTACAGTAAACATGTCCCAGTCAAGAAAAGAAAATAACTAACAAGTACTACTACTCTAACACATAGCAATGAGAAAATGGAATACCTGGGTAGATGGTGACGGTCCGATCGTGGTAGATTGTGTGACCATGTTGCACATCAGTGGTACCATGGGTAACGACTGCTAAGATAGTTGATCCCAATATGCCAAAGTCAGCTACAAGGTTCCAGGTTAGACCGAATCGTGGATGCAAATGCACATCCAGGATCGGCGATCTTATTTTGATCGGGGGATGACTGGTCCCTGCAAAATAATGGAGTACCGTTAGGGATGCAAATAATGGTTTGTGCATTCCGTTTGTAATCTCCCGTACCGTAGGATGGCAACCAGATGAAACAAGTCCCCTGGCTTGTCACCGTGAAGATGCGGCCTACATGGCATACGACGTCTTCGAACGTGTAGGGGTACAAATCTGCCGCGGCCAACATGTGCCAGCCTCTGCCGTTACTGCCTTTTGTATTGATGGCAATCCTTATGTCGAACACCGCGATGAGATAGTAATCGTCGTAGCCGCGTCGCTTTGTCGGCGGGTCCGCAATTGCTATCTTCTTCAATCTCATGTAGGCATCATCATACGTATTCAAGCCCAGCCAGTCCGGAAGGCCGATCCCAATGGTGGAGAAGGGGTCTACGGGAATGGCCGCACTGCTGTGGATGTTGTGCAAAATGATGGTGGTATCCGGCCGGAGGTATGCAAGCCAATCTTCGTTGGCACCAACCCAGACCTATATATAAGACGGTGGGCAGCGGAGAAATTAAGGGATGGAATAACTAAGTACTATGTTTAGAATATACACTACATGATCAAACTCCATGACTGGCCTGCTCATCGGACAAAATCCGACTACCTCTCAATGTCGGCAACTCTAGCGGAGTCAATGTGCAACCATGGCAGGGAGCGGTGGACTGTTCGATGGATTGTCCCATAGAATAACCTTCTCCTCGAGGACGCATGGAAGACCAACAAGCATGGCCTTTTCCCAAACCTATTTAAGCACCGTCTTAAAATAGTTGGTGCAGGAAGCACCAAGTCTTGCGGCGGTGAGGACGTCGGAGCGGTGTGCGATTTCTCCCAGAGGATCGTCGTCCAAGGTCTCCCAGCCCCGACGAGGAGGAGAACTGCCTGGCGAATCCATGGGAGCAGCGACGAACTGCCTTGGTCTCTTCGGGGGGAGGGGAACTGGCGAGGAGGAGATAAGAGCATAACCGCAGGGCCTCGTCCCTTCGTTAAGGAAGTTATGCGGGCACGCATAGTGGTAGTGCCTAGTGCCCCGCGATGGTGAGGCCATTATTTACTACGTAGTACTATAGGAGTAGTAGTACTACTACTTTCTCAACTAGTAGTGCGATGTACTGTACTTCTATAGTGCACCAGTTTTGAACTCTTGAATCTCAAGGCCAAGGAGCTACAGTTGCAAGTGGAGGGTACTACTGTTCTCTAGAACCATCGATGTACTATCAATGCAGGGAAAGTACACCTACATAGTGCATACTCTCCGTGCTCTATTCAAGCGCGTAGCTGGCCTACTCAGCCGCTCCTCTCACGTGCACACTAGCAGCCTATTTATCAGCGACGGTTACTGCGGGGGCAGAACATTTGAGTTCTTTGATACAACGAGACTAGGCTTTTTGCTTCCATTTGTGGAGGTGTAATGGATCTCGTCGAACTTTGTTAGTTCCTTCTTTATGAATGAGATGAGGCAAAGCTTTTGCCTCCGTTTCAAAACAAAAAAAATCACGTCAAGAGGAATTTCTTTTATAGAGCCAATAATGGAGCGAAGTCCATGCGTGCAATGCCACAAGCTACAGAGTAGTAGAGTAGCACTTTACATACAGAGCCATATTGCACAGTTCCCAATGCCACGCCAGGCTTTTTTGGCTCCTCGGGCTTAATTGGGAGGCACTAGTGAGGAAGCTGCAAGCGAGGTGCGGCTAGGGCGAGCACGTAGGCGAGAAACTTTGCATGGTGTGAATTGATATATAGGAGTACCAATAATCCTACATCTACGTAAAAGCTACTTAAACCTACGTAATCTTCCTAACTATTTTTCTTCTCCCCCCTGATTTTCAAGGGGGTGGGCCCTTCCATCCCCATCGAACCAATCCTTTGTTTCCACGTCCTCTTTTACGTAAAAACCATACGTTAGTTTACGTGGGTGTAGCATTACTGATGGGAGTACTACTCTAGTACATGAGCCACGAGATGATGGGAGGGAAAACCCGTTCACGTGGCTGGGCTATCCAGTGCACCCAGATTGTGGTGCGACACGTCCGTTCGACTTCAAAAGTCAAACTACCAGTGTACATTATTGGCTCGCAGTGAGGTTACTATTTAAAAAAAAGGCCATCGTGCGTTCGGCCGGGATCGAACCCACAAAACGAGCTATACACTCCCGCGACCACTAGTAGTACTCGTTGGAGTACAACGCAACCTAGAATCACCTTTTGTCGCTAGTACATTGTTCTTTACAAGAAACCACTACTACCAAGAAACTAGTACCACTTACCAACCAGCCCTACCAAGAAACGACTAATCTACAAAGTGCCGTTATAGGCACGTTTCAACCCATGTCGCCCCTTAAGTCAACGCCTTCTATTTGACCGGCAAGTTAGAGCATCTGCAATAGTCTGTTCGATAGAATCGTTGGTACAAGGTCCACGTCAGCAACCAACAGCGTATCATACAAGTTCTCCAGTGAAGCGTATGTTAATCTATTGGGAACCACGCATGTTAAATCAATGTAAATAAACTGATGACCAACACCCGAGAGAAGGAAATTGGAGAGGTAGCTGCCGCAGCTCTCACCAGGTCTAGGCAGGGCCCACAGAAATGAATGCAATTACCTCGGAGCTTGTGTCCAGAACATTGGTTCGGCATCATACCATCCCATTCTCTCTCTTCTTTTATTTTAAGCCACCTCATCAGAACAGTCTACATGGAAAATTTACCAATGATGATCATACGACCATTGGAGATGCCCTTAGGCGTTAAGACTTGTGGGACCTACATGTCAGTCTGGACAAAAATCCCCGAGTGACCTCCTACCTCCGGCCCGTCCACCTAGTCATCCTCGGCCACGGGACGCAGCTACCGCCACCGGTAGAAGGCGAGGTCAAAAGCACCGGCGGTGCGGAGCCCATCTTGTGGCCGCCCGGCAGAAGGCGAGGTTAAAAGCACCGGCGGTGCGGAGCCCATCTTGTGGCCGCCCGGCAGAAGGCGAGGTCAAAAGCACCGGCGGTGCGGAGCCCATCTTGTGGCCGCCCGGATGCCAGCTCCGTCCGGCGCTCGCAGCCGCTAGCTAGCCAAGATAGCACACACCCTGCTGGATGCATCCGGCTGCTTGTCTGCAAGGTTTGCTGGCTAGGTTGGCACGGTGGTGCGGCGGCTTGCTCGCGCGCGCCATGCTAAGGCTAGCCATCTGGCTCGAGCGAAGGCTAGCGCGGCGTCTTGCTCACGCGTGAGCCATGCTCGGGCTAGCCAGCCAACCCGTGCGGAGGCCAGCGCGGCGTCCGGCCCGTCCGGCGGAGCGGCGGCCAGCTCACTCATCACCGGCGCCACCGACGAACACGCATAAGAACTATTTGAAGTAATGTTCTGGAAAAATAATGATTAGAGGAGGAAGAACGGGATAGAAGGTCAGATGTGGGTCCCTCGTGTCAATGGTCAAACAAAATGTGTTGGTTTAAGCTGCCTCGTCTTCACGGACATGTGGGCCAACCCTGTCATAAACGGGTTTAAACGAGCCTAATCGGCACTAGGTAGTAGTTTTTTGGCACGGATTAAGAAATTTTTGGTATGTTTTTGCAATTTTTTGTACAATAGTTTCTTCCTAGGGCTGGTTGAAAGTGGTAGTTTTTTGTTAAATACTCTACATACTATGAGTAGGAGTGAAAGTTAAGCTTTGGAAGCCAATAAGCACGGCTAGTTACATAGTGCCTATGTGTATGTAATTCAAACTAAATATCAACCATGAGTGACTAATATCTTGATGGAAAACTCAAAACTATGGAAATACTAGCAAATTTTTTTTGCATGGTTGGAAATACTAGCAATGTGCACGTGCGTTGCAACGGATCATAATTAGAATAATACTTATTCCTAAACTTGATAGAAAACACTCTAATTTTGGTATACATATATCACTAGAAATATATTATGTTTCAATCAGAATATATTCCTTGGGCTGTTTTGGTGAGGTGAGGGAGGGATGTGGTTGGTATTAAGATACTAATTCAGGTTTTTTCTGCAAATTGGTAGAGAAGTGGGATGTTGTTGAGAAAAGGCAACAACTTACCTCACAGTTGTTAGATGTAGATCTAATGGTCAGAAATGACGGATGGCAGACACACCATCATCACCAACTAAGTCTTCTGTAGGGGTACTAGCAAGATGCCCGTGCATTGCACGGAACATCAAGATGCATTTTTTTATAAAACACCTGTTGTGATTGACCCATGCGGGAGTAATCCCATGTGTAAAAACTAATGATATCTCAAGAAAGAGGAGAGATAAGGTGAGGAGGAGTGGGGCGTGGTGGTGATTGGTGGTTGGAATGAGCGGAGGCATGGGGATGGACGACGCCGACAGCGACCACCATGCCAGTTTGTTCCAGAGGCTTCCTTTTTTAATTGCTCAACAATGAGGTTGTGGGAGATAAGGATGAATGAGGGAAGGCCTTGTCTGCAAATGTGGAGAGAGGTGCAGGTATCTTTTAGTTTAATTTCTATCCGTCAGATATAGATCGGTCGGTCTATATTGCAAGATGGCAAGCATACCATCATCACCAACTCGGTTTTTTTATAAGACTAGTAAGATGCCCGTGCATTGCACGTAACATCAAGATGCATTTGTATGAGTAGTTTATCTTGTGAGAGAAAAGGATGAACGAGGGAAGGCCTTATTTGCAAATGTGGAGAGGGGTGTGGGTATCTTTTTGCAAAATTGCCATAGTTTCCTTCCTATCCGTCAGATATAAATCGGACGGCCTAAGGATGGCAGGCACACCATCATCACCAACTCTGTTTTTTATAAGAGTAGAGAAGAGATATAAGTATGGAGATACAAACGTATTATCGATACTTGTTTCCATAAACTTGGATCTACATTCTATTCAACGACTGAGCATGTGGGGCCTTAGCACGATGACTTCTCGACTGTGTAAAACAAAGGTTTTCCCATCGCCGATAAGGAGGGGGTGACGGCAGCGCGCTTTCAGCTCGCTCTAGTCCTAGTAGTCATACTAGGTGGTCTACGCACGTGTAGATTTATTCTTTTTCATGTCTCGTGTTCGTCGTACTGCCACGACTGTTGATGAATATACGGTAAGTTATTCACGGGAAAACCTTGGTTGAGCGTGTGTGCGAGAGAGAGACAGCGTGTGTGTGTGTGATATGTGTAGAGACTGAGGCAATGATAAGAGATTCTTTGTGTCTCTGTGTGTGGAGGATAGAGAGAGACATGTGCATGGGGCTTTGTGTTGTGTAACATGGAGACACATAGACATAATCAGAGAGTGAGTGTGTGAGATACACATGCGGACATGGGGAGAGATGTGTGCGTTAAAGAGATGGAGAATTTTGGTGTGCATGTGAGCTAGAGAGAGAGGGGGATATATACATACCTAGAGCTGGAGAGAATATGCAAGGGTGTGTGTCTTAAAAGAAGGATCCAGATAGATGGGTGTTTGTGCGTGTCTGTGTGTGTTTGTGCGCGCGTGTGTGTGAGAGAGGGAGTGTGTGTATGTGGAGAAGAGAGACCACTAATGATGTAAACCTAGTAGGGAAGGGGGAATGGTGTGACATGTGTGTCAAAGAGAGAGAAAGGCATGTGTAGTAGCGGGATAGCATGGGTGTAGGCGGGGAGCAGACTATTTGGAAGAGATATCGAGTGTGTGTGGGAGAGGGTGTGAGAGCGAGAGAGAGAGCTAGCGAGGGAGAGAGAGAGAGGAAGAGAGGGGGAGAGAGAGGGGTCGTTTGTGTGCGGAAGTGGCGTATAGATGGGGAGACAAGGTTGATGTTGTTCGAAAGTGGCCTATGTACGGAGACGCAAGGGAAGCGAGTCATCGTGTGTGCGATAGAGACTTCATGAGAGATCTAGAATATATGGTGTAGAGAACAACGTGCGAGATTGAGAACAATGATACGCTAGGGAGCTATGGAAAGAGTCACGACATATATGTATATAGGGAAGGAGCTGGGGCGGGTCCGCATGTGGGAGAGATAGAAAGAGGAGAGTGGTGCACAAGGAGACAAAGGGTGCTTGTTTGCAGTGGGGGTGGTGAGTGAGGTGAGTGTGCGAGAACCACATAACTAGGGAGATAGATGTTTGGGGGCAACGTTTTGTGTGTATGGGAAAGATACACTCTATATAGTGTGTGTGCTTGGGAAAGAGAGATGCCGGGAGACCTAGAGAGTGGGGGAAGAGATGTGTGCATGCCCGAGAGACAAAGTGATAGAGACCTATATTGGGGTCCGAACTTAGAAGAGAGAGGGGTGTTAATGTGCTCCTGTGTTCGTGTCCAGGGGAGAGAACGACTTGTGGGGGGGGGGGGACGGGGTGGGTTGCTTCAGATAAAGAGTGAGGTGTCTATATCTGAGAGACTTTAGCGTAATTGAGATATATATGGTCAATAGTGTGTGCACTCATGGTTGATCAATTTGTTTCACAGTTTGGACTATGAGATAACGATACTTTTGAACATGCATGATATACTTTGAAGTACCAGAATTACAAACCTAAGATTGGAATTTTGGAATTCGACTCCATCATTAGCTTTTGTAATTCATTTAAATGGAGGTACATTTTTTAAGCCAGGATTTTGTGATTTAAAATTCATATATCAAACCTAGAGATATACACATACAGGCATGTTCAAACCTTATAATCATCCACTTTATTCATACACATACACATTTTTGTTTTTGTCATCATATTTAGGATAAACACATTTGGAATTTCATTTGAATTGGACCATATGATGGTATTTGCTTCCACTAGCTCAATGATCCATATTTGAATTGAATGGACAATCTAAGTTTCGAGTTGGAGACTCGAAACTTGCACTTTTTTTGCGTGCAAAACAAATAAATTCTCGGCCATGATATCATAGTCGGCCGTACAAGAGCATAACACTTAATTTCAGCCGCCAAAAGCTTTCAAACTTCCCGCTCACATCGAAATATCTCGCGCCCGAAAGTTTAGCCCTACGATATTCCTGTTTTACCCCTGCCACATGAACGGAAAAGGGTTGCTTTGGTAACTCCATTGTTTTCCCCTCTTTGCCCCCAACATTCTTCCCAGAGCCCCTCCCCTTCCCCTCCCCGCCCCCCAACCATGCCAAGCTGCCGGATCTAGTCCTTCGCTGCAGCAGTGGACCTCACACCGCGCCGGATCTACCTTCCGCACCTTGGAACCCCCAACTGCCAACTCACCACTTCACCGGAGCCGCTTCAGCGACTGGCTTGTCCACCGCTCTAGATCTCCTTGACCGCCATCATGTTCCACCGCACCGGATCTGCTTCTCCGGCGCCCTCGTCCACCACAGTGTAGGCCCTTCACCGACTCTCTCGTTCGCCCCATCGCTGGCCCTTCATACAAGCCCTCGTCCGCTGCAACAGATCCGCCTCACCTAAAGCACTGTACACCGCGCCGGATGTGCTTCGCTGACGCCTTCGTCCACTGCACCGGACCCATCCCATGGACACCATATTCAACTCCACCGGCCCTGCTTTACTGACGCCGCAGCCTCATCAGGTTATTTCAATTTGTACTCCTTTGATTTTTCTCTTCTTTATCGTGGAACTGTTCACTTACCACAGATGAGCTTTCTTGTATGTCGACAGGCGCCGTAACCGAAGCACCGGAGCCGCTTCAGCAAAAGCGACACCGTCCCAAACTCAACCGCAACACGAGCACCATCGATGATCCTTAGCTATCAAGTATGACAACAATACCCATATGCCGCCGAGAATCAGGTACTATTATCCAACGGCCGGCGCCTACGTTCACTTTCTTAGCATAAGCACCACACCTTTGAATTTCTTCAGGGCATCATTCAATTTTTCATGAGACGCGTTATTCTGCTTGCACCTGTAGGGCCATACTTCTGGTAGTGAACATGTTACATGTGCTAAATTACAAACCAGTGCACATATAGTTACAATGCTTTTGTTTTGTCCTAAGTATTACTGTACTTCCTAGATATCACTGCCTACTATTTTACTTCTTGCATGCTATATTTATGATAATGGTGTTGTTTTGATCCCACCTGTTGGTTACATCAGACTGCTTCATGTTCTCTATGCTTAATTACACATCAGCAAACTAGCTTGTGGTTCCGCTGCTTTTTGTTCGTTTTACCCTACATTTTGTGATGCTAGCTATTACATCACTGCTCCGAGCCTCTGTTCATTACTTTTTTGTGCATTCTTGATCTTCCCAAGTTGCATGACTAATTTGATGCTTCTATTAATTATGGAGCTGCCAACCCCATCAAGCAAAATATTTGTTCTTTTGGGGCTGGCACCTCGAACAAGCATAAAAATAGAGTGAAGCACATATATTGTTGTGTAAGCACACACCCTTCTTTCATTAGTTTAGATGAACCATTGATGATCAATTCGAACCAGTGCATGTGATTAAAATTAATTTTACCTAAATAGAGGGTGCCGAATAAACTACAACAACTAGATTTGCAACCACGGTATGCTGACGATATCTTCAAAGAACATTGCAACAGCAGCGAGGCTTCACAGCAACATATGGTAAGCCAATGTGTTTTAGTACATGTGAAATGTAATAAGTGTGGGTTGCTTTCTTGGCTTGTGCCCTCAACCTATAATCCTACAGAATTACAAATAGTTCAGTTGTCTACTTTGCTGTATTGCTTGATTCGAATGCTTGTTTGTTACTTGTTAGGCTATACCTGAGTTGGCCAATATGTCAGCAGTGCCTGATGTACTATCATAAAGAAATGCATGCCTAGTTCATTTGACTCCTTAACTTTTCCTATGAACTTCATCATAAGACTGTCTTCGTAGTTTATATGAGGCCACACTGTTAAGTGCTTTCTCAGATTATTTCAACTGCTTAGATGCGTTGGCAACTTAAATATAGCGGTGGTACACTGCCTTTCATAGGGATGTCAACTAGGTCCCGTTTAATCCCGATTAAAGTCCACTAATGGTATGATAGTTCAAAAGAGTTTTTGTTTTTTGAGGAAAATGAACTAGTGAGCTAGCAAAAACTAACTAGATGGGACTGGCAGATGCCATTTATTTGCCACTTACATCCCTAGTTTCATCTTACCATTTTAATTTGTTTTCGGCTGATGCTGCTTCGAACCATTTAAATATAGCTTGCCATGCTCGGCAATAATTCGTATGTCGTTTACCATGTAAGCTTACTGCCTGGATCATGCGATACCTATCTCTTACTTATGTCCAGCGGAAACCTTTTAGGATGCCATTCACACTAGGACACAATGTACAACCCCAGCATCTATTTGTGGAAGCAGTGCGCCATCCATGTTACCCGATGGTAGGAGTTCAGAGGCAACACCGCTGGAGAGTAGTCTGAGCACATATATTATAGTTCTTGAGGCTCAACTAGAGGCAGAAAGAGATGGTGTGGCTGCCATGAATGAGGTAATCTTGATCTTGAGGCTGGAAATTATGCAATTAGCTGCACGCATTATGCAAGCAACCCAAGAATTGGAGGAAATAAGAATGTTGCATTTGAAGAAGGAGGAGGTCCTGCTGCTTCTGCTATCTGAAGCCCAGGGTAATCCCAGTTCTTCTTTAGATACCAGTTGAAATTATCATTAGATTAGTATACTTGCATGTTGTGTCATGTCTTTGAATAGATTATGTTGTAAGACCCCCTATGTTGTCCATGTGTTGTAATGATCTGAATTTTTTAGGCGAGGTAATCCTCAGTACTTGTATGATTGACATAAGGTGAACTGTTTTTCGTGTGAGCATATTGTATTGGATGAAATAACTGTTTGACTCAAAGTGTATCCAACCTACTGAATTCGAAGATCACAACATTTCTAAATCGTATTCATATATAAAGGTGGAATAAATCTTTGTCGTGATTTTGAAGAAATAAATAACAAAACATAGAATGATGTATGGATATTCGTAATCGAATACAAATTGGATTTGAATTTAGTTGCCAGGGCCCAGGGTAAACGTGAATGCTAATTCTCCCAAATTTTGAACGAAGCGGCAAAACACCCACTATCATTTGTGAAAGGCTGCCCGAAGCAAGTGTTTCCGAGATCGAAATTACTGTCTACCCCTGACACTTCACATACTAATTGACCCGATTTCCATAGCCATCGATAGGGGTAGACTAGTAACTTCAATCAGACGTGACACGACCGCCTCTGAGCCCATTCAGACACGGTGGGCGCCAAACGTGGGCGGCAAAACACATTTGATTCAAGCTCGTCCGAAAGACCTGTGTCTCTCCCTCCATTTCCCCATTCATACACGATGGGCGGCAAAACAAACTCTCCTCGTCCGAAATCGATGTAGGCAAATATTTTAAATAGGGGCAGATGTGTAACTTCCCTCAGATGTGACACAACCGCCCTACCTGTCAGCCCTGTTCATACACCGTGGGCACCAACCGTGGGCAGCAAAACACCCTCTCCTCGCCCAAAATCGCTACCAGCAAATATTGGGAAGATGCGAGATTACCGTCCTATCCCCAACCGACGAGATGTCTAAAATTTTAAACGGGGGCTAAGTTCGTAACTTTCCCACATTTCAGACAAGCGCGTCCCAAAGTTTGAGATCCCCCTACCCCTCCATTTCCCCATTCATACACCGTCGGTGCCACAACAACCTCCCCACTCCGGCCAGCCTCCTCCGTCCGCCACCCCATCCTCCACCTTGCCGGAGCCGCTACCCCTACCCCGTCGTCCACTTCAAGAGATGGACGTCTCTCATCCATGGCGCCGGACCAGGATCCTTTCATCGCGTCCTCTCGCTTCATCGGCGCCGTCGTCCACCTTGACGTTGCCGCTCCTACGACCACCTCGTCCACGGCAACAGGACTTATCCCCCGACCCGGTCGTCTGCCGTCCAAAGTCTTCTTCCACGCTGCCGACAGCCATCGCACCCGCAGCTCCCTCAACGTATCAGCAGGGGCCTACACGGTGTCGCAAGAGAGGTGGTACTCTTTCATATATGCTTAAGTTATTGATCTCACCCGGAAAATAGATCGTAACTTGTTTACTGTACTTTTCTTGTCCATACCAAATCGTAGTGGCGAGTTGAAAGCAAACATTGGTTGCGAAGTAGGCTTTGTCCGGTTTGCACCTTCAGATCAGCCATGGCACAGTCACTATACTCATAAAGCTTATGGTTTTCCCCCTTTATATTCACTACCATCATCATAGGTGCTTCGTGTCGTGCTAGCACTGCTCCTCAAGACCTCAACCCATCAAGCGAAACAACATGCCACTCATAATTCCAAAGCTTAGTTGTTGAAATACGAATCTGATATGATGCTCATATTACTAAAACAGAGAACATTTAATTTGTCAGCTAATGTTCCTATATTCGTTTCGAAAAGCATGTGCGCCTGATTTTACTCTTGATGCTTAGGGTTTTCCCCTTTTATCTACCCTACTATGATCTACGTAGGTGCATTCTGTCATACTAGCAGTACTCCACCCTTCAAGCTAAACAACACATCACTCATAATTCCAAAGCTTAGTTGTTCAAATATGATTGTGATATGATACTGATATTAGTTAACATACACATTTAATTGGTTAGCTAAAGGTCCCACTTGAGTTTCCAAATGCATGTTGCGACATATAGAGAGGTAGCAGAATTGCATTTCTTTCTCACTTGTTGACTGTACTTTCTTGTCCATACCAAATCTTAGTTGTTATTTCAAAGCAAACATCGGTTGCTAACTACCCTTTGCATGGTTTGCAGCTTCAGATCTGCCATCCCACTGCCACGGTCAACACTATACTAATCATGCTTACGGTTTCCCCATTTTATGATGACCATGATCAACCTACGTGGTTTGTGTCGTAATGGCACTGCTCCACCCATCAAGCTAAACAAGCTTAGTTGTACAAATTCGAATCTGATATTATGTTGATATTAGTAAAACTGAGACATGTTTAATTGGTTAGCTAAATGTTCCTACTTTAGTTTCGAAATGCATGTGAGCCACATATGGAGAGACCGAAAGGAATAGTATTTCTCTGTGCGCTCTGGTTCATCATGGGTGGGCAACAGACATTGTATAGAAAGACTTGTATTATCTTCAATCTGCTTGCTCTTCTGCTCTTCTTTAACATGATCCTCTTCTCTTCTTTAATAAGTATGTTCCTTGTTGGGAAGAGTAGCAAAGACATTTGCGGTCGAATGGTCAGGTCGAGTTGTTCTCCCTTAGTATATTTTGAATCTGTCAGGTCAGGTCGACTTGTTCTTCTTTACTATATGTTGAAGTTGTCATCTGCAAAGTATCATCACTACTGGAGCTCTCATATTTTGAGTAGTAGGCCACATTATATTAATGCACACACCAAATTATAGCATGCATGGCATCTCTCAGAAGAATTGCAGAGATAGCACAAAGGGGTTTACAGGGAGGCAGTATTGGATTAGAATCACTTCTACATTACAAAGATAATCTCACTTGTTTTAATGTTTTCATGCATGTCAGTTATTGAACATGATCAAAATGAATATGAGAATGAAAGCATGAGAGGAATATTGCGGGACAATCCACTGGCTAACAAACGTAGCATGGTGGAGGATGGCCTATCTTATTCAACCATCAAGGTGCTTGCTCTAACTTGGCAAGGTTGTATTGGTCGCACATATTTTGCATATGACCTCTTGCATTACTTCTACTTTGTTACACCACCATCTGCTTAGTTTAAGCATCATATATGAGTATATGCCATACCTATCCATTTTATATACCTATTCCATGTGTCATCATACTATGTTTTTCCAGTCAAATGTTGTTCTTTCATAATAGATGTCCAAAAGGAAGAGGGTGACTGCAGATCCTCAAGGAGTACAAACTAGGTATTTGGAAAAGGTAGTGATACCTGTTAAATCAGATAGATCAGCAGCCACAGAAAACACAGGCCCAACTGTACCACACTTTACCCCTACTCCACTGGCCAAACCCCTATTAGAACTATAGAGAGCCCAGCGTCAGGTACTGTCTATGATATCAATTCAAAATTTGAACTCCTAAATTTCTGCATGTGCCTTACCTCCTCTCTTGTATGAAAACTAATTTCAGATGAATCTCCTTTCTCAAAGGATCATAGGATCTCACAACAATACTGGGCACTACATTGCTCTGTTCAATACCTCTTGCCCTTTGTCAGCATACTTACACTCATTGCTGTTTGATTATGTAGCATCACTGTAAATGTTCGCTTCTTTATCCTCCCATTGCTCGAAATTATAACATCTATATTTACTCTTAGATAAATGTAGAATTAACACAATGGTTATGAAGTTTTGGATTGCTCATGTAAGTACCTGTTGTCATGTACTCCCTCTGTATCGAATTAATTGTTGCTCAATTGGATGTATTTAGAACTTAATAGTGCTACATACATCCATTTGAGCGACAAGTAATAATGGACGATGGTTGTATTACTGTACTTGCATTGCGAGATAGTTGATTGTCTAGCATTACTCTGCATCTTATCTGCCCTGCCCTCCACTTTCTCCAAATTATCATATCTACATTTACTCTTACCAAAATGTTGAATAAAGCTAATGCTACTGCACACATTGATGTCTGCATTCCTCTTGTCAGTACCTTTTGCCTTGTAATGCTGTACTTAATTAATTGCTATTTGATTATGTATCATCACTCTGCATCTGAGCTTCATTATCCTCTATTTCTTCCAATATTATTTGATCTATATTTACTCTTTACAAAATGTAGAATAAAGGCAATGCTTATAAAGAAGTTTCTTTGGGGAATTTATTGAATTATCCTTCCATCGACATGGAGAACGGCTTTGTCCAGCCCATGTTAACATGTAATGTAAGTTCATCCTTCTCAAGCCTTCAAACTTTGTTCTAGTATAGATTTGGATAGGCATCATTTCCTCCACTGCTGTTTACTTTGGTGTTTATATCTGATTGGATGTTTGCAACAAGTACCAGTTTTAAATTGTAGTTGTAAAAACATGTTCCTTATGCAGAACAGATCCATTTATTTGCTTATAATTGTGAAACCTGTTACGTGTCTCCTTGTTTCTCTTTCAGAGTCGTATCTCTTATGCCAGGCAGAACTTTAGGGAAGATAGTGAGCCAAACCATCTTGAAGAGAGCGAGATGACCCCAAGGTCATGTCTTGATGAAAACAGTGAGTTGAAGCTACTCACCAGCAGCTGTGAGACAACCTCTGTGCAGTTGCTGCCTCAATCAGTTTGACTTCTTCAGTCTCAACTTAAAGTGGAAAGGCTTGCTTCAGCTCAGCTCCAACTTGATGTCAATGATGTAAATAAGGCCGCAGAGGACACCCATGCGTGCTTTCTTGCTACGCAGCTACGGTTAGAGCATCTATTATTGACACAACTGAGGTCTCATCAGCTTGTTCTGCTGCTTTTTGTGCACCGCCAGGGTAGGCCTAATGCCTTCTGAAGTGCTCTCGGTTTTGTATATTCTTTTGTTGGCGCGTTTATATGCACTGGTGGCGACCTTTGATGCCCAGTGTATGTAATCCACGGTCACGTTGCGCTTTATTATCACCGGTGGCGAACTTTGATGCCTAGTGGATGTAATATGCCGTAATTTCTTTCTTTATTGTATAGTCTAGGTTTATTCTTGGTCGGTATGCTGTAATTTAGGCCGGAAGCTTCAATGGATCTCAATGTTGTCGGTCTTCAGGCCGGCCCGTAACTCGCTATATATGGGCCAAAACGTGGGCCTATAATCATCTTGGGCCATTAGCAGGTCTAAACGTATAGTAGTATTCCGCCTTTAACAGGCCGAGTAAAGTTCTGGCCAGCTGGGCTAGAGAATACCATGGGCTTTTAACAGGCTAAAAACTAGATTGGGCTAGCCTTGAGCCAAAAAATTCATGGGCCAATACAGGCCAAAACTGCCTTAGGCCCATGTTTGGCCCAAATAGAACGAGCCGTTAATAGGCCAAAATAAATATCGGGCCTTGTTTGGCCCAATAAAATTATCGGCTTTAAGTAGGCCGGTATCAACGCGGGCCGTAGACCCAACAATGTCACGAGCCATTAACAGATGGGCTGTAAGCAGGCCGGATTCAACGCGAGCTGTAATTAGGCCCAACTGTTACACGGGCCATTAACAGGCCGATAGGCCAGTTGGGCTGAAATTTATCCACGAAGACTACGGGCCGTTAAGAGGCCTAAAGTTCCTTCAGACAAGAAATAGCCCAGTTTCTGCATGGGCCGTAAAATGGCCTAAAGTGAAACCGGGCCGATAACGGCCCAGATGCACCACGGGCCGCTAACAGGCCGAAACTATTATCGGGCCGAACTGGTAAACGGGCATTTAACAGCATGAAATACAAACCCGGCTTAGAATGGGCCCAAAAGAACAGTGGCCTGTTAACGGGCCTGATCTGATATGGGCCATAATTTAGCCCAAAACACTACAGGCTGTGAACGGGCCTGATCTGGTATGGGCCTTAATTTGACCCAAAACATGGCAGGCTGTTAACGGGCCAGCCCACTAGTGTCTGAAGAAATATGGTGGGCCTTTAGCTGGGCCGGCCTTTTTATCTTAAATGGGCCACTGTTGGGCTGCGCCACGTGTTGACATATCATAGGCGTCTTCCGTCCATTGTAGGGATGACATGTGTCCCAACGATGAGCTGACACGTGGATCATCCGACGAATGAGAATTTTACACGTGGAAAATCCCCATTGGTCGGGGCTGTTAACGTGTCATAAAATCGTCATGGATGTACATGCATGACAGAAAACGTGACCTACTGCGACAAACACGTATCATCACGGAAGTGTTTTTTTTTGTGATTTCCATGCAACTTCCACCGCTTTCGTTTTGATGACTTGAGCATTCATTGTCATATTGCTTTGCATGATCGTAAGATAGCTAGCATGATATTTCCATGGCTTGTCCATTTTTTTTATATCGTTGTTATGCTAGATCATTGCACATCCTGGTACACTGCCAGAGGCATTCATATAGAGTCATACTTTGTTCTAGGTATCGAGTTGTAATTTTTATTTCTTTTGAGTTATAAGTAAATAGAAGTGTGATGATCATCATTATTCATTATTAGAGCATGTCCCAGTGAGGAAAGGAGGATGGAGACTATGATTCCCCCACAAGTCGGGATGAGACTCCGGACAAAGAGAGGAAAAAAAAGAAAAAAGAAAAAAAGGAAAAAAAGGAAAAAAGAAAAAAAGAAAAAAAAGACAAAGAGAGAAGGGGCATGCTAGTTCCACACTTGTGCTTCAAAGTAGCACCATGTTTTTCATGTAGAGAGTCTCCTATGTTGTCACTTTCATATACTAGTGGGAATTTTTCATTATAGGATTAGATGCACACCCACTTAGTTTTCATATTGAGCTTTCACACACTTATAGCTCTTAGTGCATCCGTTGCATGGCAATCCCTACTCCTCGCATTGATATCAATTGATGGGCATCTACATAGCCTGTTGGTTAGCCGCTTTGATGTGAGACTTTCTTACTTTTTTGTCTTCTCTATATTTACCCCTATCATTATACTCTATTCCACCCATAGTGCTATATCCATGGCTTGCGCTCATGTATTGCGTGAGGGTTGAAAAAGCTGAAGCGTGTTAAAAAGTATGAACCAATTGCTCGGCTTGTCATCGGGGTCATGCATGATAAATACTTTGTGTTAAGAAGACAGAGCATGAAAAGACTATATGATTTTGTAGGGATAGCTTTCTTTAGCGTTGATATTTTGAAAGACACAATTGTTTTTTGGGATGCCTGAGTATTGTTGTCTTTATGTCAAATTATAGACTATTGCTTTGAATCACTTATGTCTTAATATTCATGCCATGATTAGATATATGATCAAGATTATGCTAGGTAGCATTCCACATAAAAAATTATCTTTTTTATCATTTACCTACTCGAGGGCGAGCAGGAATTAAGCTTGGGGATGCTGATACGTCTCCGTCGTATCTATAATTTTTGATTGTTTCATGCCAATATTATACAACTTTCACATACTTTTGGCAACATTTTATATGATTTATTGGACTAACCTATTGATCCAGTGCCCAGTGCCAGTTCTTGTTTTTTTGCATGTTTTTTGTTTCGCAGAATATCCATATCAAACGAAGTCCAACTGTAATAAAATTTTACGGAGAATTATTTTGGAATATATGTGATTTTTGGGACTTGGAATCAACGCAAACGGGGGCCCACAGCCCCCACAAGACACCAGGGCGCGCCCCAGGGGCCAGGTGCGCGGTGGTGGGTTGTGCTCACCTCGTATGTCAGTTGGGGCTCTACTTTGGGCGCAAGGAAGATTATATTCGGAAAAAAATCGTGTTAAAATCTCAGCGCAATCAGAGTTACGGATCTCCGAGAATGTAAGAAACGGTTTTCGGCCAGAAAACAGGAACACGAAACAGAAGAGAACAGAGAGGAAGATCCAATCTCGGAGGGGCTCCCGCCCCTCCGCCGCCATGGAGGCCATGGACCAGAGGGGGAACTCTCCTCCCATCTAGGGGGGGGGGCAAGGAAGAAGAAGAAGGAGGGGGCTCTCTCCCCCTCTTTCGCGGTGGCGCCGGAGTGCCGCCGGGGCAAGGATCGTGACGGCGATCTATATCAACAATCTTGCTACCGTCAACACCAACTTTCTCCCCCTCTATGCAGCGGTGTAACACCTCTTCTCCCCGCTATAATCTCTACTTAAACATGGTGCTCAACTCCATATATTATTTCCCAATGATCTATGGTTATCCTATGATGTTTGAGTAGATCCATTTTGTCCTGTGGGCTAATCGTGATCTTGGTTGGTATGAGTGTATATTTTATTTATGGTGCTGTCCTATGGTGCCCTCCGTAGGGTGTCGCGAAAACATGAGGGGTCCTCGCTGTAGGGTGTTGCAGTATGTTCATGACTCGCTTATTGTCGGTTGCGGGGGTGACAGCAGCCTAAACACGGATAAGTGGGTTGTTGCGTATGGGAGTAAAGAGGACTTGATACTTAATGCTATGGTTGGGTTTCACGACCTTAATGATCTTTAGTAGCTGCGGATGCTTGCTAGAGTTCCAATCATAAGTGCATATGATCCAAATAGAGAAAGTATGTTAGCTCATGCCTCTCCCTCATATAAAATTGCAAGAATGATTACCGGTCTAGTTATCGATTGCCTAGGGACAAATGACTTTCTCGTTGACAAAAGCTATCCACTTTTATTACCTTGCAATTTATTCGTAGTTTTATTCTCGTAAAGTACTCATAGTTTTATTCTTGCAAAATAGTTTCATACTTGTTTTAGGAAAAGCAAACGTCAAGTGTGCGTAGAGCTGTATCGGTGGTCGATAGAACTTGAGGGAATATTTGTTCTGCCTTTAGCTGCTCATTGGGTTCGACACTCTTATTTATCGAAGAAGGCTACAAACGATCCCCTATACTTGTGGGTATCACATGCCTGAGCCCAGTCGGTGCCTCCCGACGAGCCGCCAAGGAGGTGCTGCTGATGTAGCACAACGCCCTCTGGTAGGCTCCCATTGCCGCGAGTTCCTACAGGAGCAGTGGCTCGAGGACGGTGGCCACGGTGAGTTTGTGGATATTGCTGTGCGGTCAAACCTGTGTGACATGGCAGTCAACGTAGTTAAAACCATGTCCACATCAGCACCAAACCACCCTAAGCGGTACAAAGGACTAAATATCCGGTTTTAAAAATTAAGGGACAAAGATTTGCTGGTTTTGGAGTTGAGGAACTATTTCTATACTTTTGAAATAGTTGAGGGACAAAAAATATACTTTTTGCTATAATTTAGAGAAATTTTCTAACAACTACATTTCTCGGTTCCTGTAAGCTTATTTTTCGTAAATCCATTTTAGCCCCCTAATCTCATAATCTGATCATTGTGGCCCACCTGCCAGTGACCCAACGACAAAAGAACAGCGACACACGCGCATGGTACAGGGGCTCACTGATTGCTTGTATCTGCGTTGGTATTTCCCCGAAGAGGAGAGGATGATGCATCATAGCAACGGTAAGTATTTCCCTCAGTAATGAAACCAAAGTTATCAATCCAGTAGGAGAACCAAGCAACACTATGTAAACAGCACCTGCACACAAATAACTTATACTTGCAACCCAACGCGTAAGAGGGGTTGTCAATCCCTCCTCGGTATTGAGATAGATAAAATTGTATGAGATTTGATAGATAGATCTAACAGAAACACAAAATAAAATAAATAGAGAAAAAGTGCAGCAAGGTATTTTTGGGTTTTTCGAATAATAGATCTGAAAATAATATGATAGGAAATAGACCCGGGGGCCGTAGATTTCACTAGTGGCTTCTCTCAAGAAAATAGCATACGGTGGGTAAGCAAATTACTGTTGGGCAATTGATAGAAAAGCAAATAATCATGACGATATCCAAGGCAATGATCATGTATATAGGCATCACGTCCATGATTAGTAGACCAACTCCTGTCTGCATCTACTACTATTACTCCACACATCGACCGCTATCCAACATGCATGTAGTGTATTAAGTTCATGGAAAAATGGAGTAATGCAATAAGAATGATGACATGATGTAGGCAAGATCTATTCATGTAGGAATAGACCCCCATCCTTTTATCCTTAATGGCAGCGATACATGCGTGTCACTTCTCCTTCTGTCACTAAGATTGAGCATCGCAAAATCGAACCCATCACAAAGTACCTGTTCCCATTGCAAGAAAAATCAATCTAGTTGGCCAAACCAAACCAAAGTTTCAGAGAAGAAATACGAAACTATAAAGATCATGCATAAAAGAGTTCAGAGAAGACTCAAATAATATTCATAGATAGAACTGATCATAAACTTGCAATTCATCGGATCCCAACAAACACACCGCAAAAAGTCATTACATCAAATAGATCTCCAAGAACATCAGGGAGAACATTGTATTGAAGATCAAAGAGAGAGAGAGAGAGAAAGCCATCTAGCTACTGCCTATGGACTCGTACGTCTGTGATAAACTACTCATGCATCATTGGAGGAGCACCAATGAGGATGATGAACCCCTCCGTGATCGTTTCCCCCTCCGGCAAGGTGCCAAAAAAGGGCTCTAGATTAGATCTCGTGGTTCTGGAACTTGCGGCGGCTGGTATTGTTTTTCGTTGACTCCCCTAGGGTTTCTGGAATATTTGGGTATTTATAGAGCTGATAGTCGGTGGAGAGGCCACCCGTGGGCCCCACTACCCACCAGGGCACGCCAGGGGCCTCTGGCGCGCCCTGGTGCCTTGTGGGCCCCACGGGCCTCCCCTCGTGCACTTCCTTGGCTCCCAACTTGTCTTCTGTCCAGAAAAAAATCTCCAAAAAGTTTCGTGGCATTTGGGCTTCGTTTGATATGGATATTCTGTGAAGTAAAAAACAATCAAAAAAACATCAACTGGCACTCGGAACTATGTCAATAGGTTAGTCCCAAAAAATGATATTAAGTTGCTAGTAAATGAATGTAAAACATCCAAGATTGATAATATAACATCATGAAACAATAAAAAATTATAGATACGTTGGAGACATATCACTCACTAACGACGAACATGTGCTCGCCTTCGGCCATATTCCGTCATGCAGGTGTGTGCGCTCGGACGCCTGCAGTAAGTTGTTGAATAGTGTTGGTGGAGCTATCGGGGTTGACCGAAAACGTCACCAACGATGATGCCGACTGGCGATGGTCGGAGCATCGCGCCGCAAGGGAGGTAGCAGGAAGACACGACAGTCGTCTTGGACGTGTCTAGAAGGTGGGAGTGGTAGTGGTGGAGATGAGGAAGCAGGCAACGGAGATTGGGGCTCGCCGGCGGTGACTAATTTTGACAGCGACAGTGTGGCCTCGCAGCGGCGGTGGCACGGGGTGGCTGCAACAGTGCTAGGGTGTCCGAGCGTGAAAGTTCATGCGGTTTCAGCCCATCAAAATTACACGGGAAGATCATCTTTCCATAAACGTGAGGGAAGTTGGGGGCCAATTACACATGCTTGGGTAAATAGTGCCACACCCGAAAAATGATGGCATCAATTACTGGTGATGTTATTAGCTTGTGTTGACATATAAATGCACAGCCCACCTTTCCCCATTAGCTTGGGCTTTTGGGTGAACTGGCTGGTGCGTGCAGTTCTACATTGTATGGGAGCCAAGAGGTCTTGAGTTCAAGACCCGGATGGCGCAATTAAATTGCAGCCCACTTTTGGTCAACATTTAGGCCTAAGAAAGTCACATGTGAGGGGGAGTGTTGACGTATAATCCGAAGTTCCTAACCAACTGAGTCTACACTAGATAGTAGAGCTAGAATGTCTTTAACAACTTGTTTGGCTCCCCTTATTTCATTTCATTAGGTAGAAATGAAATAACTATCTAGATTTCATTTGGTTGGATTTAGATTTCAATTCAACTTTCAAGTTTGGCTGACACATAATTTATGAACCGAAATGATTCTATCCCATGGTTGGCTGCTATTTTGAGTCATACTCATTAATCAACACAAAAATGAGCAGGAATATAACGCCGAATCTCTGTTGATCACACATGTAATAATATTGTGCACTAAACTCAACCATGATGGTCCACACTTCTTTTTTGTGAGAATTTTTTTTATCTATTCGTCAATTCTTAGGGTAGTACAAAGAAACCAGAAGTAAAAAATTACAATAAAATCCGTAGACCACCTAGCAACGATTACAAGTACTTGATAACCCACAAGTGTAGGGGATCATTTGTAGCCTTCTTCGATAAATAAGAGTGTCGAACCCAACGAGGAGCTAAAGGTAGAACAAATATTCCCTCAAGTTCTATCGACCACCGATACAAATCTACGCACACTTTAACGTTTGCTTTACCTAGAACAAGTATGAAACTATTTTGCAAGAATAAAACTACGAGTACTTTGCAAGAATAAAACTATGAATAAATTGCAAGGTAATAAAAGTGGATAGCTTTTGTCAACAAGAAAGTCATTTGTCCCTAGGCAATCGATAACAAGTACCGGTAATCATTCTTGTAATTTTATATGAGGGAGAGGCATGAGCTAACATACTTTCTCTACTTGGATCATATGCACTTATGATTGGACCCCTAGCAAGCATCCGCAACTACTACAGATCATTAAGGTCGTGAAACCCAACCATAGCATTAAGTATCAAGTCCTCTTTACTCCCATACTCCATAACCCACTTATACGCGTTTAGGCTGCTGTCACCCCCGCAACACCGACAATAAGCAAACCATGAACATATTACAACACCCTACAGCGAGGATCCCTCACGTTTGTGCGAGACGAAGGGCACCATAGGACAGCACCATAAATAAAATATACAATCATACCAACCAAGATCACGATTAACCCATAGGACAAAACGGATCTACTCAAACATCATAGGATAACCATAGATCATTGGGAAATAATATATGGAGTTGTGCACCTTGTTTAAGTAGATATTACAGCGGGGAGAAGGGGTGTTACACCGCTGCATAGAGGGGGAGAAAGTCGGTGTTGACGGTAGCAAGATTGTTGATGTACATTGCCGTCATGATCCTTGCGCCGGCGACACTCCGGTGCCACCGGGAGAGAGGGGCAGAGAGCCCCCCTCCTTCTTCTTCTTCCTTGGCCTCCCCCCTAGATGGGAGGAGAGTTCCCCCTCTGGTCCATGGACTCCATGGTGGTGAAGGGGCGGGAGCCCCTCCGAGATTGGATCTCCCTCTCTGTTCTCTTCTGTTTCGCATTCCTGGTTTCTAGCCCTTCACCGTTTCTTAAATTCCCGGAGATCCGTAACTCCGATTGCACTGAAATTTTTACACGATTTTTCCCATAAATTATATTTCTTGCGCCAGAAGAAGGGCCTCAACTGCCTTACAGGGAGGGCACAAGACACCTAGGCGCGCCAGGGGGTGCCCGGCGCGCCCTGGTGGGTTTTGGAGGCCGTGGGCCTCCGTTAGCATTGATTCCACCTCCCAAAAAATCATAAATATTCCAAAATAATTCTCCGTAAATTTTCATCGTGTTTGGACTTCGTTTGATATGGATATTCTGCGAAATAAAAAAACATTCAACAAACAGGAACTGGCACAGGGCACTGGATCAATAGGTTAGTCCAATAAATCATATAAAATGTTGCCAAAAGTATGTGAAAGTTGTGTAATATTGGCATGGAATAATAAAAAATTATAGATACGGCGGAGACGTATCAGCATCCCCAAGCTTAATTCCTGCTCGTCCTCGAGTAGGTAAATGATAAAAAAGATAATTTTTGATGTGGAATGCTACGTTGCATAAGCTTGATCATATATCTAATCATGGCATGAATATTAAGACTGTAACATCCCAATTTTCAATTTGGATGTTATTTATAGATCATTCATATGCATCCATGATTTATGCATTTTTGTTGTTTTGTTTTGGTTGCATTTTGATCCAAGAGACCTTAAGCAACTCAAGGACCAATTTGAGAGAGTTGGAGGTTACACAAAAATCCATTTTTGATTTATCAAAATTTGGTAATTGGATCAAATTGTTTTTTTTAAATTCTTTTCCAATTATTTTAAAATAAAGAGAGAAGATAACATGACTTCTTCAAATTTAGCAAAGAAATATTGGAAATTGAATTTTGAAATTTTGGGAGATTTATTTGATTTTATTCGCTAAGTTTATTTATTTATTAGCCGAGTAATTATCACTATAATGTTTGTTTTTATTTTAGGCATTTAGGCCCAGGAAAATGTGCACAAGGTCACTAATAAGGCCATATAGCTACGTGAATTTTTCTGGTATTTTTTTAATATATATTTATACTAGTTTTTCGTGTTTTTCTCTCTGTGGAAAAAATGTTTAAAAAAAAACTTCTGACCAAACTAGGCTGAAGCCCAGCCGGCCCAAAGCCGCCGCCGCCTTCGTCCCGCGCCCGAGCCGGACTCCTCCCGGAGTCCGAGCACGCCCCGCCGCCGGCGCCCCCTTCCCCTAACCGAGCCCTCCTGGCCTTTATAAGGCGAGGCCGGCCCCCCTCTCCTCCTCATCAGCCGCCACCACCGCCGCTCGCAGCAGCAGCGCCACCGCCGACGCCGCTAGCCCGCGCCGCCGCCGCCTAGTCTGCGCCGCCCGTCGCCGCCGCAGCCGCTCGCCGGAGTCGCCGCGCCGCCGCGTCGCCCAACGCCGGAGTTCGCCGGAACCGCCGCCAGTTTTCTCGTCGGTTTTCTAGGTAAAAACCTAGATCGGTTTTTTTTCTTTTCTTTTCGGTTTAGATCGGTTTTTTCGGTTTTTCCCAGTCAGATCTATCTAGCGAACGTTCGTTCGTTTAGGTCTGTTAACGAACGGTTTCGTTCGTTAGTTTCTGTTAGCGGACGTTCGTCTGATAGATTTTTTCTTTTTCTGTTATTTTTCGGCCAGGGACCCATCCGCAAATATTTCTTTCACAGATTAGTCCCTGATCTTTAAACGAACACAACTTTTTGCTCATTTATCCAAATCCAACGAAACCAACGCCAAATTCTTCATCTCAATCCCCTCTGTTCAGATAATCAACTTGAACATGTTTTTGAAAATTTAAAATTTGGTTTCAAACAGATTTGAATTTGAACTTCTTTTGATCGTAATTTGAGTTTCGTAATTCCGGTTTGATCGATTTTTTTGCAAATCGAAGCTCTTCACTTGAACTTTCTGTTTAGATCTTTTTATTTGGTTTTACCCTTGCATCATATGCTTGAGTGCTTATGTATGCTATTGTTTGTCTACGATAGAGTATCCGGAGTGCGAAGCTTGCTACTACGAATCTCTAGGGTTTTCCGATCGTCAGCAAGGCAAGTTACACTTTGATCATATCCCTTTATTACCCAGTTTTTATGCATTAGTTTCAACCCTCAAATATTTGCATGAGTAGGATTGGGAACACATGGTTTTGGTTGTAGTACTTGAGGTAGGAACCTATTACCTTTGATCACCCCGGGTATATATGCTTTGTTACTTATTGCTTAGCCATGCTCGTAGACGTGGATTGGTATGTGAGATTCATGAAAGATGCGAGAGTAAATTTTTAACTAAGGGGTAACTTAAGGTGGCAACATTAACACACATCTGGGTGGATTGTTTGGGGCACCTAGAGAAACCAGTGCTTGCCCAAGGGAATCCCGGAGTACCCGTGAGATTACCCTAGGTCCGCCACCCAGGCTCAAAGGGATCATATAATTGTTCATGCTAGAAACTTCCGTGTGCAGCCACAAGCCACTATGGGCTCTGGCATAGTTGAGTATGTTGTGTGACCTCTTTCAGTGGTAGGCTAGCAGATGTAGGGGAAAGTAGGTGGTACTGTCTACCCAGAGTAAAGAGTTAACGCTTCGAAAAGACTGTGTCTCGGTCATCCGTTTCTCAAACACCGTGTAGTGCGAGAAATCCGACGGAGGAGATCGAGTCTTGTGGGGAAAAGTGTGCAAACCTCTGCAGAGTGTATAAACTAATCGTGGTTAGCCGTGTCCTCGGTTATGGACTTCTTGAGTATCTGGTATTTGAATTATTGGTTGATCTCATCACTCTATTTAATTAATGTATTGGGTTATTAATAATTTGGGAATTTTTGGGATTGAGTTGGAGGAACCTTCTCAATAATGGCCTAAACTTGGTAGTAAATAAAATATATTCCTTTGATGTAGGGAAAAAATAGCTTTATGCAAAACTAAACTTAGAGCCTCCACCAGCCATGTATAGCATGTAGTGATAGCTATTATTCATCATTGCTCTATAGTGTAATTTTGCCAGCATATTCCATGTGCTGAGCTACACGGCTGCAATGTATCATGTTGCAGAATTTCAGACAAAGAGTAAGGGTGCGCTAGGTCGTTGTCATGCACTCAGCTATGCCGTTGGAGTTGATGGACTCATTTACCTTCGATGCTTCCGTAGTTATTTTTTTTAGATGGCCTTCAGCCATATTATTGTAATAAGTACTCTTTATGAGACACTCGATGTAATAAGTGTGTGATTGAACTCTATTATAAATCCTCGAGTACTGTGTGTGTCAGCATACCGATCCAGGGATGACACTTAAGCACAGAGACTTCGATCCATTGGGATCGGGTCGCTACAAGATGGTATCAGAGCACACGCTGACTGTAGGACGCGACCACTAGGGAAGGCCATAGGATACTCTTCTCTATTCATTTCTAATCCTCCTCTATTTCTACTCTATAGATGTCGGACCCCAGGAACCAGTTCACTCAGCCGGATGACGACACCCCTTTCGGACAACAGTTGAAGGAAGTCACTAGGTACTTGAACATCGGCATACCAAGCTTCACCGGAACCTTCACTTCAACTTTACCAGAAGAGGAGCGCTGGACAATTCAAGTTCGTGTTCCAGGAAGGACTTTTGCACCAATTACCGAGCCCATCGAGTTTTCCTTTGATGCACCAACATGGAGTTTAGGCAAGAGCATGGCCGCCCACATCACCATTGGACGCATAGGCGAGGTGTACAACAAGGATCTTAAAGACACCATCTACCAGCTATGTGGACGCCGGGATGAGCAATGGGAGATGATTCGCACCAGGAAGGATGGATCTATTTCAGCCTACATACAGGAGATGAACCAGCACATTCGCCGATATGAGAATCAGATGTGCGCTAACATGATAGATACCAAGAAGGTGATGACCCGGAACATGGAGCTGGAAGAGGAACTCAAGGCTACATGTGATGGATATGAAGAAGAAATTACTGTACTACTGGAGAAGCATGAAGAACTGAAGAAGAAGCTAGGAATATTCATGGGGAATCCCGAACCTGAAGTGGATATCCGTTCGGAGGACTACATCATATTGGATGACACCGACACGGACAGTGATGCAGATGATGACAGTGATGATTATTATGAAGACGAAGCTGGAGCGGATATTATGGAGTCTTCCACCGATCAAAACTTCTAGTCGACCACCATATTACCATTAGAGTTCTCCCATGTAGATAGTAATGTTCGCGAGATTTTGTAATATTAGCTTAGATCGATTGTATGAATCTTGTTTGAAATTGAGTGGTGTGGATTGAATATGTTTGTCTCATGTGCATAAGGGTAGTGAAATCTCTCATTAGACCTATTCTATTCTGTTCTCACCCCTCTAACCTATCAGATGCCTCCGAGACATGACCCCGGATTTGCTTTCCAGCCAGAGCTCACCCAGTTGATAAAACAGCAGAATGCCTTGATGCAGATGCTCATTCAGAACCAAGGCAACAACAACAACAACAACCCGCCGCCACCACCCCCAGTTGACAACCTAGCCCGTTTCCTAAGGTTGAATCCGCCGGTGTTCTCTAGCAGCACCGAGCCGATTGTTGCTGATGATTGGCTCCGCAAGATTGGAAGGGAGCTGACCACCACAGGTTGCACTAATGCTGAGAAGGTGCGCTTTGCCGCACATCAACTGGATGGACCCACAGCCTCATGGTGGGAGAACTACACTGCCACTTTCCCTGTGGCCAATGTTACTTGGGATCAATTTCAACAGGCTTTCCGCACTGCACATGTCTCAGCTGGAGCCATGAGTATGAAGAAGCATGAGTTCCGCAACTTACGCCAAGGGAATCGTACTGTGGGGCAGTATGTGGATGAATTCAGCAAGTTAGCACGCTATGCCCCAGATGATGTGGCCACAGATGCCGCGAAGCAGGAGAAGTTTCTTGAAGGATTGAATGATGAGCTGGGTATGCAGTTGATGGTGGCAACATTCACCAACTACCAGGAGCTGGTAGACAGGGCCCTCATGATTGAAGGCAAGCAGCAGCAGATAGAGAATCGCAAACGGAAGTATGGACAGGGGAAATACAGCTCTGGAGCTCAGCAGAAGCCTCGCTATGCCCCATACTCGGGAGGACACACTCATAACCATGGAGGCCATTCCCACAATGGAGGAAATTCACACAACCACAGTGGCCCTAAGAATGGTAATGGGAGTGGAGGAAACAACAGTCAGAACCGTTCCAACCCCGCTACACCCGCCAAGAAGGATCTGAGTCATGTTACTTGTTTCAAGTGTGGGAATACTGGACACTACGCCACCAAGTGTCCTGAAGCAAAGAATGGTAATGGCAGTGGGAGCTCAGGAAAGAAGCCAAATCCCTTCACCAGAGGTCAGGTGAACCACGTCAACGTGGAGGAAGTTGAAGAGCAGCCTGATGCAGTTATTGGTAAGTTTTTTATTAAGTCATTTACAGCCCTTGTTCTTTTTGGCACTGGTGCATCGCATTCATACATATCAAGGGGATTTGTGGATAAGTTTGAGTTGGAAACCATAGCCCTTAGGTCACCCATGTTAGTAAGCTCACCAGGAGCGGAATATATGGTTAGACGATGGTGTTGCCAGTTACCATTGACCATAGGTAAGCATGTTTTCCCCTCATACCTCATTATTTTGGAATCTCAAGGATTGGATGTAATACTAGGCATGGATTGGTTATCGAAGTATGGAGGAAACATCGATTGTGCTAGTAAGTCGATTCTTCTCACCACCCCAGAGGGACAACGGATCAAGTATGTGTCTAGGCATGCGCCAAGGAGGACTCAAGTAAATTCACTCTCGGGAGTTGTTCAGGAGAAAGTGCCAGTTGTGAAGGATTATCCCAATGTATTTCCGGAGGAATTACCAGGCATGCCACCAGACCAAGACATTGAGTTTTTAATCGAGTTATTGCCAGGCACCGGACCAATATCCAAGAGACCATATCGGATGCCCGCTAATGATCTGGAGGAAATTAAGAAGCAGATTAAGGAGTTACTGGAGAAAGGTTATATTCGACCAAGCTCATCACCTTGGGGAGCCCCAGTGCTTCTAGTTGAGAAGAAGGATGGTTGTTGATTATCGTGCATTGAATGAGGTGACGATTAAGAACAAATATCCTCTGCCGATGATCAATGATTTGTTTGACCAGCTGCAGGGAGCTAAAGTATTCACCAAGATCGATCTTCGATCAGGATATCACCAGCTGAAGCTCCGAGAGCAGGATATACCTAAGACAGCTTTTACCACAAGGAATGGGCTATATGAGTATACAGTTATGTCATTTGGTTTGACTAACGCCCCTGCCTATTTTATGAGTATGATGAACAAGGTATTCATGGAGTTCTTGGATAAGTTTGTCGTTGTGTTCATTGATGATATATTGATTTACTCAAAGAATGAAGAAGAACACAAGGAACATTTGCGCTTGGTTCTCGAGAAGCTCAGGGAACATCAGCTATATGCCAAGTTCAGCAAATGCGAGTTTTGGTTGAAGGATGTTGGATTTCTCGGACATGTTATATCAGGAGAAGGAATAGTAGTAGACCCATCCAAGGTTAAATCTGTCACCGAGTGGTTGGCACCCACCTCAGTGGGAGAGATACGCAGTTTCCTTGGACTAGCAGGATATTATCGGAGATTTATTGAGAATTTTTCCAAGATTGCGAAGCCCATGACGGAGTTATTGAAGAAGGACACCAAGTTTAAGTGGACCGAGGATTGTGAGGCCAGTTTTCAGGAGTTGAAGAAACGTTTGGTTACAGCCCCAGTGCTAATTCTACCGAATATACGCAAGGATTTCCATGTTTATTGCGACGCTTCTCGCCAGGGACTTGGAAGCGTTCTTATGCAAGAAGGAAGAGTTGTTTCATATGCCTCACGTCAGCTTTGACCTCATGAGTTGAATTATGCCACGCATGATTTGGAGCTAGCAGCCGTAGTGCATGCGCTCAAGACCTAGAGACATTTTCTTATCGGAAATCATTGTGATGTTTACACGGATCATAAGAGTTTGAAGTACATTTTCACGCAGAAAGAGTTGAACCTCAGGCAGAGGAGATGGCTTGAGCTCATAAAGGATTATGACATGAAATTGCATTATCATCTAGGAAAGGCCAATGTCGTGGCCGATGCTTTGAGTCGCAAGGGTTATGTTAATACTCTCATAACCGGATGATTACCCCAGGAGTTAGCCAACGATCTCAGAGAACTTCGCTTGGAGATAGTTCCGAGAGGTTTGTTGCAGCATTGGAAGTTCAGTCCACTTTGTTGGGAAGGACCCGAGAAGTCCAGAAGACGGATAAAGAAATCGCGGAGATAAGGGAAAAGATGAGTAAAGGAAAGGCCAAAGGTTTTCGTGAGGATGAACACGGGACTTTATGGTTTGAGGATCGCATCTATGTGCCCAATGACCTAGAGATCAGGAAGTTAATTCTTCAGGAGGCTCATGATTCGCCATACTCGATTCACCCAGGCAACACCAAGATGTATCTGGATTTGAAGGAACGTTTCTGGTGGACAAGTATGAAGAAGGATATTGCCGAGTATGTAGCAGTATGTGACGTATGTCAGAGAGTTAAGGCAGAGCATCAGAAACCGGCAGGATTACTTCAGCCTTTGCCGATACCCGAATGGAAGTGGGATAAGCTTGGCATGGATTTCATCACTGGATTACCCAGGACTCGTTCAGGATATGATTCCATTTGGGTTGTAGTTGATCGCTTGACCAAAGTGGCTCACTTTATCCCCGTGAAAACCACTTATACGAGCGCGAAGTTGGCCAAGATATATATGACCAGGATCGTATGTCTGCATGGAGTTCCGAGGACCATCGTATCAGATAGAGGAACACAGTTTACATCGAAGTTTTGGAATCAGTTACACCAGACTTTGGGTACCAGGCTAGAGTTCAGTACAGCCTTTCATCCGCAGACAGATGGACAGACCGAGAGAGTCAACCAGATTCTGGAGGACATGTTGAGAGCTTGTGCGCTAGACTATGGGTCTAGTTGGGATGATAATTTGCCTTACGCGGAGTTCTCATATAACAATAGCTACCAGGCTAGTTTGAAGATGGCCCCTTTCGAAGCTTTGTATGGAAGGAGGTGCAGGACACCATTGCTGTGGGATGAAGTTGGAGATCGACAACTGTTCAGACCAGATTTAATCAGAGAGTCTGAGGAGAAGGTCAAGTTGATTTGTGATAGACTTAAGGTAGCCCAGTCCAGGCAGAAGAGTTATGCCGATACAAAACGCAAGGAGGTAACCTATGAAGTCAGAGACAAAGCATATCTTCGTGTATCGCCACTTCGAGGAGTCAAACGATTTGGAGTCAAAGGGAAGTTAGCACCACGATTTGTAGGACCATACCGAGTTTTGGAACATATGGGTGAAGTTGCCTACAAGTTGGAATTACCCGAAGGTTTGTTAGGAGTTCATGACGTGTTTCACGTTTCCCAGTTGAAGAAGTGACATGCAGAGATGGCCGATATTCCTCTGAGAGATACAGTGCCCCTGGAAGCAATTCAGTTGGAGAGTGACCTGACTTATGAGGAGAAACCCGTCAAGATTTTAGAGTTCGCCAACCGAGTCACTCGCAGCAAGGTCATCAAGTTTTGCAAAGTTCAGTGGAGCCACCATACCGAGGAGGAAGCCACCTGGGAACGAGAGACTATACGTGCATGCTTCGGGAATCACAAACCTTAACACCAATATTCTTACTAACCACAACCATTTGCTAGTACCTCCCACATATTATCATCTCAATATCGCAAAACTATTGCAAGGAATCAAACATATCATATTCAGTGATCCACAAGTTTTATGTAGGATTTTATGACTAACCATGCAATTGACCAATTCCTGTTAACTCTCTAAATAGATATAAGTGAAGCATGAGAGTTTTAATTCTTTCTACAAAAGACCATGCTCTAATAAGTATAAGTGAAGCAAAAGAGCATTCTTCAAATAACGGTTTTCTATGTGAAGAGAAACAGGCAATCCAAACTTCAAATGATATAAGTGAAGCACATGAAGCATTCTATAAAGCCATACTCAAAAGATATAAGTGAAGTGCAATGAGCATTCTATAAATCAACCATGGACTATATCATACCAGCATGGTGCATAAAAGAAAAATGAAAACTAAACACAAAAGACGCTCCAAGATTTGCACATATCACATGAACGAAACGAAGACGAAAACATACCGATACTTGTTGAAGAAAGATGGGATGCCTTCCGGGGCATCCCCAAGCTTAGACGCTTGAGTCTCCTTGAATATTTACTTGGGGTTCCTTGGGAATCCCCAAGCTTGAGCTCGTGCCTCTCCTCCTTCTCCTCATATCGAGACCTCCTCGTTCTTTGATCACTTCATCCACACAAAACTCAACAGAACGCTCGGTGAGATCCGTTAGTATAATAATGCAAATCACTACTTTAAGTACTGTTGCAAACCCATTCATATTTTGTTTTTGCATTGTAGCTACTGTAATATAACTTTTCCATGGTTTATACCACCGATAAAAATCGATATTTTCATCAAAACAAGCAAAACAATGCATCAAAAACAGAATCTGTCTTAAACAGGACAGTCTGTAGTACTCTGAACATTCACCATACTTCTGGTACTCTAAAAATTCTGAAAAATTAGGAAAAAATAAAAATTTTGTATAGCAATACTTTGCAAAAAGTTTCATAATCTTTTGACATTCCGGTAAAAAAATGTAAAATCTCGCACTACAGCCAAAGTTTCTGTTTCTGCACCGCACATACCAACAAGCAATCTAATCATCCTAAAGGCAAATCTTGGCACATTATTTTTATAATACATTGGATTTGTACAAGGGGATAATTTTTTTTGTTGAAAAGTTTCTGTAATTGAGATTCACAAAGTTTCCATGGGCATGAACAAAGTTCAAGGACGCCCCCCACTTCAATGGTGCTCGTCTTTCTCACTTTCACTTTTCTTTATGTGAAGTTTTAAGTTCCCCTCTATATTTTTTTGTTTTTAAACTTTATAAAAGCACTCAACAGAATAAAATGACTCCCTAAAACTTCCGATTTGTCTCTCTGGCAGTGCTTTTTCTTTAAAGCCATTAAGCTAGGCATAAAGTGCTCAAGTAATGGATCCACCCGGATCCCAAGGTATATCAAAGCCAATTTTAATTAGCAATGATTTGGCATTTAGTAGTGAGCACAAAGCAACATATATCATGCAATGACGAAGTCTAACTCTCTTCCTATGCATCGGCATGTCATACAAGAACAATTCATGCACATCAAGTAAAGGCCAATACATAGCATAAGCAGTTTCTTGCAATTTTATCGTGTTGGAAACATAGAGAGGTAGAGATATAGTTCCTCTCTCATAATAATTGCAAGTAGGAGCAGCAAGCACATGCATATTATATTCATCAAAATCATCATGTGCAACGGTAAAAGGCAACCCATCAATGTAATCCATAATAAGTGCAAGCTTCTCCGATATAGTGTAGTTTGGAGAATTCAAAAAGATAATAGGACTATCATGTGTGAGTGCAATATCAACAATTTCATTTTTAACATAAGGAACTATAGCAAGTTCATCTCCATAAGCATAATTTATATTGGCATCATGGCCACAAGCATAGCAAGCATCAAGTTCATCAAAAAGGGATATTTCAAATGAATCAACGGGATCATAGCAATTATCATAGCATTCATCCTTCGGTAAGAACGAAGGGACATTAAAAAATGTATGAGTTGAAGAGTTACTCTCATTAGAAGGTGGGCACGGGTGATCAATCCGCTCTTCCTCCTTTTGTTCTTCGCTCTCCTCCTCATCTTTTTCATCCAATGAGCTCACAGTTTCATCAATTCCTTCTTCCATAGACTCCTGCAAAATATTAGTCTCTTCTTGGACAGCGGAGACTTCCTCAATAAACGCATCAATATCGGACTTGTATTTATAATTATCATAGCAATATTTAAGTATAGCAAAGTTTTCAGGCCGATAAACATCATTATCAAAAGCTTCATACTTTTCAAACAAAGATTCAATTTCATAAGCACCCTTAAAAGCAACAAATTCTTCTATTCGTTCCACATCATAGTAATCATATCTACCATTAGCATAAGAAGCTAAGGTTTCATTATCATTAAATTTACATGAAAAGGGAAGGTGTGGAGCAATCATCCTAGAGCAACAAGTAAAATCATATCTCTGGCATAAATTCCAAGCATACCAATGCAACATATCAATTTGATCCCATAAAAGTTTTCGTTTTTGTGTCAAGCGATAATCCCTAAAGTATTCATGTTGATCCAACGTGTCTCCCATTATCATGTTGAATGGGGTTTTCTCAGGATTATCAAAGTAATGTTTAATATTTTTCACATAACGAGCATCGAGGGTTTTAGGAGGTTCCCCATCTCCATGAGTAGCAAGTACAACTAATTTTTTTGGTGTTTCATGTTCCATATCCATAACTAAAGATAGAGAACAACTTAGAACAGAAAATAAAATCTACTTAGTGATAAAGAAAACAAGCACACACAAGAATATTCACCCCACGCTATTGCTCACCGGCAACGGCGCCAGAAAAAGGTCTTGATAACCCACAAGTGTAGGGGATCGTTTGTAGCCTTCTTCGATAAATAAGAGTGTCGAACCCAACGAGGAGCTAAAGGTAGAACAAATATTCCCTCAAGTTCTACCGACCACCGATACAACTCTACGCACACTTTAACGTTTGCTTTACCTAGAACAAGTATGAAACTATTTTGCAAGAATAAAACTACGAGTACATTGCGAGAATAAAATTACAAATAAATTGCAAGGTAATAAAAGTGGATAGCTTTTGTCAACAAGAAAGTCATTTGTCCCTAGGCAATCGATAACAAGTACCGGTAATCATTCTTGTAATTTTATATGAGGGAGAGGCATGAGCTAACATACTTTATCTACTTGGATCATATGCACTTATGATTGGACCCCTAGCAAGCATCCACAACTACTAAAGATCATTAAGGTCGTGAAACCCAACCATAGCATTAAGTATCAAGTCCTCTTTACTCCCATACTCCATAACCCACTTATCCGCGTTTAGGCTGCTGTCACCCCCACAACACCGACAATAAGCAAACCATGAACATATTGCAACACCGTACAGCGAGGATCCCTCACGTTTGCGCGAGACGGAGGGCACCATAGGACAGCACCATAAATAAAATATACAATCATACCAACCAAGATCACGATTGACCCATAGGACAAAACAGATCTACTAAAACATCATAGGATAACCATAGATCATTGGGAAATAATATATGGAGTTGAGCACCATGTTTAAGTAGAGATTACAGTGGGGAGAAGGGGTATTACACCGCTGCATAGAGGTGGAGAAAGTTGGTGTTGACGGTAGCAAGATTGTTGATGTAGATCGCTGTCACGATCCTTGCCCTGGCGGCACTCCGGCGCCACCGGGAGAGAGGGGGAGAGAGCCCCCTCCTTATTCTTCTTACTTGCCCCCCCCCCCTAGATGGGAGGAGAGTTCCCCCTCTGGTCCATGGCCTCCATGGTGGCGGAGGGGCGGGAGCCCCTCTGAGATTGGATCTCCCTCTCTGTTTTCTTCTGTTTCACATTCCTGGTTTCTGGCCCTTCACCGTTTCTTAAATTCCTGGAGATCCGTAACTCCGATTGCGCTGAAATTTTTACATGATTTTTTCCCATAAATTATCTTTCTTGCTCCAGAAGAAGGGACTCAACCGCCTTACAGGGAGGGCATAAGACACCTGGGCGTGCCAGGGGGTGCCCGATGCGCCCTGGTGGGTTGTGGAGGCCGGGGGCCTCCGTTAGCGTTGATTCTACCTCCCAAAAATCATAAATATTCCAAAATAATTCTCTGTAAATTTTCATCGTGTTTGGACTTCGTTTGATATGGATATTCTGCGAAACAAAAAACATGCAACAAACAGAAACTAGCACGGGGCACTGGATCAATAGGTTAGTCCAATAAATCATATAAAATGTTGCCAAAAGTATGTGAAAGTTGTATAATATTGGCATGGAACAATAAAAAATTATAGATACGACGGAGACGTATCAGTACTGAAGCAAGCCGAAGGTGCGCCGCCGTCATCGCCCTTTTCTTGTCAAAATTTCAAGCTTTTCAATACATCAAGGGTTCATGATAATATCAAATGATCACAACGCAGCCAAGGTTCACACCATAGCTAAGTTTACAGAAAATTGAACCTTTGCATTGCTGAAAGAGCCATTAAGAGCCTTGAATCTCATAGATTGACAACCTTGTGTCTGTAGCAAGTTGTCTCTCTTTTGTACTGCAAAATGATGAGAAACAATCACACATTGTACATGTAAGTAGCCCATGAAAAGCAATAGCAGCAATCTCAAAAGAAAAAGGTGGAACACTCTCAATGTAGTGACATTGCAAAATCAACATAGATTACATAGAACAATCAGGCATGGCAATATGTTGAACGTGTCCAATCCGGGTCTGAATTCTTGGGTCTTAGCATCTATCACCATCTCAGATTTTGCTTGCCCCTTCAACACACATCAAGAAGCACTACTTGAAACAGAGAATTTGCCATCAGTCCCCTCTTTGCCGTCTGCTAGCAGACGGCAAAGACAGTCTGCGTCGTCTGCTTCAGGAAAGCAGACGACAAAGAGAGGACTGATGGCAAAGATCATATTTGCCGTCAGTCCCCTCTTTGCCGTCTGCTAACTGATGGCAAAGAGACCCAAGACGGCAAAGAGCTAGGGTGGGGCCCACTAGAGCGCTGCGCTTGGTAGTACACTCTTTGTCGCCCGCTAGCTGACAGCAAAGAAACGCGGATGGCAAAGAATGTCAAAAGCAGACGACAACGACTCTTTGTCGTCCGCTAGCGGACGGCAAAGACACCCTAACATACCTAACGGCCGCCCCTGCCCCACCTCCCACTCCCCTCTCTCTCTTCTCTCTCTCTATCCCCGACCCCCCCCGCACCCGTCTGCCGCCCCCGACCCACCGCGCCCGGCTCGCAACTCGCCGAACCCCCCTCCGCCCCCACCGCCCGGCCGCCCGTTGCTGTCCGCCGCCCCGCTGCCTCGCCCCGTCCCACCCGGTCGCTCCGCCGGCCGCGCCCCGCTGCCATGGCCCGACGCCCCCTGGTGAGTTTTTTTTTCTTTCTCTATTTTTTCAGTTTAGGTAGAATAAATAGAAGTATAAGATTAGGTATAAAAGTAGTTAAATAGTTAGTATAAATAGAAAGTATAAGTGAAAAAAGGAAGAAAAGAAGAAGAAGTAGAAGACAGAGGAAAACAGGAAAAGAAAGGAAGAAGAAGAAGACGAAGAAGAGGAGGAGGAGGAGGAGAAGAAGAAGAAAAATACAGAAGAGAAGCAGGAGAAGAAGAACAAAAAAAATGAGAAGAAGAGAAGAAGACAGAAGAAGAAGAGAAGAAGAATGAAGAAGAAGAAGAGAGAAGAAGAAGAAGAAGAAAAGAAGAAGAAAGAAGAAGAAGAAGAAGAAAGAAAAAGAGGAGAGATGAGAAGAAGCAAGAAGACAGAAGAGGAGGAGGAGGAGGAGGAGGAGGAGAAGAAAGAAGAAGAAGAAGCAGAAGAAGAAGAAGAAGAAGAAGAAGAAGAAGAAGAAGAAGAGGAAGAAGAAGGAAAAGAGGAGAAGAGGAGGAAGAAGAAGGAAAAGAGGAGAAGATGAGGAAAAATAGAAGAAGAGGAGAAGAAGAAGAAGAATAAGAAGAAGAAGAAGAAGAAGAAGAAGAAGAAATAGAGGAGAAGAAGAATAAAAAAGAAAAGTAGTTAAATGACATCTCCTCCTCCCCCCATAATTTGCTCTGTTTCGGTCTTCGTGCCGATGATACTTGATAGCTATAGGTGTCTTCAATCATCAGTATGCGTCTCCTGTTCGAAAGGGTTATAGTTATAAATATGCATGCATTTGCATATTTATAACCATGATTATTTCAAATTGTCCAACGTTATCCTTGGACAGCCCAAGTATGTGTAGATTGGGTTCGTTTTCCCATGCTCTGCTCCGGATCCGATGTCGAATTTCGTCAGTGCCTAATTGTTGTTCTCCGGGTACACATCCTCTCTGTTTATTGCCGAGACGTGTATCAGGAGAACAGCGGGGATGTGCTGCCAAAATTTTGCGTCGGATCCGGAGCAGAGCATGGGAAAACGAACCCAATCTACACATACGCGGGTGGGATTAGGACCTATCTTTACCTATTAGCGTGTCGGTTGCATGGACGTAATAAAATTGACAAACTTCATTAACTGATGAATATATATGCTGGATTATAAATATATTTCTTGTGTGTTTAGTAGGTAGGCAAGATGAGTGATCGTGCGTGGATGTACACTGGTCACACTAGTCAGAATGACATGACCAATGAATGGTTAACAAAAACCAAGGGGTTTGTGAAAGCCGCATTTGCAAATGGCCAGAGAAAAACCTGGTGCCCCTGTGTTAAGTGCGACAACTTTTCTCAGAGGAAAGAGGATGAAATGGGTAAACACCTGCAGAAGTAGGGTTTTACACCCGATTATACGGTGTGGACATTTCATGGAGAGTCTGCCGAATGTACCAGATCTGAGGTGGTTCGTCGTCGCACCGATGAGCATGGTACCGGGATCGAAGACATGGTGCAAGTCTTTGATGATGCTCGGGATTCGGACGATGAGATGGAGGAATCTGCAAAGGCCTTCAATTAAATGTTGGAGTCTTCAAAACGTCCTTTCCACGAGCACACTGAGCTTTGTCAGCTGGATGCCACCGCACAAGTCATGGCTCTGAAGGCTCAACTCAACTTGGGCAGAGAATGCTACAACGCGATGATGACAGTATTTGGACGCTTTCTACCCAAAGGCCATGTAATGCCTGCAAACCTGTACCAGTCAGACAAAATCCTCCGTGCACTTAAGATGCCCTATGAGAAGATAGATGCCTATGAAAAAGGATGTGCCTTATTTAGGCTTGAGTATGCGGACTTGAACTATTGTCCCATTTGCAACTCCTCCAGGTATGTTGTGGTAGACAACGGTATAGGTGAGAAGAGGCAAACCAAAATCCCCGTTAATGTTCTTCGGTATTTGCCAATCGTACCAAGACTTCAACGTCTTTTCATGGTCGAAGAGACGGCCAGACAGATGACATGGCACAAAATGGGCAAAAAACCGAACTAGATGTAGATGGGAATCAGATGTTGGTACACACATCGGATGGTTCTGCGTGGAAGCACTTCGATGCATTACATGAGCAAAAAGCGGCAGATCCAAGGCATCCTTGAGTCTGCATCGGCACGGATGGGTTCAATCCGTTTGGTATGACGGCAACCCAATACAGTTGTTGGCATGTATTTGTCATTCCACTCAATCTCCCCCCCCCCCCTCCCAGACAGATTATGCAAAGAAAGGACATTTTCCTGACGTTGATAATTCCAGGGCCCAACTATCCGGGGAAGAATATGAATGTGTACATGCACCCACTTAAGGATGAATTGCAAGAAGCTTACGATTATGGGTTCAAGACATACGACGCCGCTAGCAAACAAAACTTCATAATGTGTGTCTGGTACATGTAATCGATGCATGACTTGCCGGCATTTGCGCTATTCGTTGGCTGGTGTACACATGGAAGGTTCCCGTGCCCCACATGCAAGGCAGCTCTTCAGTTTCATTGGCTGCAGGCGGGTTGCAAGTATTCTTGCTTCGACTTGCATAGACAGTTCCTGGATCCTCGCCATAAGTTCAAAAAAGACAAGAAGAACTTCATCAAAGGTAGAGTTGTCAAAAACTCTGCACCACCTGCGTTGACTGGCCAACAAATCCTGGATCAGTTAAACGCTGTCGAGCCTAATCCAGAGCGTCCAGGGTATTTCAAGGGGTATAATTCAGAACACGCCAGGACTCACAAGACATGCTTGTGGGATTTGCCTTACTTCAAAGACCTCCTTCTTCCACACAACATCGACGTGATGCACACTGAAAAGAATAACAGCGAGGCCCTTTTTGGTACATTGTTCGGAATAGATGGGAAGTCAAAGGATAATACTAAGGCTAGGGTCGATCTACAGACTCTATGTCATAGACCGTTACAAAACATGCGACAACCGAAAGGAAAGCAGAACTGGACTAAGCCAAAGGCCTGGTTCAATATTGGAAGGCCAGCTATGAGGGAAATTATCTTGTGGGTGAAAATGTAGTTGATGTTCCCCGATGGGTATGCAGCGAATCTAAATAGGGGAGCGAGTCTAGAAAAATTGAAAATATTTGGTCTCAAGAGTCGTGATTGGCACATATGGCTTGAGCGGGTAATGCCGGTGATGTTGCGTGGCTTTATCCCTGAGGATGAATGGCTAGTACTGGCAGAGCTGAGCTATTTCTTCCGTGTTATTTGTGCGAAAGAACTATCGCCTGCCGTGCTAGATGACATGGAAAAGCTGGCGCCGGAGTTGATCTACAAGTTAGAGCAGATCTTTCCACCGGGCTTCTTTAATCCAATGCAGCATTTGATTTTACATCTCCTGACCGAGGCAAGATTGGGGGGGGGGGGTGCAAAATCATTGGTGCTATGCAACTGAGAGGATGCAAAAGACGCTTCGAGCAAAATGTAAAAATAAACGTAGAATTGAAGCATCGATGGCCGAGGCATTCATTACTGAGGAGGCGGCAAACTTCGTGACAGCACACTACGAAGCCAAAAAACGTCATTTGCATAATTCGAAGCCTCGGTACAATGCTAGCGACCCTTAAAAGGTGGATCCAACCTCAGCCTATTCAAAGGGAAGCTCGCACCAGCCGGCGCTTCAAAACCAATAGTGTTGGATGTCGAAGAATGGCGGACCATTTCATTGTATATCTTCAACAACCTAACAGAAGGGTGGCCGTACATCGAGTAAGTTCTCGGTACATTGTTTCGCAACTTCCAATTCCTTTGAACTGCTCTTATTCCCGAATATTTGATACAGTCGATACGTCGCCAAATTCTCGGATGGGGTGGTGATCCAAAAGGATTCCATTGAGGAGTATGAGCTTCTGGCAAAGCATGGAGGCGGCTATCCCGGTTTCATCTCTTGGTTCAAACAAATGGTAATTACCATTAATAGACCATTTTATTTCTTGGTCTAATTTGTGGCTAATGCAACAACCCTTTCGTATTAAACTTGCAGGCTAATTCAGAGTCTATGGACGTCGAATTGAGACAAGCCGCTAATGGTTTTGACTATAAGGTCCGTTCATTTGAGAAATACGACATCAACGGGTATCGCTTTCGTACCTTTGGCAAAGAGCTATCTATGGCCGACCGAAAATCTACAAATTGTGGTGTCTCTGCTATCGACGAATGAGGTACCGAATATTATGGAAGAGTTGAAGCAATTTATGAACTTCTATTCTATGGTAAAAACCCATCGAACGTCGTAGTCTTCAAATGTTATTGGTTCCAGCCAAAGGAGACTAGAAGGACTCATGAACATATAGGGCTAGTCGAAATCAAGCAAAGCACCCATTTAGATGTTCCCGATGTCTATACTACGGCTCAACAGGCGACCTGAGTTTTCTATCTACCGTGGGCCTGCCAAACTAATACAAATCTGAATGGTTGGGATGTCGTTTATGAAGTGCCGCCATGTGTTAGACCACCTCCCCCCAATGAAGAGGATTATGAACCTCACATTGACCCAGACACATATGAAGGAGAATTCTTCCAAGAAACACGTCTTTCCAAAAAACGTTTCAAGAACCGCTCTACTTCACCCTAGAACATGGAAGTAGACAGCGACAGTGAATCCGACTTCACCCCTGAGCCGAAACAAGAAGAGGTTACTGCTGCGGATGACCTGTCAATGCTTGACCGATTATAGAAAGGCCTTCCACATGTTGATGCCGCTGAACCCGATGAGCATGTCATTCATGACGACACGCGTGATAGTGATGATAATGATGCATCTATTGATCCCGGAGCATATATAGACGATCCAGACTACTATTAGTTTATATGCATCCCAACTTAAATTATATACATATTATTATTCATGTCAGGTATTCAATTTTTTTATGTTGTACTAATTTCTTTTACTCTTTGTCATGGCAGGTGTTGAAAGATGGTGGGGGCGGGTCCAGAGCACTCCACGGGTACTTCTTCGGCGGTGGCCCACGGGAGGGGTACTTCCATTCCACCCCTACATCTCCGGAGAGCGCTGATAGACAGTTTGGGGACACCGGCGGGCGCTTCTTCGTCGGCGTCGTTGCCCACCGGGAGAGGAGGTCGGGAAGGGAAGAAGAGAGGTAGATCAGGAAGTGGCCGCGAGAGAGGTAGGCAGGCTGCTACGCCTTTCTCGCCACCATCCCCAGCTGATTCACCCGAGCACAGGACTGCTAGGGTGGACCCGTCTGAGGTGGAGGCTACGGGGACTCTGGACCACGAGCCTCAGGTCGACGGGCCTTCGGCCCACGAGACTCCGGACCAGGATGGGGATCGGGCTACGTCCCAGGAGACGTCCCGATGGGGTACCTGGCCGGATCCGCCTGAGGGGCCGAGTTGCCATGCTAATGGTGGCGGGGATCAGTTTACTAATAGTGAGGGCGAGGTGGTTGAGGGGGTCACCGTGTACCAGCGTGGTGGTACACGGCTCCCGCCCCTACCGGTGACCCGCGAACAGAGGCCGGTGATCAGGCCTGATGGGGAGAAGTAAGTGCATTTACTCTTTTTGTACCTTTTGCCTTCATGTTTCTTCAAATATCTAATGCGTTGGCCTTGTCATACTGCAGGGGTTGGCTACACGCCAGTGGAGCCCGCAGGCGCAACAGCGTCCTTGGTGTGCTTTGCTGGCAAAATTTCCCGGGGTTTGTCACGTTGCCCGGTGAGGGTCAGCTTCGACAGCTAGGATTGAGCTGGGAGCACTACTTGGCTGCCCAGGCCCCGCGGGAGGAGATGATTGACGGTGTCTTGTGCCACACGAGGGCCGAGATGGTGATCATAAGCTTTTGGGTAATTTGTCCTTTGCACAATTAAAAATTAACAATAGCTAGTTATTGTACTAATCAGTGTTGTCTCGTTTGATTGCAGGCCTTCTACAGGTATGAGGAGGGATACGAGGAGGACGCAGCAAAGGTTATCCATACCGAGTGCAAGCGCCTATTACAAAACTTACGGCACGAGGCTCGGCCACAGGCTGTTCGAGACTACTACACCGCGCGTGGTATTAAGAAGGACAAGCCGTCGTGCCGCGAAAAGTTTCTGAAGAAGCATCAGTACATGAAGGTAATTACCTATTCTTAAGGCCTTGTACTTAGTTTCCTTCATTTGATTCGTAGGCGTAGCGCTCAAATTTCTCTTTACTAACTTAGGTGCCCCCGAGATGGTGTGCAGATAAGATGGATTGTTGGGAGGCGTTGGTGGATGAGTGATGCACGGACCACTGGCTAGCCGTCCACAAGAATGCCGAGGACCGGCGTGCCCAAATGGTTGGTGTGCCACACCATCAAGGCAGCACCAACTTATATCAGTTCGGGCGGAACTGGGCATGTGGTTTGCTTCATGATTCATGCAATTCATTCTTCATGCTAGCTTGAGCCCTTTACTAATACTTTGTTCCTCTCTTTTAGGCGCGACACAGTAACACAGAGGTGCTAGAGGTGTACGACCTCTATGCCATGGCCCATACTGCCTCGTAGAAGAAGGCGAAGGCATTCTCTAAGTCTGACCTCGATCATCCAGAAAACTTCACCAACATCTCCTCCCACCACAAGCTCGTGAGGTACAAGACGGAGGCGAAGGCGAGGAAAGGGGTGGACTATAACTCGAGCCATTATCCCATTGATTCAGAGCTGCTGATGATATCTGGTGGCGGGAGGCCCCATGGCTCGATAGCCATTGGAGATGGACTGATATGTTGTCCTCTCACTCTCCCGGAGATCAAGGCGCGCCAAACGAGCTCCTGTCCTGAGATAAGGACTCATCCACGGCCAGTCGATCTCGCCATCGAGGTTAGTTATACGGACTCATATATCTTTCCTCCATTACATTGTGTGTGCGGCCATCGATGATTACAATGGTAGCGAGGAGTGGTGTTGCAGGCTGCTCTTCAGAAAAAGAGAGCGACAACCCAGGCACTTCTGGAGGAGAGGGACCGGTTGGCGGCGGAGAAGGAACTGTTGGCGGAGGAGAAGACGGCTAGGTTGTTGGAGGAGGAGAGGTCACGGAATGAGGCTGCTCACCGGGCCATGTACGAGCTCCTCGTGGTAAGTTTCTTCTGCATATTAGCCAAATCATGCACGTAATGTTCGTTTCATTACTAACTAATATGACTGACTCGTCAAAACCAAATGTGCAGTCTGTGTGCGAGCAGACCGGTCAGACCCGTCCGCCGATGCCAGTCATTACTGCGGTGGGAACGGTGAGTTTTATTTGAATGGTCATTAGTTACTAGTCTTAACATTTGAGTGTCATCATGCTAACGAGACATTGCAAATGATCTTTGGTGCAGCATAACTCCCGAGCCGCATCGCACACCCCTTCTCCAGGGCAACCTTCTCCAGGTGGCAGCCAGAGCAACCCCGGTGCTTGACGTCCGTGATGACGACGATGGTAAGTTTTCTCTAGTGTTTTGCTTAACAAATGCATACTTAGCTTCTTACATGCTAGTTAGCCCTAATATGCCACATACTTAGCTTATTTTCCCCAAAAAAGACATACTTAGCTAATTATCCTCCAAAATGACATAATTAGCTTATTTAGTTCATTTATGACATAATTAGCTTAGTTAGGTCTGCTATGGCATAATAACCTTGGTTAGCTCATAAATGTCATGTACTTAGCTTATTTTCCTCCTAAATGACATAATAAGCTTAGTTAGCTCTAAAATGACATAATTACCTAAGTTAACTCTAAAATGAGACAAATAAGGAATAAGAAGAAGAAAACAAGGAAGAGGAGAAAAAGAAGAATGAAGAGAAAGAGAAGAAAAAGAAAGAATAAAAGAAGAATGAGAAGGAAAAGGATAAAAGATAGAAGAGAGAAGAAGAAGAAAATAGATTCTTATTCTTCCTTTTTCTCTTATTTCTTTTTCTCCATCTTCTACTCCTTCTTCTTCTTCTTCTTCTTCTTCTTCTTTCTTTCTTTCTTTCTTTCTTTCCTCTTATTATTGTTGTTGTTGTTGTTCTTCTTCTTCTTCTTCTTCTTCTTCTAACTTTCTTACTCCCATTTTTAAAGATTTGATTCACTTCATGGAAGCTGGCATTGATGGACCGCTAGTGTTTAGTTTTTGTTTTTATTTGTATCGATGAACAATGTGAAACTATGTATGTTTATATGGATGAAAAGTGTGAAACTATATATGCATTGGTTCTTTTAATAGCCAATGTGTTCATGATGTACAACATTTCACTATGATGTTGGATACATGGCCTATATGCTTCAGCTTGTTCAATATGACTATATATATATATCATATATGTGTTGTGAAAATGCAGGGAAATAAGAGAAAACAAACAAAACAGTGGCAATACAGGCACTTTGCCGTCTGCCAGCGGACGGCAAAGACCTTTGCCGTCGGTAGGCGGACGACAAAGGTGCCACGTGGTAGCAACTTGTGCAACCTGGGAGCATCAGGTCTGACCATTTGGTCATTCTGCCGTCTGCTGGCAGACGACAAAGACCAGCATGGCAGACGGCAAAGACTGAGAAGGAGTGACGGTAAGCGACGGGTCTACTGACGTCACATGGCAAACGGCAAAGGTAAGTGTATATTTGCCGTCCACCGGCAGACAACAAAGTCTGCCGTTAGCCACCTAACGGGGCTAACAGCTATTCTTTGTCGTCCATGATCTTTGCCGTCAGCTTGACTAGGAAAGCGGACGGCAAGCTTCTTTGGCGTCCGATGTCTTTATGCAGACGGCAAACAAGGTCATTACCGTGACTTTCAGTGCTGGAAGTGTATGCCGTCCGTGGCAGACGACAAAGCAGTTTGCCATCAGTGGCCTGGTTCTTTCCCGTCTGCTATAACAGACGGCAAATTAGCTGATTCCTGTAGTGAAGGTGTAGTATGCGAAGTTTGGATTCATTGCTTTTCTTTCCTCTCTCCCAAGGTGGCTTGGAAAGCCTTCCTCCCCTCGATCTCCGCTGGCGAGCCCGTGGATTCGCCTCCCCTCTGCTTGTCGCTCCGGCGGCCGGTGGCGGGGAGAAGAATCCTGGTGTCTCAGCTCGTGCTAGTAGATAAGTAGGGTTTTAGTTCTCACAGGGGTGGCGTTTGGATGGATAGCGGCGCTCCTTCTTCGAGTCACTCTTCCAGGCTCCGATCCTCCTCAAGTTCGTCCATTGGGATGGATTAGACGGAGCTCCGGCGTAGATTCCTGCCAGCTCCTTGGGACGGCGAGGTTAGGGTTTCTCGTCGTGCGTACGCAACGGCAATATTTGGTGTTGGGTTCTTCAGATCGATTCAAGGATTCAAAGGTGACGACTGCGGCTCCGGGGCGCTGGTTCTTAGGGGCACATGCACGAAGACTTCCGGGCTGTCATCAAGAAGGTCAGGCTGGCTCCGGTATGGGAGTGGCGACAACGCCGCGTCGGCGGCTCGTTCTGGCAGCGACAATGGTCGTTCGGTGGTCCGGCGGCAATGGTCATTCGGTGGTCCATGGACCTCGATGTAATTTTTATTATGTTTGAGGTGCTTTGTACTTTCGACGAATCTTTATAATATATCTGATATTTTCGCAAAAAAGAGGGTGTAGTATGAAATTTCCACAACAAGCACTAGAGTTTGTTTCCATTGAGTAACTTACGTACCAATGTGGCGGATAGGTGGGTATTATGAACAACATTAAACATTGTGTCCATTGCGCACAAAAAACGAGAAATAAATTAACATTGTAGTTACTAAGCCTACTTGCTACCTTATTTCTTTTCTTCTTCCTCCTCTCATCTTCATTAGTTGGGTTAATTTGCATGTCTAAAGGTGTGTCCGGCATCTACACCAATAAATGACAGAATAGTGCTAGAAGCTCCCATACCAGGTGGGGTCTGATGAAGGATTATATAAGACAAGCCTTACCCTTGCACAATGCAATGTATAGAGGCAAACCTTACTTTTGGCAAAAATGGGGAGTACTTCAACGCTCTGCCAGGCCTCTTCTTTTGGCATCTACAACAATATGAACGATATATTATTCTTAGAAATGTATATGCAATTGAAAAATATACATGGTGGAAGGAAAATAAAAACTTATTGTTTTATGAAGAAATCGTGTATCTCAAAATGTTCATGTATCTCAAAAATATGTTTATGGTTTTGAAAAAAGATGTTCATATCCTAGAAATAAGTTTTCATGTATTTATATTAAAAAAATGTTCAGAAAAGTTATGTGCAGTCAGAACAATTTTCCTAGGACACATGAATATTTATTTTTTGTATAGTGACTATTTTCCATATGATTAGTGGTCAAGCGAAAGAATATTTTACATTGTTTCGGACTCTATGTTTGGAAGTTATGATTGAATTTTCTTAAGTACTCATATTTTTTTTAGAAAAAAGTACTCTTTTTTTAGATTAAAAAAAAGTACTCTTTTTTTTGAGAAAAAAGTACTCAGATACACAAGGCATAGAAGATCGAAAATTCAAAGCTGTTATGGACCGGCCCAACGTGAGCTGCACTCCCAGGGCCCAGGGCCTCGTCCCTATACTCCTTCGTGGGTCTAGGCTGTTCCGGATCGCCGTGAGCACGGTAAAATCATCTTCTCCTCTTTCTCCCCCCCTAGCGGGCTGACTGCTCTTGCGACTGGACTGGGGGCGAACCCTCGATCGGCGCGGGCGGACGGCGGCGACCACCGGAGGCGAGAGATGGTGGTGATCGAGCTCGAGCCGGAGCACGAGGGCGAGGAGACGACCCGCCCTTCCTCGCCGCCGGAGTTCGTGGAAGCCCCGGACCCGAGGAGGGCGGAGGTGGACGAGGAGGCCTTCGAGGACGCCCTCACCGACGAGCAGCTGCGGGAGGTATCGCCCCGAGCACCCCATCCATCCACCCGTTCTTCTTCTTGATTTCTGCGCTCGAATTTGAGATCCCGACCCTGAAGCTTTGATTAGGACATATGGTGGGTGCCGTGCCGCGAGGGTTCCATTGGTGGGCTGGGTCTTAGGGTTAGTTGTGGCAGTAGATGGTCTTGAAAATAACCTTCAATCCCCAAATACTAATAACTGAGGAGGATGCAAGGATTGGTAGTTAGTGCATGATAATTGATGCTCGATTGCGTTCCACTCAGTCAGCTAATGAATTTAGTCTCTTTAATTTGTTGGACCCTTAAGATTTTCTTATGAAATAAGTGTATATGTTGCCTTACTAGAAGATATTGTCCTGAACCAACTATCGTGGTTGAGTATTAGTATGCAGGTAGCACCATAGGTTAGTTTCATGATTTGGTGTTCTCATTCTTCGGATGTAGCAGGCAAATAATCAACAATACACTCTAGAAAAACTTAAGTAAGAAAGGCGGAATTGAATACAATACACTCTATCATATGACTGCTGTATGAAACTAACTTTGCTGAAGTGGCAGCACTAGATTTTGCGCAGAGCTTGTTCCTGAAATTTTACCTTCCAAGCTTATTTCATACTCCCTCCGTCCGGAAAAGCTTGTCCCAATCTTGTTCCTCAAATGGATGTATCTAGCACTAACTTGGTGCTAGATACATCCATTTGAGGGACAAGTTTTTTCGGACGGAGGGAGTACTTTTTCTTTCACGGGATCGTTTTAAGTGTTCTGGTCTGTAATAAATGAAGCAATGACTAGCCAAATTTCTTGCTTTAATAAATTATTGGACTGCTGCTAGCCTGCTACTAACTGCCTCTAAATAGGCTTCTGGAAACTGTTGACGGAACTTCATGTCTTACTATGCTGTTTTTTATGCTATGTTGGGCTGGCCATTTCCTAGAGCATCACGTTGAAGAGTTTTGCCTTCCTGTATTAAAATTTTCCCTTCAACTTGGTGCAGAAAGCTAGAAGCCAAGCAAACGATGCAAAAGCAGAAGGAAACAAGCATTTTGCAGCTGGACGGTACGAGGATGCATTATCACAATATGAAATTGCACTGCAAATTGCTGCTGAACTGGAATCTTCTGAAGATATATCCTCTGCATGCCATTCAAATCGTGCTGTATGTTTCTTGAAATTGGTAAGACATTTTTCTGGTCGGTTGACAACTCGGAGGACATCGGATACTATCCACATTTGCTTGCCATTATTGCCCATTTACATTGATGTGAACATGCAGTAGTTCGGTCATAGTATTATCATTGCATGAAGATGGTATGGTACCATCATATAATTATTTCTTTTATCTACGGTTTATCCATTCCTGATGTACTGTAGGAATGTTATTACTTTTATCTGTTTTCTGTGTAATCTCGGTAGAAAGCAGGGAGCAGCGATTTGGCTCCCGAGCACATATGCTATTGTTATGTGGACCATCCAGATACCTAGGGATATGCGTCCTTATTATTTAGTGTAAGATTTACGGAACAATATGCATAGGGAATACAGAGGCAGGCAGTCCGACGACAGTAAATGCCTTTAGCTTCTCTCTCTCTCTCGTCACATCTTCTTGTTTCTCTGATCTCTTTCCTACCGATGGGATGGGGCTGGAGCCAACACTCGTTCTATCCAACTTGAGACGGCGAGGAGTCCGGTGGGCTGCGGTGATCGGGCGCTGCAACGTGTGGGGAGGGGTGTTGTTTACATGGATGCGACTGCCTGAGTGCCTGATCCGTAGTCTCCCTCCTCGGCTCCGGCTGCCTGAGCGACTGATCACGCAAGCTCCTCGTCTCCGGCAGGCAGAGGTTGTGGATCCGGCTTGTCCCTTGACTCCGGACATGCCGACTTGCGCTGGCTGAGTTTGTTGCTTCTCATGCGCGTGGTTCCTTGTTTGCTTGACAATGCTCCTTTTCTTCTTATTTGGATCTTATATCAGTTAATCACAAATCAATTGATTTCCTGCTGCATCCGTGCAATTTGTAGTGCTGCATTTTTTTGTGAATCAATAATTTATTTGTAGCAGCAGCAGTGGTGCTGGATGGGTCATCAACTAATTCTGATGTCTAGAACATTTGTTTTGTTCATCAACTTTTATTCCCCATGCAGGCCATTTCGTTCAAAGTTTTTACTGCACAATCGATCTGATTTTTCCATGTTCATGCCAATATCTTGTACTTTGACTGGTTAAAAGATTGGGTGCCAAGATTGATTTAGTGAAACATCTATTGTGGTGATGTCGTGATGATGCAATCAATCTGTCCTAATCTGGTGCTAATTGGGATGAATAACGGTGTTGCACAATGAATAGGCTGCTGCAGCATAAGTATATTAATGGTAAAGAGAAAGGTGTCCAATCATGTCTTGTGTGAGTGGGACCTCTTCATGTCAGGATAGATGCAAGCGGACGGCATCCGCATGTCCGCGAACAGAAAAGTTACACTAACACGGTTATTAAAGTAATGAAGATTAGTGCAATTTTTGCTTCGCGGACAGCCATGGACATGCAGATGCCGTCCGCTTGCATCCCTAGGATAGCAGTACCATGTGTCGGCCAGAAATTATTTAAACACCACAGTGCGAAAATACTGAACACATACAACACTGTATACATTCTGGTGTGTCAATCCCCATGCATACCAAACGTCAGGATAAAGAGCTCACCTGTGCTTGGGCACTGTTCTTGATATCCCATTGCTAAGAACTGTGCTGTTAAACTTGCTAGACTAGGCCATGTTAATATGTTATGTGGTCGATGAAAACTTTGATTTGTAGTCTAATCTCAAATACCCTTTATGTACTTGAATGAGCGTTTCTGTTAAGTAAAGGTTTTTATATTGGTCATATCTTATCACACGCAAACTCTGGTGCTGACTTCATGTGATCTAGGGCAAATATGATGAAACAGTTAAGGAGTGCACTAAAGCGCTTGAGCTGAATCCTTCATATTTGAAAGCTCTGCTTCGGAGGGGAGAAGCACATGAAAAGCTTGAAAACTATGATGACGCTATTGCTGGTTAGATTTTATCCTCATTATGTGCTTTATATTGTCAATTTTAGATCAGTGCATTCACATAATTTTTTATGTTCCAGCAGTGCTAAGTTTTGAGTATTGTTCCTCTTCGCAGATATGAAAAAAATCATTGAGCTAGATCCTTCAAATCAACAGGCTAAGAAATCATTGTTCCGACTTGAGCCACTGGCAGCAGAGAAAAAGGAAAAGATGAAGGAGGAAATGCTTGGTAAGATCTTCCGCTAATGTTTAGACTTTATAACGGCTTTATATGTGTTTATGCTTCCAGTGCAGTTCACAGCTCTAGCCATCTTATATATGTATAGTAAGTTAGTAACGTATTGGTCCTGTCGATGATGATATTTGGTTGCACGGCATTCACGATTGTGTTATTACTTGCTGGCACAATTTTCTTTAGTGATTAAAAGTGTCATCAGAATATGTGCCGTGAATGTACAATTGTTTTACATAGCTCATATGCCCTCCCAACTTGTGTTGAACAAAAAAGGATTATTCAACAGGAGGAAGGATTCTGAATTATTCAGACACCATGGTTCTGTCATATGGAATGCCCCATTTGTGCTCATGCACAGCTCTGCACCCTCAGACCTTGTGACATTTGATTGATTTATTCTTTGCTCATGTTTTCCCTATCTAAATTTATGTGATGCAGCAAAGCTGAAAGATCTGGGCAACTCGGTGCTGGGGCGGTTTGGGATGAGCGTGGACAATTTCAAAGCTGTCAAGGATCCAAACACGGGCTCGTACTCCGTTTCTTTCCAGAAGTAGTAGCAGCATAGCATAATGAATTATACAGACGAACATGGCTTGGTGTCCATTGAGGGGGAGCCTCCAGTATATCCTTTGAATCCTGGTGGCGATTGTTCATGATAAGTTATGTAATGGTCTTGCACTCCTGCGGTCAGAACACTCGATCTGAAGATGAGCCTGACCGTTCTTGGACTTTATTCTCCTTCGGTGCTTTCACGTATGATACACATGTACATTTGCTGCCTAGGCACTAAGTTGTTTTTGTAAACGACTCCTCATTTTTTTTTGTTGCATGGATGCACTATCTGTTGTCGAATCGCGTTATCAGATCTTTTTGTAAATGGCTTCTCACCTGTTGCTCTTTCGATGGTTTTATTTGCCCTATATACAAGGAACAAAGAAATTGGCTTGGCCTGTTACAGTATTTATCATGCTAGGCAGTTCAATTTTGAGCCTTCCATCATGTAATTTAGTTTCTATGCACGTGATCGCCAGTGATAGGTTTCAACTTGACGCCTTCTGCATCTTTTTGATGCAATTTTGCGTAAACTGAAGAGGAAAACGTGACAAACTTTTCATTGTATCAACGAATATGCAGTTATCTCAGTCCGATATCAGTACGCGCATGCGCCTGGGGAAAACACACACACAAATATTCGCCGCGTCGTGTCGTGGCTGAAACCAACATGGTACTATGCCAGCCACAACGCCGCGCCATCAGTTGCGGTGCCCGCCGGCGGGAGCGGCCCACGCCGGCCGGCATCGTCATCACGAAATGTACAAGCCCAAGCAAACACCACGCTCGTTAGCTACTGCTCAGGTCATTGGCGTCGGCGGCCGCCTCGAGCCTCCGCCACCGTGCGTCGCGCGCGGCGGCCCGGGCGTCCGCCTCGGCGCGGCTCGCGGCGAGGTCGGCGGCGCAACGGTCGTAGAGGTCGGGCGCCACCTGCAGGAGCAGCGCCTTGACGCTGGCGGTGACCTGCTGCACGCACTTGCTCCAGTGACGCTCCAGGTTGTCCTCCACGCTGGCCACGAAGGGCGGCAGGATGCGCTCCATGGCGCCGCCGGCCGACGCCATCTCCAGGAACCGCTCGTTGTTCCACACGTACAGCGCCCGCTCCGCCACCTGCAAATCAAAACACACAATTTTTTTTGCTCGTTCAGCTCACCACTCATCACCAAAGCAGTCAAGTTCATCATGATTAGTGCTAAGGACAGGGCAATTATCCAAGGCTGGATTACACGACAAGGAACGTATGCCCCAGTGGAAATCACTATCGCCTTTGCAAAGCCGTTTTGCAAAGTTAGTTGGTACTAATGCATTTCAGAATGATTCTGCTGGAGGGTACGTGGCAGGCAGGGTACCACAACGCCACTGTGAATGTGGGTGCACAGTGGAGTTGGCATCGGCATGTGACGGCCATGTTCTGTTCGGGAGCCGCATTCCCAGACGGATTGCGTATTTGCGTTGCATCGGGACCGAAAGATAGGGTGGATGGGGGCGGCAGAAAAGCGAGGTTTTTGAACCCGAATTGCACGAACCGTGCAGTACGTGCATGAAGTCGACAAATTGATTAGCCAAAGTGACATCACTTTATAAAGCCTCTTTACCAATCGCCGAAACTTTCGATCAACTACTGTTCACCTCCTGCAAACTTTCCTCCCCACATGCAGCCAACTAACTGAACGGAGCAGAGGCTGTTGTATGGATGGATCTCCTCAAAAGTTAATTAAAACTAATAAAGTGACGTGTTCTAACGGTATATTCTGCAATCCAATGTCAGTCTGAAGCCTTGGGTTCAGAGATTTACTCTAGCTCGATATTCTAAATTACCACTTGATTAGGATTTCAATTTCGATCATATATATAAACCTGGTACGTACGTGCAGTATTGATGGTGACGTAGCGGTAGTGATTAAGCGGAAACGAATTTTTACCTGGGAGCTGCAGCTGGTGGCGCAGCGGGCGATCCGGGAGCAGATGGGCGCGCCGAGGGCGTCGAACTGGCGCTGGTCCAGGGCGTCCACGATCTCCTCCAGCTCGTCGATGAGCAGCACCTCCTTCTGGCAGTTGGTCACGGGCCACCGCCGGAGGATCCCCTCCACGACGGCGCCGGCCAGCTCCGGCTCCTTGTGCACGAACTGCAGCACGCAGTAGACGAGCTGGCGGTGGTAGGCGTGCAGCCACCGCGCGCGGTGCAGCGGCAGCAGCACCCGGAGCAGGAACCCGCGGTGCTCCTCCTTGAGCGGCACCGCGAAGCCGTTGATGATGCTGCCGCAGATCTCCAGCAGCTCCGCCACGCCACCGCCGCACTCGTGGACGGATGTCAGCAGGGCCGCGGCCATGGACCGGCGCAAGAACGCGCGCTCCGGGGTCAGCTTGGCGTAGAGCTGGTGGTACGCGGTCTTGAGCCGGTCACGCTCGCGGGGGTCCTCGGAGGCGAACAGCGCCAGGAGCGACGTGAGGAAGGGGCGGTCGATGTGGTTGCGGAGGGCCTTGGCGTCGGCCGCGGCGATGACGGCGAGGAGCACGTCGTAGACCGCCTGGAGGTGCGGCCAGGACGGGAGCAGCGACGCCGAGGGTGCCTCCTCGTCCGCCGCCTCGGCGAGCACCGACGGGCACGTCGCCGGCGGCGGCATCGTCCGGAACAGGTTGGCGGCGAACATCTTGACCAGCGCCACCATGACGAGGTGGTCCAGCCCGGGCGGCTGGTTCTTGCCACTGGAGCGCACCGCGGCGAGAACCTCCTCGAGCCGCTCCAGCTTGGCGTCCCGCTCGCCGGCGTCGTCGTCCGCGAACGTGAAGACCCGGCAGCAGGAGGCGATCTTGTCGATGAGGCTCTCGGCCTCGGGCTCCGGCTCCGGCGGCGGCAGCTTGTTGCCAGCCGCGGCCGCAGCGGCGAAGACGAAGACGCCGTCGGGGTTGTCGAGCTGGAGCAGGTGCAGCAGCGTGGTGGACGTCCTCTTCTTGCGGGGCGCCCTCGGCGGCGCCACCCTCGCCACGACCTCCACCTCGGCGCCCATCGGCCAGCACCCCCTGAGCAGCGACGAGGACCCCACCTTCGCAGCGACGGCACCGCGCTATCAAGGGCGTCACGGGCGGAGAGACAGCGCGGGCGGCAACGAGGCGGGACTTAAAAGAGGCCCAACTCAACTCAAGGAAGAAGCCGCCAAGCGGTGGCGATGGTTTCGCTGCCGGCCCGGACGGTCGCGCGCTCGGGAAACGCCGCGCGTTGGGGAGGACGTCCAGGGTGGTCGTTGGCGCCTAGCTGCTGGCCGCTGGGCGCGATGCAATCTACTTGAGCCCCAATCCAATCCAAGCTCTTCCTGGCTCGTCACGTCGTCACCTTTGTAGAGGGCCCGCGGGTACGCACGCACGCACCATGGTCGTCGCTTTATACGCGGGAGGCAGAACCAATGCGCCACCCTTGGCGCCGAGCGTCCTTGACACGTCCACGTCCGGCCGGCACTGGCGCTGGCGAGGCCGTGATTCGCCCATGAACCCACAGCGCGCGGGCGGTGGATTTAGCCGGATCGACACTGCTGCCTGCTCGGCTGGTGCAGCTATTGCTGGGCATGTGATGGTGTGGCCGTGGTCCTCGATCTTGAGGGCCGGGGTGAGACTGAGACAGGGCATGCAAGAGCACGACGCAAACGGCAAATCCAATGTTGACCGTGCTGTGCTGGTCGACCGCATGCGGTGCGAAAATGGCGGACCCCCGCTCACGGTCACAGTAACAGACGAGTTGACACGAGCAGGCAACAGTCGTGCTTTTGGTGGCCGTGCGTCGACAGCAATGCTACATCAACGGACTCGGCCCCGTATTAAGCCCGTCGATGTAGCATTTTTGGTCGACCTGCTCGGCAGCTACTGTTCTTTTTCGGCCTGTAATAACTGTTACGCGCTCCCTACCTAAACTCTAGACTTTGTACTTTTTTTTTATTTGAACATCAGTACGTACACAAGCGCTCATATACACGCGCATACACTCACCTCTATGAACGCACACATGCACATCCTACCCCTATGAGCACCTCCGAAAGACTGAGCCGGCATATTATCTTGAAATCTACGAAGTCACCGTAGGCACCTCGTCGTCGACGGGAAGGTCTCCTCCCACTGAATGCGCATCGCCAGAAATCCTGAAATAAATCCAGGAATAAATGCGAGCACTAGGATTTGAACCCTGGTGGGCTGGAGATACCACAGTCCCTCTAACCATCCAACCACAGGTTGGTTCGCCTCTAGACTTTGTACTTGTCGATGGCACGTGCCACTATGGTGTATGTATATGTATATATGTGCAGAGTAGATATGATGGTGTGTCCGTGTACAAGTAGGAGGCGTAGTATATATTAGAGCATCTCCAACAGCCACGCGATTTTAGCGCCGCGCTGCAAAAATCGTCTTTTTTGCGCGCGCGCAGCCGTTTCGGGCGCTCTAGCGGACGCGCAAAAAACATGCGCGCTATAGTTGGTTCAGCGCGCGGAGTAAAACGGCATCGCGCGCCGCTTATTTTGTGCGCCCGCTCCCGCGCGCTGGAGAGCGACGACTCGCGCACGACTTCCACCAACCGTCAGATCCAGGCGCTGGCGCCGCCACCCGCACCTCCCCATTTGCTCCGGCGACCCGACGACGCTTCCCCGGCCTATCCCCGCGCGCCGTCGCTGCTTCCTCCACCTCCTCTCGTCGCTGCCGCCCCTCGAGCGCGCCATTCCTCCGACGAACAGCGCCTGGCCGCCCACTGCCGTTCGGCGCCCACAAGGTGTTTGACAAAACGCTTGCAAGGTATGTATTGCTTCAACTTCACATTTTGTAGATGAATTTGGTGCATATTGGTTGTAGTTTTATAGATTAGTTTAAATTCAATATTGTAGATGAGTTCGTCATATGATTCTTTTGACGAAGAATTTGAAATTCAAGAGGAGGAGGACCTTGCAATGATCCTAGCTATGCACGTCAATAAAAAGCCGAAGCACGGTGGTTCGATTATGGGTCGTCAGAAAATTTGGAGGGATAAGATCGATGCCGACAACAGATTGATGATGCACTATTTTGTGGATAATCCCGTATACTCCGAGTCGTACTTTCGGCGCCGTTTTAGGATGAGCACCGAGTTGTTGAAACGCATTGCAGAGAAACTGGCGAGCCATGATCAGTTTTTTCAACAAAGGAGGAATGCCGCCGGAGAACTCAGGCATAGCACCTTTCAAAAGGTGACAGCCGCTTTGCGTATGTTGGCATACGGTATTCCGGCTGATCTAGTTGATGACCACTTGGCCATGAGTGAGAGTCAAGCCATCATGTGTGTCAAACGCTTCACAGTCGGAATTATGCAAGTGTTTGGTCCGGAGTATTTGAGAGCTCCCAATGCTGAAGACGCCGCAAGGCTTTTGGAGATGAAAAAAGCTCACGGGTTCTCAGGTATGCTTGGCTCAATAGATTGCATGCATTGGAGTTGGAAGAACTGTCCTAAGGCATGGCATGGACAATTTCACGGCCAGAAAAAGGGTTCCACTACAATCCTTGAAGCAGTGGCCGATCAAGAGACTTGGATTTGGCATGCTTTTTTTGGAATGCCTGGATCTTTGAATAACATCAACATTCTTAATCGGTCACCACTCATGAATTGGATTGCAAATGGTGAACTGCCACCGGTGCAGTTTGTAGTAAATGGCCATACATACAACTATGGCTACTATCTTGCGGATGACATCTACCCAAAGTGGCAAATATTTGTGAAGCCGTTGAAAAAACCGGAAGGTAAGAAAAATCTTGATTTCCACAATGCTCAGGCGGCGGCTAGAAAATATGTTGAGAGAGCTTTTGGGATTTTGCAAGCCCAATTTACTATTGTGAGAGGACCGGCTAGATTTTGAGATCAAAAAATCTTTTGGTACATCACGAACGCTTGTGTGATCATGCATAACATGATCATCGAGAATGAGCGTGAACAAGATTTAGGCTACTCCCAGTATGAGCTCTTGGGACGTCCCGTGCCAGTGCGGCGGAGGGCTGAGAGGGTGGCCCGATTTGTTGCCTCCTATCATGCCATTCGACGTGCCGAAACGCATGATGATCTTCAAAAGGATCTAATCGAGGAGTGGTGGGCATGGAATGGCCGACAAAAGTAGTGATTTGTATGTTTGATGTTGTATTGTTGAACTATTTGTTGTATTGGAAGATAAACTATTTGTTTGAGTTGTAATAAAACTGAACTATTTATTGTTGATTTATTTTTTATGTGTTTGATCTTCTTGGTTCTGTTTGAGTGTCAAATGTTGTTTGTGCTGGGCGCGCGCGCTGTTTTTTGCAGCGCCTGCTGGAGTGGCTCGCGCGCGTAATATTTTGCAGCGATCGCTGGAGCCAGCGCTCTGCTGCACGCAAAAAGTTGCTATTTCGACGCTGTAAAAGTTATTTTAGCGCGCCGCATGTTGCGCGCCTGTTGAAGATGCTCTTAAAACAGAAGGCGCTACAAAGCATCCAGAGCTTAAACTTAACCAATGTCAAGTTCATCCTTAAACCATATGGAAGAACCCAGAGGCCACAGCGGGAAGGAATGAACTCATATCGCAAACGATACACACAAACCAAACAAGGAGTAGGTTAGTTTTCACTCACCATTGCAATACTCGAGATAACAACGGGTCGGAAGGGCTCTTTACCCATCCCACAGGTCTGGACTAGACATGTTCATGGACAACCCAGCCCGGAGGCTCTAACCTGAAGCCCGACATTCGGGCCGGGCTCGAGCTTCACTTTCTCGCCTGAAGCCTGGCCCGAAAAAAGCCCGAAATGGTCATATATTTTTTATTTGAAATATAGGTATAATAAATTAATATATCATATCTTGAATATGATTAATTTAATTAAAAATCACTATCATGTGCTTTGGGCCGGTCCAGACTCGGGCTTAGGATTTTTTTTCTTCAGGCTTTGCCAAGCCCGACTCGAACCCAACCATGTACGTGGAATGATCAGGTTTAGTGTGGACCTTGGTATATCGTGTGTCTTTTCTTTACGGTTCTGCTGAAGTTTTAAGGCAAGGTCATTTGTTCGCCTATTCATCATACTTTCGACGCATATAGCTTAGTGATCCAGGATTAAGGGCGAATAAATTGGAAGTTTCCTTGCAAGAAAAAGAAGAAGATCTAGGACCAGAGTAACTTCACCTTCAGTAGTGCCAACAGGTTTTCTTTTTTTAAGCCTCACATCGTAGAACAATCGTTCTACGGTAAATCAGGTAGTGCCAATAGGTTTTCACTTGGAGGGTGACCATTTGCAATGGTTTGCTATCGGTGCTCCAACTCGCTCTTGTCTTTTCTGTCTTTTTTGTTGTTTTAATAAAATTGGTATTTCCTTCGAGGAATTGATGGGAATGGGTTAGCCAGCCCGGTTGGGAGAAGAAAAGACAAGAGAAACGGCCATCATGGTGGAATGTAGATATCAGCACCCGAGCTCCAATGCTCTCTATATTTGAACATTTTGAAACACATGTTTTTGAAGTTTCAGAAAAGTGTGAAATTTTTCCCGGGGATACATATACATATTCCGAATACCCGTGGCAAGTTTCGGTAGAAATCTCGTTTTGTTTTGGGCTATAGAAAAAAAAACAAATTGTTGACAGTATATAGGAGAAAAAGGGTGCCATTTCTGTCAGAAATTTCTCTTTTTTGTATTTCCCCAAATACATAGTATTTCTTGTTCAGATTTTTACCGGGCCTTAGAAATATGTGTATGTATTCACGTATTTGGTTTAAGATTTTCTTAAGCACTAGAAGTGTGTTTTTCAAAAATTTCAAATACCAAGAGCCATGGAGCTCGGTAGCTGTTGGCACTTTTCGCATCAGTTTTGCTAAGTCTCAGTCAATTGAGACTTCGTTATGTCTCAGTCGATACCATCTTCCTTTGATTTTGCATAGAGGTTCATGTAAAAATTTGTTTTCAGTTTTTTTCTTTCTTATATGCTATATCACTTGACTGAGACTTGACGACTGAGATCTAGACAGACCATTTTCGCATTGTGGTGACTCATCCTGATTATGTTGTCGTGGCAAGGGAAGGCCAGTGCGTGCCAATGGTATCGTCCATTATTATGAGTGCTGCATATGCCTAGCTCGGCCGAGCTAGCTAAGCACCTCGACTGATCGCGATCGGTCCATCATCAAACAAAGCAGTGTACGTACAGGAGATGGTGGCGAGGCAAAACGGAAAAAATAACCCAAAGACAAAAGCAATTTAAAAAATAAACATTCAATGAAACTATTTCACAGAAATAACTCTTTAGGGTAGCGTCCAACACATAGGCGCTATGCTACACGGAGTAGCTTCTAAAGTGCAGGCGCTATGCTACACAGTGTAGCGCCTATGTTTCAAGCGCTACATAGTGTAGCGTCCATGCCTCAAGCGCTACCCCGTGTAGCATAGCGCCTAACTGTTGGGCGCTATCCAAAAGGGTTAGATTTTGTGAAATAGTTTGGCCGAGAGTTTATTTTTTACTAAATTACTTTTGTTTTTGAGTTATTTTTATCCTGCCCGGTGGCGAACATGCATATATAAAAGTATGATTGAATTGTACAGTACCAATCAAATAGGCCATCTAAGGTCTTCTTTGGTTCATAGGGTAGAAAAATTATAGGAATAGAAAAGTCATAGGAAATGAGGTGCATGCATCTCCAACAGACGCGCGATTGCGTGGCGTGCTACAAAAGTTTTGCAGCGTCGAAATAGTGTTTTTTGCGCGCGGGAGGTTTTCCAGACGCACAAAAACACGGCGCCCAATGCGGCGGCCCTACCTGCAGCAGCCCGCACGCATATTCCGGCGCCCCAAATTTGCAAACCCGCAGCCCGCGCGCACACCCGTGCGCTAAAGTTTTTTGAGCGCGCTCTACTTTACAACGCCTGCTGGAGCGCTGTTTTTTGCCTCCGGCGCACAAAAACGCTGGTTTTTAGCGCGTGAGACAGTTTTGGGGCGCCTGTTGGAGATGCTCTGAGTAGGAATAGAAAAGGAAATGTCCTTTGATTCACATCATAGGATTTTTTCCATTGAGTCTAGGCTAATGTTTATTTTCCTATGAAATGTGGAGGATAGGAAGAGTCCCTCCATAGAAATATGATTCTATTCCTATAAACCAAAAGGCTCTAGAGGAATTTTTCCTATAAAAATCCATTCATATGGTATTCCTACAAAATTCCTCCAAATCAAAGGAGGCCTAAAATCTACAAGTATAATGTAGACAGGTGAACCAATCATGGAGCGCGACGGCGAGTAGCCACTGATAGAATCCCTAAGATCACCTAGGCTAGATTAGTTCGGTAGCTAGCTCTATGCATTGATCTGTCTATGCATCTGTGAAGGAGGGCAGAGAGATGGGGAGGATGAGGAGTACCTACTGAACTAATGTAGCCTAGGTGATCTTAGGGATTCTATCAATGGTTTCAGAGCCTGCTAGGTGTAGATTTTTCGGTAGAAAGAAAAGCAAATAAGATCTACACTTCCTAGATCAATTCCTGTCAAAGAAGATCAACCTTTTCCGCTTACCCGTTTCGGATCGAATTCGATGCGAACAAGAAGAACAGTACCCCGAAAGGGGCAAAGGGCACCCCACTGAGCCGCTTGGCAGCGGCGCGTTCACCAACTGGTGCTCGCGCACGCCGGCAAGAGGGCCAGGGAGGGCGCCGCCAAGCACGCGTCGTCGAGCGCAGGGGAGCAGAGGAGGGCGCAGCCACGTCCCTCTCTCTCTGCCACAGGAGGTTGAAGATGGATGTAGAAAAGGAGGGGGAAGGGAAAGATAAACTGGCGCGGCGCGGTGGCATTCGACGCCGTCGCCGGCGGCCGGGCGTAGCCCCTGCGGGAGAGAAACGAAAAGGGGCGAGAGAAGAGCAAATGAATTAGGGTTTGCCCCGAGCCGCGCGGTGAGGTGGTTTTGTTCAGGCGAGATGCGCGGGTGACCGTCGGATCTCATCGGACGGCCACGATGAAGCGGCGCTCGGCACAACGGGCCTTTGGGCCGAAAGAGGGACGAGGCCGGCAGCCGCGGCGCGCAAACAGGCCGTGGGCCGCGTCTGCGTCGGGTTCCACAGGCTGCGGGCAGCGCAGCCGCGCGCGCTGGGCCGAGGCCGGCTGAGTTGCCGTTGTCTTTGTTAGAAGCATGTTTTATTTGTTTTTTATTTGTCCAATTTTGGGCAAATTTCATACAGTTTTTTTTCTGTTCAAAATTATCCAACGAAAATTTTGTTTAGAAAATAGAAAAGTAAAAGAAATGCTTCTATAAAGTATAAAGTTCATGAATTTTATTCATGTTTTCCGCTGCAAAAATAAATAAAAGTGCTCTTTTAAAAGGTAAATAGAACTAAAGTGAAATTAAATTTTAAGAGCATGTTAAAGTGATTATTGAAACAATTATGATCCTGTTATTTTTATGACCAACGTTGTCAATAACATAATCATGATTTATTGTGTTATATGTGCATTTATTTCTATTTTTTGCCCAACGGTGATATAGTTTCAATTGCACAAAGAGTTGTATGCTTTAATTTTGACCAACGTTGGATTAATGCATGCAATTGTTGTTATGATCTCACTTCATTGTGGTTTTCAGGAGGGTACTACTTGATGAGCTGCATCAAGGATGTTCCAACCCTCAGAGCTGACAACTACACTGAATGGAGAAAGAAGGTCGACTTGTCTTTTGTTTGTGCTGAGGTGGACTGGATTGTGGACACTCCACAACCGGTCAAACCAACAGAGCCAGTCAGAGGTGCAAAAGATGATGATGCCACTTGGGAGAAAAAGAAGAGGGAACATGCTCCAGTGGAGATGTCATATACCCTCGAAAACCAAAAGTAGCTCACTGCCAATAAAAAGTGCATGGCTTTCATAAAGAACACAATTGAGAATGCTATTGTGGGCTCAATTGCAGAGTGTACTTTCGTAGGGGAGTTTCTTGAAAAGATAAAGAGCCAGTTCACTGGTTTTTCAAAGATATATGCTACCCAGTTGCTAAAGCAACTGGTGACAGAAAAGTATACAGGCGGTGGACATGGCATAAGAGAGCAGATCCTCAGGATGAGCATGTAACACCCCCTGTCATTAGCTACAGTAATCACTTTTGATAATGACTTGTCAGCAAGCTTAACAGTGCATAATCATCATTAGCATCATATTGCATTTCAACTCCTAAGTCAAATTCAAATTTAAATGAAAGTGAAATATAAAAGTTGTCCAACATAAAAACTAAAATGTTCAGTAAATAACAAATATTGCAGAGACCATTCTAAAATTGTAACCAATATTTAATAAATTAATTAGGTGACCCAAACCTCTTTTAACAGTGACTGAAAATAATATCTATAAGCCTTTTAATTAATCTAGATCGAATATGAAATGATGTTTTGCCCAAACTAGTTTTTGGTGTTAGGGTATAGTGCACTGGTAATTAAGGACTAGCTCACACTTTTTACAAAACCCATTTAGGGCCTAAACAATTAACAAAACAGAAAAGAAAAAGAAACAGAAAAGACAAAAAGGAAAAGGCCTAAATGATCTACTGTGCACTCGGCCTATCGCTACAGTCGCGGCCCAGCCCACCCCCGCGCCGTCCCTCACCTCGCACTGCTTACCTCGCCGCGCTGTCGCCCGCGCCCGCGCTCACCGCCCCGGCCCCCTCTCGCCTTTGCTCGACAACGAGCACTGCGGCGCCGCGGACGCCTATATGGACCCCCCCTCGACTCCGCGGACGAACCCTAGCCACCCCTTTTGCCCCTCTTCCCCCGTCCCCCACCTCGCCCGACGCCGCCATGGTCGGCCACCGCTGAAGCTCGCGGCCACCGTGCCCCGCTCGCCTCCCCGTTGTGTCCACGAGCTCCGCCGCAACGCGCCGTCCTCCTCGACCACGAGCCTGAGCTCCGGGAGCCCTGCATCGCCCCCACGTCGTCGTCTTCTTCCTCGGATCCCCGCCACCATTCGCCGTCGATTCCGGCTACTCCAGGCCTTCCCCGAGCCCACTTTGAACGGCTACGCCCCACTGTGAGCTCCTGCTCCTCCTCCCCCTCTCCATTAGCTCGCTAGCGCACCATAGCCGCCGCTCCGCGTTAGGCCGCACCTACCGCCGCGGACCTCGTCGCCGGCGACCGTCCGGCGGCCATTTGGTCATGTGCTGCTGTCCATTTGATTCGCCGCGTCGCATAGACCCCGCCTAGCTCCTCACAACGCTTGAACGCGCGCCGTTTTGACGATACCGTAGCTCGTCCGAGAACCTCGCCGCCGACAAGCTCCTGGCGCTCAGCTCCGGCCTCCCCAGCATCCCGCACCGCCGCCATTCGACGTGCGACGACGAGCCGCGTCGAACGCGACCTACCCCAGCCCCTGAGACCCACCGTAGGCGAGACCCGAGCCAAGCCCGACTCGCGCCGCCGCGTTTTGGCTCGCCGGAGCTACTCCGGCGCGTCGCCGGCCACCGCCGACGTGGCACCAGTGGGCCCCGCCCTGTGCCACTGACTGTGGGGCCCCGCGGGCCCCTTTGACCCCGTTGACCGGGGTCAACGCTGACGTGGCCGCCCGGTCTCACTGACATGTGGGGCCCGGCCGTTTAATTGAATTTAAATAAATAGAAAATCTATTAATTAGTTAATTAAATACTAATCAGTCACTGACTGCTGGGCCCCACCTGTTAATTAACTCAAATAATTAAATTAACCTCTCTGATTAAGCCACAGTGTATGACATGTGGGTCCCACCTGTCAGTTTGACTCTGGTCAGCCAGAGTTGACCGCTGACGTCATGCTTAGGTCATGCTGATGTCATCACAACACTGTTTCGGATAATGTTGATTTAAATAATTAAATAAATTCCAGAAATTAATAAAAACTTTAGAAAATCATATTAAATAAACCGTAACTCCGATGAAAATAATTTATATATGAAACTTGCTCAGAATTTCGATACGAACCCGAATACGTCCTCCGTATTCCCGTCAGACGCCCGTAGCTATAAGAACATTGAACTTTTAGACCGATTTCGATAAATGAGTAGTGCCCAACTTTAATTAAATAAATTCCTAAATTAACTAAATCATTTAGTTAGGCAGTAGAACACCTCGGCATATCATTTAGGCATGTCATACATATTGTTTGCATTATTGCCGTGAATTTATTGTTTCTCTCCCCCTCCTTCTCTCTCTCTCGATAGACGCCGAGACCGACGGCGCTGCACCTGGATACGACTACTCTACCGACGAGTAGCCCGTTGACGACCTTCCCCTCTTGCCAGAGCAACCAGGCAAGCCCCCCCTTGAGCATTCCAGATATCGCCCATTCTATTCTCCTGCTTGCATTAGATTTTGCTACTGTTAATGTATGCTCCTATTCTGATGCATAGCCTGCTGTTGTAACCTGTTCATTGCTACCTTACCTGCCTATGATAAACTGTTTAGTTTAGGTTGGAATGAACCATCAGTGACCCCACCACCTTACCTTTGTTGCCCCTGCTTGATCATCGACGACCCGATCAACGTGATCGTCGACCAGAGACCGACACCTCACTTCACACCCCCTTAGTTGTACGACTCTGCGTAGTAACTATCAAGTGCCGAGGGTGATACCTCGTAACGCACTCCCGATGAATACTCTGCAGTGTAGCTGTTCGGTCGTGGTCATCGAGGGTGATTCCTCCTTCTCCACTTCCGATACGACTCTGTCGTGCAACCCTCAGCGTGAACCTCGAGGGTGATACCTCATACGTTCACCCTGATGATTTCGTCGAGTGGAATCCGTCGAGGGTGATTGCTCGGGTTTCCCCCTTGATGTTATGACCACACGATTACTTGACCTCTGTTACAGGCGGGTCCACCCTGGTGGGTACCCGCTGGGGATCTATGATTTTCGGGTGTGCCGGAAGGGCACTCGAGAGTGACATTGTGGCGGAGCATCAGAGACTCTGATTGTCTCCGCGTGATACTAATTGAGCCTATTGGATTTGGGTGTGTGATCTGAGTGGGTCGACGTGCCCTATACGCACTACCACCACGCGGGATAATAGTTATGGGACCCTCTGCGAAGTACGTTTCTCCGAAAGCTCGTCTGACGTCATGATTCACCGTGCGGGCTGATTGTCGGGATTGGGCTGGATACTTCACTGACGAGTTCAGTGTCGCGCCTGCACCCCGGCCAGTCTCGCAACGCGCAGGGTGCCCAGGGCGATGGCCCGAGACCTCTGGGTGCATAGGTTAGTCCGGTGTGCTGACCTCTCTGCTGAGCCTAGGTAGAGCGCTGCTTTGTGTTGATCTTCTAAGGACGGGCATTACCCAGCAAGTGTGTCCGGCCAGAGTTGATCGAGCGTGTTGGGTAACAGTAGTGCACCCCTGCAGGGATGAATCTTCTATCGATAGCCGGTCCTACGGTAAAGGACGCTCAGTTTGTGTATCCCGATCTACTACTTAAACTGGATACTTGATACTTAATTGAAGCTTCGGGATTGCTTTCTCGCTTGGGAGTCGAGGAAGGATCTTTAAGCTGTACTTCAACATGTTTGCTAAATAAAATGCTATTCTACTCTCTTCTACTGCTGCAAGATGATGGCCTTGTGAAGATGTTTGAAGATGCTAGTCTTCGATAGGACTAGGCCTTCTCTCTATTCTGGCATTTCTGCAGCCCAGTCCACATATACAGCCTTTCTCCATTGATAATGTTGCATATGTAGTTTAGATCCTTGCTTGCTGAGTACTTCGGATGAGTACTCACGGTTGCTTTACTTTCTCTTTTCCCCATATACTCCACATTGATGATACAACAGACGATGGAGTCCAGGAGCCAGATGCCACCACCGGAGCCTACTACCAGGAGGGTCCAGAGGGTACTTACTACTGGATAGAGCCAGATGACCAGGAGTAGGATCGGAGGCTCCCAGGCAGGAGGCCAACGCCTTTCGATCTAGTGTCGCTGTTTGTGCTAGCCTTCTTAAGGCAAAACTTGTCTAACTATGTCTGTACTCAGATAATATTTGTATGACTGACTTATGTATTCGGATCTTCGGATCCCTAGTCTGTAATATTGTGGACCTCCGTTTAAATTGTGTTAGAGTTGTGTTGTGATATCTTCCCGTGAGTCCTTGTGCTTGATCGTACACGTTTGCGTGTATGATTAGTGTACGATTGAGTCGGGGGCGCCACAGAGCAACATGGCAGCTAAGTTTAAACCCATGGATTCGGATTTGGAGCTCAAGCCTGCACTCCTTGTTCACCTGGTTATGGCTTCACTGCCAAAAGAGTTTGACACTTTTGTTGTCAACTACAACATGTCGCCTGAAAAATGGGACATTGAAAAGACTATAGTCATGTGTGTGCAAGAAGAGGAAAGACTTAGAACCTCACATGGTGGTTCTCTGAACTATGTGAAGGATAATAAGAAAAAGAATTACAATCAAAGTAGCAAAGGTTCCCCTTCAATGCCACATGGAAAAGCTCCCACGCAATATCAGCATCAGCAAAAGTCTTTTCCAGTGGACAAAGATACATGTATCCATTGTAAGTAGACTGGGCACTACAAGAAAGATTGACCTGTTTGGCTAAAGTCAATAATGGCAAAGAGAGGTAACAACATTGTTTCCTTTGTAAATGAATCCTTTTATACACAGTTTTTGAAATCTACTTGGTGGATTGACTCAGGTGCAACCGTTCATGTTGCAAATTCATTACAGGGATTCCATTCGATGCGGACTACGCAAAGAAGCGAAAGATGCATTGAAGTTGCAAATGGAGTTCAAGCAGAAGTTGAAGCTGTCGGCGACATCTCACTGGAGTTAGCTGATGGATTCAAGCTTCTGCTTACAGATGTTTTATATGTTCCTTCATTACACAGAAACTTGATTAGTGTTTCATGTTTCGATAAAGATCATTATGAATGTCATTTTGGACATGGCAAGTGTGCCATATGGTTTAATAATACTCATGTGGGTGTTGCTTTCCTTCACAATGAGCTTTATTTATTATCACTACGTGAAAAAGTGTATTATGTGAGTAATGTGAATGAGCATGTTTCCGCGTCGGATAAAGAACAAAAGAAAAGAAAGAGAACTCATGACTCATCGAAATTATGGCACTGTCGGTTGGGCCATATTTCGAAGGGGAGAATAGAAAGACTAGTTAAAAATGAAATTCTTCCTCCATTAGAGTTCTCAGACTTAGAACAATGCATAGATTGCATTAAAGGAAAGTATGTAAAACAAATCAAAAATGGTGCAAACCGTAGCACAGGAACACTAGAAATTATTCACACTGACATTTGTGGACAATTTCCTGTGAAAAGTGTGGATGGCTATGACTCGTTCATAACATTCACAGATGATTACTCCTGATATGGTTATATTTATCCAATCAAAGAAAGATCTGAAGCGTTGGATAAATTTAAGATATTCAAAGCTGAAGTTGAAAATCAGCATGATGAAAGAATAAAGATAGTAAGATCTGACCGTGGGGGGAGTACTACGGTCGGCACACTCCATATGGCCAAGTCCCTGGACCCTTTGCAAGGTTCTTATAGGAGACTGGCATAGTGGCCCAGTATTCAATGCCGGGCGAGCCTCAGCAAAATGGAGTAGCCGAAAGGCATAACCATACACTTATGGATATGGTGCGCAGCATGATGAGTTACTCCACCTTGCCATTGGGATTATAGATGGAGGCGCTTAAAACCGCCATTCACATTCTCAATAGAGTACCAAGCAAGTCGGTGCCCAAAACACCGCACGAGTTGTGGACAGGAAGAGTGCCCTCCCTACAACACTTAAGGGTGTGGGGGAGCCCAGCTGAGGCCAAAGTGTTTAATCCAAATATTGCAAAGTTAGATCCCAAAACAGTCAGTTGCCACTTCATTGGCTATCCTGATAGATCGAAAGGTTTTCGTTTCTACTGTCCAGAGAGATACACAAAGTTTGTAGAAACAAGACATGTAGTCTTCTTAGAGGACGAAATGATGAGGGGGAGCATGGTAGCTCGGAAAATTGATCTTGAGGAGAAGAGGGTGCATGCACCTAATCCGATGATTCAGGAGCCATTTTTCTCACTACCTGTTGTATATGAGGTTGCGGTGCAAGCACCTGTTGTAACTCCACCCATGACAACTATGGGAGAAGATTCGGAACCTGTCCGTCAGGAGCCGACTGAACCCGTTGTTGAGCATGAGGGGGAGGCGCAGCAGCCATTTTTAGAAGATGTGCTGGAAGTTGAGGCACAGAATGTGCCAGAGAATGAGGCCCTTAGAAGGTCTAAAAGAACTAAAAGATCAGCTATTTCTACTGATTATAAAGTTTATAACACAGAAATGGTTCATATGGAAGGTGATCCCACTTCATATGAAGAAGCCATGAGAAGCCCTCACTTATCGAAGTGGCTGGAGGCAATGGAAGACGAGATGAAATCGATGAGTTCCAAAGATGTTTGGGAATATTCCTAAAGGAGCCAAAACAGTAGGTTGTAAATGGGTCTACAAAACAAAGTATGATTCTAATGGGAATGTAGAAAAGTATAAAGCACGACTTGTGGCAAAAGGATTTGCACAAAGAGAAGGGGTAGATTTCAATGAGACATTTTCCCCAGTCTCATGTAAGGATTCCTTCAGAATCATAATGGCATTAGTTGCACATTTTGATTTAGAGCTACATCAAATGGATGTAAAGACAACATTTCTAAACGGGGATTTAAAAGAAAATATTTACATGAAACAACCCAAGGGTTTTATCATGGAAGGCAAGGAAGATATGTGATGCCGCCTGAAGAAATATATTTATGGATTAAGGCAAGCCTCTAGACAGTGGCATCTAAAGTTTAATGAGAAAATTAAAAGTTTTGGATTTAAAGAGAATGTTGAGGATAACTGCGTTTATGCAAAGTTTAAAAATAGGAAATATATTTTCCTAATCTTGTATGTGGATGATATCTTGCTTGCTAGCAATGATGTTAGTCTGCTACAAGAAACAAAGAAGTTCTTGTCCTCAAATTTTGATATAACAGACCTTGGTGAAGCATCATATGTTTTGAGCATAGAAATTCACCGAGATAGGAAAAATGGAGTTTTAGGACTATTGCAGAAGGCATATTTAGAAAAGGTTCTTAAAAAGTATAATATGCATGCGAGTAAAGCCACACCTGCTCCAATAGTCAAGGGCGACAGTTTTGGAAAATTCCAATGTCCCAAGAACCAGTACGAGATCGATCAAATGAAAGCAGTACCATATGCTTCGGCTGTTGGAAGTTTACAGTATGCACAAGTGTGCACTCGCCCTGACTTAGCTTTTATCACCGGGGTACTCGGTAGATATCAAGAGAATCCAGGCACAGAGCACTGGAAGATGATAAAGAAAGCATTGCGTTATGCGCAAGGCACGAAGGACCACATGCTAACATACAGGAGATCTGATTCCCTAGAGATAAGAGGGTATTCAGACGCAGATTTTGCGGGAGACAAAGATAATAGAAAATCCACGTCAGGATACATGTTCACTCTCGCTGGTGGGGCTATTTCGTGGAGAAGCTCCAAACAGTCAATAGTTGCATCGTCCACGATGTATGCAGAATTTATAGCATGTTTTGAGGCCACGGGGCAGGCAATGTGGTTAAAGAAATTTATACCCGATTTGAAAGTGGTAGATTGTATTGACAAACCACTAAAGATGTACTGTGACAACCAGCCCGCAGTATTCTATGCTCACAACAACAAGTCGAATAATGCTGCCAAAACTATAGAGATAAAGTATTATGTTGTGAAAGATAAAATCCAGAATCACACTATAAGTCTCGAGCATATAAGGACAAAGGATATGCTTGCGGATCCGCTTACGAAAGGCTTACCACCCAATATGTTCAAGGAGCACTTAGCCGGCATGGGTTTAAGAGAGAGCCTATGATTCCTGGATCATGAGAGGCCCAAAAGGAACAGAATTTGTTTCAAAACAGAAAGGTATATTGTAGCTGTCTGATTCTATCGGCAATTGAGCTGTGACGATGAAACATGTTTTATGTATTGATCTGTGATGAAACGAGTAAAGTAAAAGGTATATGATTAAAAGTAAAAGTTGAGACCAAGGGGAAGAATGTTAGGTTGATCTCCTCCCGTGTGGGCCCAACGGCCCACCGGGCCCTTAGATCCGTGCCCTGATCGGGGGCGCCCAACCCACTATGGTTGACCTAACATTCTGTTCCTTTTGGGGGCCCTTGTCACCTGCGCAATATAAAGAGGTGGGGGCCGGCAGCACGCAACACAAGGTTCGTCGCGAGCCGTACACCCCACCAACACACCCTACCGATCTAGGTCTGCGCAGTAGTGACGGGAAGCTCGGCCGCCGCCACCTCGACCACTCCCTGCCGTCACCGTCGCCCACACCATGTCAGGCACCACGGGCTCATCGAGCCAAGGAGCCGGTGACCTCTCCCCTCCTCTCTTCTCACAGCATGGCCAGCCGGAGACAAGGGTTCACGGGCTGCCCATAGATTGGGGATGGATACATAGATAGAGCTATTCATCATGTGCATACATACAATACAAGGAAGTGAAGGAACCAAGGATCCTGTTCACAAATTTCTCCCGGTGTCCGGTTGCGGTGGCCTCATGCGTATGCATGCCGTGTGGTCCCCGACGAGGAGGCGGCGACACCCATGGAGCACGGGCGCGCCTCCGGCCAAAAGACGCCGCGGCGCCATGTGCATGCCTCTCGCGACGAGCCTCGTTAGCCCGGCCCGGACTACCTACGCATATGGAACGGGCAGCAGCAGGTGAATGAAACCATACCGAACCCAACGTGACGCACCCGCACCGACCATCGCATTCTGGTCAACACCCCTCAACCAACCATGCACGCCTGCCTGACCAACCGAAAGCGCACATCACTAGCCGTGCTTCAATTCAAAGCGTACGTCAAGGAGCATGAATGGGGGTTAATAACTGAAAGCATACGTACGTACGTGGGGTACTCTGCGTGCCGTGGCTGTGGCTTCGACTTGTCATCATCGTCCCGTGCACGGACAATGGCTCTGTTGCTCGTTCGTGTCCGTGGTCGATGTTTCGGAGTTTCTCTTCGGAATCCAGGAGGTTGGGGGTGACCGTGAGTCTATACTAGTGCATGTGAACAGCCTGGCGCCATGTGATGAGCAAGCCCGTGACTGACTGACTGACCGACTGACTGACGACAGGAGTCGTAAAGGTGCTCGATAGATTCTACGCTACGAGCCCAACACGCCGTCAGCCCGGCAGGCGCAAGTGTGGCTACCTAGCAACAAAACGGACGCGAAACATGTTGCGCCTAGTAGTTTACCACTGCAACACGCAGCAAGAAAAGCTGGCCCGGCTCCAGCATTCGTTCCCTAATCTATGAACAAGTGGTTCTGGTGGCAGAGTCACGTACTAGAGATACACCGCACCGGATCGATCGATGACACTGCGAGCGGATCCAGAGACCACAAAACCTGTCGTCCTGAACGGAGCCTACTTACTGCAACAAGGAGTAACAACTAACAACGCACGTAAATAAAAGACTGGCAGGTCGGTTAATTTTCTTGTACGGGAATCGTAATCGCGTGGCAGCTAAAAATAATTGACCCAGGCTTTGATTTCAAAGCAGCTCGAATTTACGCAAAACCAAGGACCGCTGTCTGTGTCCCCCTTCTAGTACACGCTGCGATTCAGACAAAGCACACCATTCTATTCAAACTACTCCAAGGTAACCGTTGCTGCTGTGGTGGAGATCGCAAGAAGCGATTTGAGTTCATACTGAGCATGGCGCATGGATGCTCAGAATTCTATCCAGGAGATAGCTTAATTTTTCCTCTAGTACTTTCAATCATCACCACGTACATGGCAGGTAAAATTGAATTGGGCATTGATTTCAGAGCAGCTCAGGACTTGTGTAAACCAAAGGACGACTTTATCCCCCCTTCTAGACATGGTGCGATACACAGCATGTCGGTTGATGAATGCCAAGCCGTGAATCACCAGACACTACCAGCCCAGATCAGAGATTGATGCATCCTAACCTAAAATCCTGTGCAAATGTCAAACAGATTGCGTGGTACGTACAGGCCTACAGGGTACTGATTTGCTTCACCCAATTAGTCTAGTACAGCTTCCCCAGACATAATAACCGAAGAAAAACCATGTCAGGTACGGTGGGTGGATGATTTGCTTCGCCGAATCAGTGTAGTACAGCTTTCCAAAACATGCCAGAAGGAGGAAGAACCGGATAATTAATCAGGTATGGTCCGTCGATGATTGACACCAAGAGCTTTATAAACATCTGTGGCTACTGTTGAGAGTTCAGAACTGCAGCCCTCTCTCTTGTATCAATCAAGGAAGCATTATTTCTCGACGAGGGAATACTCCCTCCGTCCCAAAATAAGTGACTCAAGTTAAAGTTAGTACAAACTTGAGTCACTTATTTTGGGACGGAGGGAGTACAACAGATGAGAAATAATAATCTTACAAGATTGCACTTCAATAACAGTCTAGTAGGACATACTAGTAAACATCAGGAAGCAGATACCGCCGGCCCAAAGGCAATGTCATCGTCTGATTGAGGACGAGAAATATTTCAAATTTTGCAGTGTAAGAATTCGAAACACCAATTTCTATCAGTATTACTAAGGAAACATTATTACTCTATGTGATACTAGGATACAACACACCAGATTAAAAACAGTACCACTCCTATAAGATTGCACATCAATAACAGTCTAGCAAATAAACTTCAGGATGCAAGCAGAAAACATGGTGCCTGTAGCTGCTGGTGAAGTTCATGTGCCTGATCAATGTTGTTTGCCTGCTGTGCCTGGCCCTCTATTCGCAGCACTCAGTGCTGTTCTACAAATTTATGCTGTCATTTATGTTTACTCAAATCTTCTAGCTCCTTAGCTGCTGCTAGCATTAGGTGGCCGCAGAACCTCATATTCCCTTTGTTTCTGCACTGGATGCTGGTACTACGTCGTTCCATTATCATGCTGATAGCTGAAACTTCCCGGTCCTTTTGGATCGTATGGGAAGAAATGTTTAGGAAGCAGCTACTGCCTTCCACAAGGCATCCTCTGATGGGCGCTTGATGAAGCCCCGGTCAGCCATTGATTCCACAAGCTCTTCATGCTTCCTGAGCTGTCCGGCCTTCCTCAGCAGCATCAGCACCATATCATACACCGGCTTCGTGGGTTTCAGGGATTTCTCCTCGACCATTTCCCTCAGTGTCGCATGAGCGCGCCTCCAGTTTCCCCTCCCACAGAATGACTCGATTAGAGCTCCGTAGGTGTTCACGTTTGGCTCCACACCTTGTGCATCCATGTCCTTCTTTATCCTCAGCACCATGTCCATCGACTTCTCCTTATTGAACAACTTCATAAGCAAATTATAAGTCACCACATTTGGCTTGCACTGCAGCTCCTGCATCCGTTCATACAGCTTCCTTGCAGCGTCTACATTGCCGGTCCCCAGGACCAGCTTCAGCATGGGATTAAACGTGTGGCAGTCAGGAATACACCCCTTGGCAATCATCTTCGCGAGCACTTTCATCGCTGCGTCAAGGTTGCTCTGCCCCTTCCCGCAATGTGTCTCCATCAAGAAATTGTATGTGATAATGTCCGGTTCACAACCAAGCTGCCGCATCTGGTTGTGCACCTGCAGCACCTGCTCAGAACGCCCGGCCTTGACATGAGCCCGCATGATGGCGTTGAAGGTCGCAGTGTTTGGCGGACACCCGGTGTCAATCATCTGGCAGAGGAGCTCCTGCGCACGGGGCACCTGCCCCGCACGGTACATGGCATCAATCACAGAAGTGTAGGTGTACACGTTCGGCATGATCCCCGCCTGCTGCATCTCAGCGAACACCTGCTCTGCCTTGTCGAGACACCCGGCCCGACACCAGGCATGCACCAGGGTCGTGTAGAGCACGACATCAGGCGGAAATACCGACTTGTAGCTGTCGAACAAAGCCTGGGCCTCACTGGCGAGGCGCTTCTTGGACAGTGCGCCAAGGAGAGACGCGAGCACCGCAGGGTCGGGGACCCCGGCGCCATACTCCTCCATGCGGCGGAACAGCTCGGAGGCCTCGGCAGACATCCCCGCCCGGACGTACCGGCGGATTATGGCGAGGATGACCTGCGACGAGACGGGGATGGAGCGCTCGCGCATTTCGTCGAGCAGGTGCCGGGCGAGCGGGAAGTGGTGGTGCTTCGCGAGCAGGTCGATCATAGCGGCGTAGAGCGCGGGGAGCGAGTCCGCCGGAAGCGACGGGAGGACGTGGTGGAAGAACGTGAGGGCCTCCGGGAACGGGACGCCGCGGCGGAGCGCGAGGAGGCGGCCGAGGAGCTGGAGCGCGAGGTGCGGCGCGGGCGGGGAAGGGAGGAGGCCGGCGAGGGTGGAAGAGAACGCGGGGAGGGGCTCGAATGGCGGCGAGGCGGGGAGCGCCGTCGACGGGTGGGCGCGGCTGTGGTCGAGGATCGCCGCGTGGAGCGAGTCCAGGAGCTTGGTTTCCGCGGGCGTCATGGGCGGAGGCGAGTCGGGAGCTGGTGGCGGAGGCGAGGCGGGAGCCGGCTCTGTGGTGGCCTCGGTGGCGCATAGGCGGCGGAGGAGGAGGCGGGAAGTGGTGGAGAGGTGGTGGTTGCGCTTGAGGAGGAGAGCCATGGTGGCGGCGGTGACTGCTCGGTCGCGGTTGCCGGCGACGTGGGGGCGGTAGGGTTCAGGGTTTCGGTCTGGACTACGTCATTTCGATGGGTTCAGGCTGTAGTTTTACCTGAAGTATTCGTGGCCCATGTAGCCCGTGAAGTGAGCTGTTGGGCCGGGCTGCATCACGAGCGATTGAAGCTCTTTCATGCAGAGAAGCTCAACCTTTAGTAATTCTTCTCAAAAGAAAAAAAGCTCAACCACTAGCAAAACAGCTGCTTATTCAGAGACTGTTCATCGCTTATGATTGCGTATCAGTCTTGAAGGACATCTCTCATAAATCGGGTGCAAGACAAGGAGCCATCACATGGAGATCAATGCTCTCGCATGAGGCTTTCAAGAATGCAAGTTCACCTATGAATGAAGGAACAATAATCATTCCCGAAAAAAGAAACAATAATCATGAAGTTGACAGTTTAGTGAACTGTTGGGGGACCTCCTATTCCGCGCCTTCAGCGTCGTCTAACCCAACTAGCGCTAGCTGCAGCGCCCTGGTGGGCCGGCTCACGAACGCGCAACGCGAGCGGAAAAATCCTAAAAAAAAGTTGCTTCAGCGCCCTGGTGGGTCGGTCCACGAACGCGCAACGCCAGCGGAAAGCGGTGCCGCCCACGCCACCGCAGCTGTCGACAGAATACTTGAGCCGCATCGGCCCGCCACAAGTCTGCCGCCGCCACCGAGATTCCGCGTGCACGCGATGCATGAGAGGACCCCGTCCTCTCCCGCCTCCGGCAAGGTGGAGAGCCACAGGAGGCAGCGCTCTTGCTGCCCTGATGACCCCGTTTCCTTGGCGTATGGCGCGGTGCTACTCCGCCGCCCGCTGCGATGCTTCTCTAAAAAAAAGTTGTCACGCCAAGGATTGGAACTCACGCCATTGCTTTCCTGCACCCGCTCGGCTAACCACTTGAGCTACCTGGTACTAGGAATCCATAGCACGTCGAAAATACTTAAGGACAATAGTAGCCGCGCTGTTCCAAAATATGGAAGTTCACAGATTGAAAAAAAGTTCATGATTTTTTTTTCAAAAAGAAAAGGCTCACGTATTCAAAAAAGTTCACTAATTTGAGGAAAAAAGGTCACGAAATTTAGAAAAGATCACTAAATAAAAAAAGTTCATGAATTTTAAAAAAGTTCACGATTTTGAAAAAAAATCCATGGACTTGAAAAAGTTCCCAAAATACAAAAAGTTCAAGAAAATTGAAAAAGTTCACTAATTTGAGAAAAAAATCACGAATTTGAAAAAAAGTTCATCGATTTTGAAAAAAGTTCATTGAATTAAAAAAAAGTTCATCAGATTTGAAAAGAAATTCATCCATTTTTAAAAAAGTTCATGAATTTTAAAATAACCACGCATTAAAAGAAAATAAAAAAGGAGGGAAAAAGAAAAAAGAAAAAGAATAAACTGAACTGAAAAACAAAATGAAAGGAAAAAAACTAAGTATATTTACACGCGCGTGGTGATGCCCTGGTGGTTAGAGTGGAGTGCTCACAATGATGGAGTTGTAGGTTCGAACCATTCTTGTCTTGTGTTACTATTTTTTTTTTAGAAATTCTTCTCTTCTCAAAAGAAAAAAGCCCAACCACTAGCATCATTGACGTCGTCGCATGACGATGTCGTCGTTGCCGTTGAAACATGCCTCACAGCATCGTCACAGCGCGCCTCGTCGTCGCCGTGGCCATCGAAGCACACCTTGCAGCCGTCGGAGCATCATCGACGCTGTCGTGGCAACGTCGCCGCGGCCGTTGAAGCATGCTTCGCAGCAGCGTCAGGTCACGCCTCCTCGCCGTGGCCGTTGAATCATGCCTCGGTGTGTTGCCGTGGACGTTGCTACACTCCTGGCCGTTGTGGTCGTCGAAGCATTGTTGGAGTCATTGAAGCAACACGCTTTGTAGTTGTGGTCATTGAAGTACACCTCGTCGCCATTGTCGTCCATCGAAGCATGCCTTGTAGCATTGTCGCGCCGGTCTATGTTGTTGCGGCAGTGCCGGCTGCCCGCCGTGGTGCTCGGAGCATGTTTGCTCGGCGTCGTAGCACATGCCAGCCCCACTCGTCGATGCGTCATTGCAGCACCGTAAGCATCGCCGCCACCATCCCAACATCACCGCTGCACCACTTGTCGTACCGTTGACCACCCGCCACAACACATGTCGTCGCATCACCCCATCGGTTGTGCTTGTAACACTATTGCAGCACCATTGCAACCTGAACCATGTTACGGTCATCTCCAACTTCCATGACGAGAACATGTTGCGCTCACTCATTGCAGCATGGACTATGTTCTAGTCACCTCTATTATGCATGACATTGCGAACACATGGCCTTTGGTCATCCATTGCAATATGGACCATTTTGGGGCGACCCATTGCAACACTGACCACATTGCAGTCACCCATTGCAAAATGAACCTTGTTGCGCTCATCTCCAGCTTACATGACGTTGCAAAACATGTGGACCTCAACAAGCGCCGCTCCCGCACATCCTACATGACAACGTTGTTGTGGTGACCCGACGTCGCCTCCCCTATTTGCCGTAAATCTGGTTGCGACCGTAGCGGATGCAACAACATGTAGTGGTCCGTCGCACTCTGATTGTAGAAAAAACAACGGTTATTTTGCGGGGGACAGGGGGTTGCAACAGGCGGTCGCAATGATGGAGTTGTAGGTTCGAACCATTCTTGTCTTGTGTTACTTTTTTTTTAGAAATTCTTCTCTTCTCAAAAGAAAAAGGCCCAACCACTAGCATCATTGACGTCGTCGCATGACGATGTCGTCGTTGCCGTTGAAGCATGCCTCACAGCATCGTCACAACGCGCCTCATCGTCGCCATGGCCATCGAAGCACACTTTGCAGCCGTCAGAGCATCATCGACGCCGTCGTGGCAACGTCGCTGCGGCCGTTGAAGCATGCTTCGCAGCAGCGCCAGGTCACGCCTCCTCATCATGGCCGTTGAATCATGCCTCGTTGTGTTGCCGTGGACGTCGCTACACTCTTGGTCGTTGTGGTCGTCGAAGCATTGTTGGAGTCATTGAAGCAACACGCTTTGTCGTTGTGGTCATTGAAGTACACCTGGTCGCCATTGCCGTCCGTCGAAGCATGCCTTGTAGCATTGTTGTGCCGGTCAATGTTGTTGCGGCAGTGCCGGCTGCCCGCCGTGGTGCTCGGAGCATGTTTGCTCGGCGTCGTAGCACATGCCAGCCCCACTCGTCGATGCGACATTGCAGCACCGTAAGCATCGCCGCCACCATCCCAACATCACCGCCGCACCACTTGTCGTACCATCGACCACCCGCCACAACACATGCCGTCGCATCACTCCATCGATTGCGCTTGTAACACTGTTGCAGCACCATTGCAACCTGAACCATGTTACGGTCATCTCCATCTTCCATGACGAGAATATGTTGCAGTCACCCATTGCAGCATGGACTATGTTCTCGTCACCTCTGTTATGCATGACATTGCGAACACATGGGCCTTTGGTCATCCATTGCAACATGGACCATTTTGGGGTGACCCATTGCAACACTGACCACATTGCAGTCACCCATTGCAAAATGAACCTTGTTGCGGTCATATCTAGCTTACATGACGTTGCAAAACATGTGGACCTCAACAAACACCGCTCCCGCACGTCCGACATGACAACATTGTTGCGGTGCCTTGACGTCGCCTCCCCTATTTGTAGTAAACCTGGTTGCGACCGTAGAGGATGCAACAACACGTAGTGGTCCGTCGCACTCTGATTGTAGCAAAACAACGGTTATTTTGCGGGGGACGGGGGACCGGGGGGGGGGGGTTGCAACAGGCGGTCGTCGCCGTCAGCCCTTACGGTCGCGAAAGTGATGATGGTCACCATGGGAGGCCGCTCTCTCCCTCTTTAGCCGCATGACGAAGGAAGAGATGGGAAGAAGACGAGTGGAGCTCTTCTCTCCAAAAAGAATTACGCTGGTATTCTATCCAATCGATTTAGTTGCGCCTAATGAAAATAGTAGTGTGAGTGCAGCACAAATATTTTCTCAAAAGAAAAGTGCCGCAGAAACACTAATAGCGTAAAAAAAGGAATCAAGCAAAAAAAACACCAATACTAGCGAGTTTTGGGTCGAAAAGGAACATAAGCAAAAAGAAGAAGGAATCAGGCAAACCTATTATGGGGACCAGCTACATGCAAAAGATGCGCACCACGCTCAGTGCGCTGAGCGCTGTGTAGCACGCGCGGCCGTTAATCCAATGGCGTAGCAAGCGCTTACGCGGGTCTAAAATCAGCCGGTAGGATTTAAACGTTTCCCTTAAGAGCAGTGGCGGAGCTTCATGGGGCCAAAGGGGACCATTGCCCCCCTACTCTAGGAAAACTGTTAAGTGTGACTCTAATTATTAGTCTTGAATATTCAAGATTTCTCAAGAGTCATGCATAACTTATCTTCTTTGCCCACTCAACTATGACTAGCCCCCTCAATAGTCTTCATCAAGCTCCGCCACTTCTTAAGAGCATGGTTAATAGTACAGCCATCTACGATAGGAGCGCGTTTGGTTGCGCGGGAAGAAACTGGGTTGTTTGGTTGCCAGCTTACACTATTGGGCCGGCATCGCACGGAGTTTAAAGCACCTCTGGGCCTGTCTCGCGAGACACGCTCGAATCGGCAGTTTCTCGCGAGCCAGACCTGAGCGAGGCACGTGGGCGTCAGGGGTTGTACGCGAGGAACCACCCTCGAGGAGTCGCGTTGCTTCCCGAAGCATCGGTAGTTATTACCCTCACCTTCCCTCACCGATCTCTCTCCCCTCTCCCCTCTCCCCACTCTCACCGTGGGTGGCGGCGACGTGCAACAGATCGGAGAAATGCAAGTCCACCTCCGGCCACCTTCACCGGCATCTGCAGCAGCACTTCGGCAATGGCGGTAAGCTATTTTCCCCCCTCCTCGCCTACTACATCGCATTCGATTCAAGTTTCGATTCGATCCGCGTTAGGGGAACGAGGAATCGGGGTAAACACCATAGAAGCGACCATAACATCGTCATGACTATCGGTACATATGAGGTTCCAAATCTGGATTGAGTACAATAGTAATGGGGATTAGGGTTCATCCTACATAGTACGGATAGATCTTAGCCTCGGGCACCCTGGAGGCGATTGGAGCGGTGCTACTTCTTGAGTTTGCGTTGGTTTTTCCCTTGAAGAGGAAATGGTGATGCAGCAAAGTAGAGATAAGTATTTCCCTCGGTTTGAGAACCAAGGTATCAATCCAGTAGGAGGTACGAGCAAGTCTCCAATCTATGCACCTGCACAAACAATCAAACACCTGCACCCAACGCAATAAAGGGGCTGTCAATCCCTCTACGGTCACTTGCAAGGATGAGATCTAATAGAGATGGATATAAAAGATTACTAAAACGTAAAACAAAGTAAAAACAAATAAATTACAACAAGTTATTTTTGGGTTTTTGGTTTTATAGATCTGAAAATATATAATGGAAAATAGACCCGGGGGCCATAGGTTTCACTAGAGGCTTCTCTCTTGAAGAAAGCATGCGGTGGGTGAACAAATTACTGTCGAGCAATTGATAGAAAAGCAAATAATTATGATGATATCCAAGGCAATGATCATGAATATAGGCATCACGTCCGTGGCAAGTAGACCGACTCCTGCCTGCATCTACTACTATTACTCTACACATCGACCGCTATCCAGCATGCATCTAGAGTATTAAGTTCATAAGAACGGAGTAACGCCTTAAGCAAGATGACATGATGTAGAGGGATAAACTCAAGCAATATGATGAAAACCCCATCTTTTTACCCTTGATGGCAACAATACAATACGTGCCTCGCTACCCCTACTATGTCACTGGGTGAGGACACCGCAAGATTGAACCCAAAACTAAGCACCTCTCCCATTGTAAGAAAAACCAATCTAGTTGGCCAAACCAAACCGATAGTTCAAAGAGAAATACAAAGATATCTTAATCATGCATAAAAGAGTTCAGAGAAGACTCAAATAATATTCATAGATAATCTGATCATAAACTCACAATTCATCGGATCTCGACAAACACACCGCAAAAAGGTATTACATCGAATAGATCTCGAAGAACATCGAGGAGAACATTGTATTGAAGATCAGAGAGAGAGAAGAAGCCATCTAGCTACTTGCTATGGACCCGTAGATCTGTGGTAAACTACTCACACATCATCGGTAGGGAAATAGGGTTGACGTAGAAGCCCTCCGTGATCGAATCCCCCTCCGGCAGATCGCCGAAAAAGGCCTCAAGATGGGATCTCACAAGAACAAAATCTTGCAGTGGCGGAAAAGTATTTTGGTGGACGCTTCTGGTGGTTTGGGAATATTTGGGAATTTATAGGCCAAGAATTAGGGTTAGGAGACCTCCGAGGGGCCCACAAGCCCTCAGGGCGCCCCCCCGGGGCGCGCCTGGCAGGCATGTGGTGCCCTCGGGCACCTCCTGGCCCCCTCTCCAAGTCCTACGGGTTTCTTCTAGTCCAAGAAAAATCATCGCGAAAGTTTTATTCCGTTTGGACTCCGTTTGATATTCCTTTTCTGTAAAACTAAAAAATATGGAAAAAAACAGAAACTGACACTAGGCTCTAGGTTAATAGGTTAGTCCCAAAAATAATATAAAATAGTATATAAATGCATATAAAACATCCAAGATAGATAATATAATAGCATGGAACAATAAAAAATTATAGATATGTTGGAGACGTATCAAGCATCCCCAAGCTTAATTCCTGCTTGTCCTCGAGTAGGTAAATGATAAAAACAGAATTTTTGATGTGGAATGCTACCTAACATATTTATCCATGTAATCTTGTTTATTGTGGCATGAATGTTCAGATCCATAAGATTCAAAACAAAAGTTTAATATTGACATAAAAACAATAATACTTCAAGCATACTAATAAAGCAATCGTGTCTTGTCAAAATAACATGGCCAGAGAAAGTTATCCCTACAAAATTATATGGTCTGGCTATGCTCCATCTTCACCACACAAAATATTTCAATCATGCACAACCCCGGTATAGCACTAGCAATTGTTTCATACTTTAGTGTTCTCAAACTTTTTCAACTTTCACGCAATACATGAGCGTGAGCCATGGATATAGCACTATAGGTGGAATAGAATATGGTGGTTGTGGAGAAGACAAAAAGAAGGAGATAGTCTCACATCAACTAGGCAAATTAATGAGCTATGGAGATGCCCATCAATAGATATCGATGCAAGTGAGTAGGATTGCCATGCAACGGATGCACTAGAGCTATAAGTGTATGAAAGCTCAAAAAGAAATTAAGTGGGTGTGCATCTAACTTGCTTGCTCACGAAGACCTAGGGCACTTTGAGGAAGCCCATCATTGGAATATATAAGCCAAGTTCTATAATGAAAAATTCCCACTAGTATATGAAAGTGACAAAATAGGAGACTCTCTATCATGAAGATCATGGTGCTACTTTGAAGCACAAGTGTGGTAAAAGGATAGAAACATTGTCCCTTCTCTCTTTTCTCTCATTTTCTTCTTCTTTTTTTCTCTCTCTTTTTTTTGTGGGCTTCTTTGGCCTCTTTTTTTTTTGTAAAGTCCAGAGACTCATCCCAACTTGTGAGGGAATCATAGCTTCCATCATCCTTTTCTCACTTGGGACAATGCTCTAATAATGAAGATCATCACACTTTTATTTACTTACAACTCAAGAATTACAACTCGATACTAGAACAAAATATGACTCTATATGAATGCCTCCGGCGGTGTACCGAGATGTGCTATGACCAAGAGTGACATGTATAAAAAATTATGAATGGTGGCTTTGCCACAAATACTATGCCAACTACATGATCATGCAAAGCAATATGACAATGATGGTGCGTGTCATAATAAACAGAACGGTGAAAGTTGCATGGCAATATATCTCGGAATGGCTATGGAAATGCCATAATAGGTAGGTATGGTGGCTGTTTTGAGGGAGGATATATGGTGGGTGTAATGTACCCGCGAAAGTTGCACGGTACTAGAGAGGCTAGCAATGGTGGAAGGGTGAGAGTGCGTATAATCCATGGACTCAACATTAGTCATAAAGGACTCACATACTTATTGCAAAAGTCTAGAAGCCATTGAAACAAAGTACTACACGCATGCCCCTAGGGGAAGGGTTGGTAGGAGTGAACCGTCACGCGATCCCGACCTCAACACAAAGGATGGCAATCAAAAAAATGAATCATGCTCCGACTTCATCACAAAACGGTTCACCTTACGTGCATGCTACGGGAATCACAAACTTTAACACAAGTATTTCTACCAATCCACAATTACTCACTAGCATGTCTCTAATATCTGAAGGAAATATGCCCTAGAGGCAATAATAAGGTTGTTATTTTATATTTCCTTATTCATGATAAAAGTTTATTATTCATGCTAGAATTGTATTGATCGGAAACCTAAATACATGTGTGAATACATAAACAAATACCGTGTCCCTAGTAAGCCTCTACTAGACTAGCTCGTTGATCAAAGATGGTTAAGGTTTCCTAACCATAGACATGTGTTGTCATTTGATAACGGGATCACATCATTAGGAGAATGATGTGACGGACAAGACCCATCCGTTAGCTTAGCATAATGATCGTTCAGTTTTATTGCTATTGCTTTCTTCATGTCAAATACATATTCCTTCGACTATGAGATTATGCAACTCCCGGATACCGGAGGAATACCTTGTGTGCTACAAATGTCACAACGTAACTAGGTGATCATAAAGATGCTCTAAAGGTATCTCCGAAGGTGTTTGTTGAGTTGGCATAGATCAAGATTAGGATTTGTCTCTCCGAGTATCGGAGAGGTATCTCTGGGCCCTCTCGGTAATACACATCATAAGCTTGCAAGCAAATGACTAAGGAGTTAGTCACAAGGCGATGTATTATGGAACGAGTAAAGAGACTTGCCAGTAATGAGATTTAACTAGGTATATAGATACCGACGATCGAATCTCGGGCAAGTAACATACCGATAGACAAAGGGAATTACGTATGTTGTCATAAGGTTCGACCGATAAAGATCTTCGTAGATTATGGAGGAGCCAATATGGGCATCCAGGTTTCGCTATTGGTTATTGACCGGAGAGGTGACTCGATCATGTCTACATAGTTCTCGAACCCGTAGGGTCCACACGCTTAACGTTCGTTGATGATATAGTGTTATATGAGTTATATGATTTGGTGACCGGATGTTGTTCGGAGTCCCAGATGAGATCACGGACATGACGAGGAGTTTCGAAATGGTTGAGAGGTAAAGATTGATATATAGGACGATGGTATTCGGACACCGAAAAAGTTTCGGAGTGCACCGGGTAGTCATCGGGTCACTGGAAGGGGTTCCAGACACCCCCGGTAAGTGTATGGGCCTAATGGGCCAAAGGGGGGGGGGACAGACCAGCCCCTGGTCCGCCCCTTCTTTGGACAGCAGGCCCTAAGGGAAGGAAAGGGGGGAGGGCTAGCCCCTCCTGCCTTTCCCTCTCATGGGAGAAAGGAAAGGGGGGGGGGGGGACCACCCTCCCCTGCCTTTCCCCCGCACCTATATAAGGCAGGGGGGCGCGGCTTGGGACGAACTCCAAGTAGGATTCCTCCTACTTGGGCGCCTCCTTTGGCTGCTCCTCCCTCCCTCCCACCTATATATATGTGGGAGGGGGGCGCCTAGCACACAACAGACAATTGCCTAGCCGTGTGCGGCGCCCCCGTCCACCGTTTACACCCCGGTCATATTTTCGTAGTGCTTAGGCGAAGCCCTGCGGAGATCACTTCACCATCACCGTCACCACGTCGTCATGCTGCCGGAACTCATCTACTACCTCGCCATCTTGCTGGATCAAGAAGGCGGAGGACGTCACCGAGCTGAACGTGTGCAGAACGCGGAGGTGTCGTATGTTCGGTACTTGATCGGTTGGAGCGTGAAGAAGTTCGACTACATCAACCGCGTTGTTAAACGCTTCCGCTTACGGTCTACGAGGGTACGTAGACACACTCTCCCCCTCTCGTTGCTATGCATCTCCATGGATAGATCATTGCGTGTGCGTAGAATTTTTTTGTTTTTTCATGCAACGTTTCCCAACAGTGGCATCATGAGCCAGGTCTATGCGTAGATGATATGCATGAGTAGAACACAAAGAGTTGTGGGCGGTGATAGTCATACTGCTTACCACCAACGTTGATGAAGCGGCCCGGACAAACCTTACATGTCCATGCACATGAGACCGGTTCCACCGACTGACATGCAACTAGTTTTGCATAAAGGTGGTTGGCGGGTGTCTGTTTCTCCTACTTTAGTTGAATCGAATTTGACTACGGCCGATCCTTGAAGAAGGTTAAAAAAGCAAACTTGATGAATCACCATTGTGGTTTTTGCGTAGGTAAGAACGGTTCTTTATAGAAACCAGTAGCAGCCACGTAAAACTTGCAACAACAAAGTAGAGGACGTCTAACTTGTTTTTGCAGGGTATGTTGTGATGTGATATGGTCAAGACATAATGTGATATACGTTATTGTATGAGATGATCATGTTTTGTAAGTTACCAGCAATCGGCAGGAGCCTTATGGTTGTCTCTTTATTGTATGAAATGCAAACGCCATGTAATTGCTTTACTTTATCGCTATGCGTTAGCAATAGTTGTAGAAGCAATAGTTGGTGAGACGACCACGACGCAATGATGGAGATCAAGGTGTCGAGCCGGTGACGATGGAGATCATGACAATGCTTTGGAGATGGAGATCAAAAGCACAAGATGATGGCCATATCATGTCACATATTTTGATTGCATGTGATGTTTATCTTTTATGCATCTTATTTTGTTTAGTACGGCGGTAGCATTATAAGATGATCCCTTCACTAAATTTCAAGATATAAGTGTTCTCCCCGAGTATGCACCGTTGCGAAAGTTCGTTGTTTTGAGACACCACGTGATGATCGGGTGTGATAGACTCTACGTTCACATACAACGGGTGTAAGACAGTTTTGCACATGCAGAATACTTGGGTTAAACTTGACGAGCCTAGCATGTACAGACATGGCCTTGGAACACTGGAGACCGAAAGGTCGAACATGAGTCATATAGTAGATATGATCAACATAGAGATGTTCACCATTGATGACTACCCCATCTCACGTGATGATCGGACATGGGTTAGTTCATTTGGATCATCTATCACTTAGATAACTTGAGGGGTGTTTATTTAAGTGGGAGTTCATTAGTAATTTGATTAATTGAACTTAATTTATCATGAACTTAGTCCTGATAGTATTTGCAAATAATGTTATAGATCAATAGCTCGCGATGTAGCTCCACTATTTTTTTTGATATGTTCCTGGAGAAAAGTAAGCTGAAAGATGATAGTAGCAATGATGCGGACTGGGTCCGTGATCTAAGGATTATCCTCATTGCTGCACAGAAAAATTATGTCCTTGATGCACCGCTAGGTGACAGACCTATTGCAGGAGCAGATGCAGACGTTATGAACGTTTGGCAAGCTCGATATGATGATTACTTAATAGTTTAGTGCGCCATGCTTTACGGCTTAGAACCGGGAGTTCAAAAACGTTTTGAACGCCATGGAGCATATGAGATGTTCCAAGAGCTGAAATTGGTATTTGAGACTCATGCCCGTGTTAAGAGGTATGAGACCTCTGACAAGTACTTTGCCTACAAGATGGAGGAGAATAGCTCAGCCAGTGAGCATGTGCTCAGAATGTCTGGGTACTACAATCACTTGAATCAAGTGGGAGTTAATCTTCCAGATAAGGTAGTGATTGACAGAGTTCTCTAGCCACTATCACCAAGCTACTAGAACTTTGTGATGAACTATAATATGCATGGGACGACGAAAATGATTCCCGAGCTCTTCGTGATGCTGAAATCGGCGAAGGTAGAAATCAAGAAAGAGCATCAAGTGTTGATGGTTAACAAGACCACTAGTTTCAAGAGAAAGGGCAAAAGGAAAGAAAGGGAACTTAAAAAAGAATGGCAAGCAAGTTGCCACTCCCGTGAAGAAGCCGAAAGCTGGACCCAAGCCTGAAACTGAGTGCTTCTACTGCGAAGGAAATTGTCATTGGAAGTGGAACTGCCCCAAATACTTGGCGGATAAGAAGGATGGCAAAGTGAACAAAGGTATATTTGATATACATGTTATTGATATGTATTTTACTAGTTGTAACATCCCCAGCCTCTCACCACAGTGATCACCCACTGATCATGCCATGTCATCATCATTATTCCATAAGAAAAATAATTCAACTCCAAATTCTTCAAGCCAAATAATTATTTCTTCAAACAGCAGATCCAAAATGTTCATAATGTTTCAAATATTCCCAAGGCGATTATAAAATTGAAACCAACATTTTTCTAAACCCCAAATTGCCCCTGGAAATTATTTCATTGGTCCAGGAGCATTTATTTTGGTCCTTCCTTTCTCTAAAAATGCTTAGACGTTTCTAAGTGTCTTGAAACTTTTTGTGCAGAACCATATTAAGGTGCATGGTTTTTGTGCAAAGTTTTCCTCCTAGTAAAACTCGTTTGATAGCTCAACTAATTTGCAACAAGAGCTATTCTTTTTTCGAAAAGAAAAAGAGAGTAATATCCCTGTGCACTTACCGGCCCAGCGCTACAGTAGCCTTTCAGCCGGCCTAGCCCAATGCACAGTCGTCATCCCCCTCGCTGTCGACGCCGTAGCCGCCCCGATCGCCGGCGCCGCACGCGTCGCCCATCCGTGTCTCTCCGGTGTGGATAAGGCCACCCCGCCTCCCTCTCCAACCCTAGAGCCCCCCAGATCCCCTCGCTCTCTCCCTTCGCTCCCTTCCCTCGATCTAGAGCAGCCCCGACGCAATCGTCGCCGTGGTCCGGTCGATCCCGCGTCCACCGAGCCCCTCTCGCCTCACCGCCGTGACAGCTCGCTCCGCCTCTGTCCGCTGCATCGTCCGCGCCAACGACCTCGAGACGGGAGACTCCGCAGCGCCTTCCCCGCCCTCTTCTTCCCCTGTGGCCGCCGCGACCTCGCCGTCGACTCCGGCCACCCTGCGCCTCCCTCGAGCCCACTGCCAGCCCCTACGTCCCCTCGGTGAGCTCCTGCTGCTCCTCTCCCTCTCCTCAGTAGCTCGCTGCACCACTAGCTAGAACTCCCGTGACACCATGGCCGCACCGCCGCCCTGCTCCATCGCTGCCGTGGCGATGGCTCGTTTCCGCATCAGCCGGGCACGGGCGCGTGTTTAGGACCTCGTGGCGAAGCCGCCCGTGCCCTCCGTTTGTTCCCCGCGTCCCCGCAACACCGAGTGCGCCCGATCCCGAAGTCCGGCGCCGCCCGCGGTGGTCGCCGTCGATGTTCCCGACCTCCTCGCGCGCTGCAACCGCCGCCATTGGACGCGGCGTGCTCCCAGCGTCCCGTGGAGCCCAAGTCCGACCCCAGCCGAGCTCCGTACGTGTTTTCCGGCCAACTCCGGCGACGCGCCGCCGTGTGTGTGGGTCACCGGCGTCACTCCGGTCGCCGGAGCTGACCTGGCCGCCACCTGGCGCGCCTCTGTGCCGCTGCCAGTGGGCCCCACGGCCTATTGACTGGGTCAGCACGGCTGACTGGACCTGGTCCAGCCACCGACTAGTGGGCTCGTCCACTGTAGCATTAGGTTTAACACTAGTTAATCGACCCTGTTAACTTAATCACTCACTGACACAGGGGCCCACCCATCCAATTAAACCCTGGTTTAATTTAACCTCTGTTCTAATGTTGAGTCAATGACAAGTGGGGCCCCTACACTATTTCTATGGATAAGATGAGCCCAGTCAGCACTGACTCAGCTCACTGGGCCCACATGTCAGCCTCTGGATGCAAAACTGGGTACACTTCCCTGTGTACCCGTAGCATTTTCTGTTAAATGATTTTGAATTAATAATAATCCCAGAAAATCATTTAATCTTTAAAAATTAATAACTTTTAAACCGTAGCTCAGATCGAAAAACTTAAAATATGAAAGTTGCTCAGAACGACGAGACGAGTTTGCTCGTGTCGTCTGTTTCCTTGTCGGAACCTCCTACGTAGGAGAACCCATAACTTTTAGTCCCATTCCGGTAGATAAATAGTGCCCAATCACCGGTTAATAAATCCAACACTAATTCTAAAATAACTAAAATGACCTAGATGCATCTTTAGGCAACTCTGCACTGCATTATAGCGTAGCATGGTCCGTGTTGCATTTGATTGCAATGTATTTACTTGTTTCCTCCCCCCTCCTCTTTCTTGGTAGACCCCGACGTCGACGTAGCTCCTGAGGCAGACGCCGCTCCGGAGTACGACTACGTCCCCGACGACCCTGCCCTTGCCGTCGAGCAGACAGGCAAGCACCCCCATTTTGAGCATTCCGATATCGCCCACTCTCTTCTCTCTTATGCTTGCATTAGAAGTACTGCTGCTACTGTTGTCTTATATCTGCTGCATAGCCTGTTTTATTGTAGCCTACTTTTGATACGTGCCTGTTCTCCTAAACTGTTTAGTATAGGATGGATAGAGCCTTATCAGAGACCCACTTGTCCCGACTGCCCCGCTGGACTCTCAGAAGACCCGATCAACGGGATCGAAGATCAGACCCTGGCACCGCACGTCACTTCCCCCTTAAATTGCTCGACACTACTGGGTTACTATCGAGTGCCGAGGGTGATACCTCGTCAGCACTTCTGATGATAACCTTGTAGGTTAGTTAATCGGTCGTGGTAAGCGAGGGTGATTCCTCCTACATCACCCCGATCACGACATCGTCGTGCAACTGTTCAAGTGTGGACCTCGAGGGTGATACCTCCTTCGTTCACCTTGACGAGAACATCAGGTGGGACTCCATCGAGGGTGATTCCTCAGGGTTCCCTTGGTGTTAGACACACGGTTACTGTTGTTACTACGACTTGCACAGAAACATGATACTAAAGACGGGTCGGCCCTGAGGGGTACCCGCGCGAGCATGAATGCGAAGTGATGTGGAGTCGGGTTGACCTGAGAGGTGCCCGCGAGATAACTACGAGGCGTGGCCGGGCATTCTTAGCCCTTGCCGCAAGTCCTCGAGACGGGGCGACGGGGTCACATCGATCGTGAGTCTCTGCTCGTTTCCGCACGCTCCTAAACCACTAAACGGTTTGGATATTTGATCCGAGGGGCCTCTGGCCTGATAGCACTAACCATCACGTGGGCATAGTATGGGCGTTCTGCGTCGTATACTTCAGCCGAAGCTTAATAGACGTCAGCAACTGAGCGGCACACGCTAGGTTGGACTGGGAACGCAACCGCACTTGTATAAGGGGTTGCTAGGTCTGCTCACCGGCGGTGTACGCAACGTGCAGGAGTGTCCGGGGCGATGGCCCAAGTCCCCTGGGGGCATAGGTTAGTCCGGTGTGCTGACCTCTCTGTTAAGTATTTGGTCGGGTTGCGGCGTGTTGCTTAGCCGAGGCCGGGCATGACCCAGAAAAGTGTGTCTGGCCGGAGTTAAGCGAGCATGGTGGGTAAGTTGGTGCACCCCTACAGGGAAGAACTAATCTATCGATAGCCTGTCCTACGGTAACGGACACTTGGAGTTGTATCCCGATCGGTACAACTAGAATTGATGACTTGAGATGAAATGGATAGTATGGCTCTGGGATTGCTTTCTCGCAGGGAGTCGAGAAAGGATCTTTGGCCGAGGTTGATGACACTGTTATACTTTACATTATGTTATTCTGCTCTCTTCTAATGCTGCAAGACTGTTGAAGAAGCTGAAGATGCTAGTCTTCGATAGGACTAGGCCTTCCCCTCTATTCTGGCATTTCTGCAGCCAGTCCACATATACAGCCCCCTTTTGAAAATGTTCATATGTACTGTAGATCCTTGCTTGCTGAGTACTTCGTATGAGTACTCACGTTTGCTTTACTTTCTTTTTTCCCCATATCCAATTGATGCCACCAAACGATGAAGCCCCTGAGTCAGATGGCCCAGTCGACGACCACTTCTACTACCCGCCCGGCGAGTACTACTACTAAGAGGAGCCGACCGACGACCAGGAGTAGGATTCGGAGGGTCCAGGGCAGGAGGCCCACGCCTTTCGATCATAGTATTTTATTTTGCCCCACCTTCTAAAGGCTTATCTTCATTTCTGTAATATATCTGTACCCAGATATCTGGTGCTTCCGTTGACACTTGTATGCCATCGAGCTATGTATTCGAGCCCTCGAGGCCCTGGCTTGTAATATAAAGCTTGTATGACTTTATTTATGTTTAGAGTTGTGTTGTGATATCTTCAAGTGAGTCCTTAGGCTTGATCATGTGCATTTGCGTGTATGGTTAGTGCATGATTAAGCCGGGGTCGTCACACTAGTGTTCGAAGTAATCCCTTGGTATTTGATACCGGTTTAGTTTAGTAACTCGAAACAGGAGTTGCAGAGACTAGTTAAAAGCGAGATGACGATGTGTGTTGGAAATGATTCCAAGGTTGATATGATCACCATCGCACACTCCCTCTACCTTCGGGATTAGTGTTGAACCTAAATAAATGTTATTTGGTGTTTGCGTTGAGCATGAATATGATTAGATCATGTTTATTGCAATACGGTTATTCATTTAAGTTAGAGAATAATTGTTATTCTGTTTACATGAATAAAACCTTCTATGGTCATACACCCAATGTAAATGGTTTATTGAATCTCCGTCGTAGTGATACACATATTCATAATATTGATGCCAAAAGATGCAAAGTTGATAATGATAGTGCAACATACTTGTGGCACTGCCGTTTAGGTCATATTGGTGTAAAGTGCATGAAGAAACTCCATGCGGATGGACTTTTGGAATCACTTGATTATGAATCATTTGATACTTGCGAACCATGCCTCATGGGCAAGATGACTAAAACTCCATTCTCCAGAACAATGGAGCGAGCTAATGACTTATTGGAAATAATACATACCGATGTATGCGGTCTGATGAGTGTTGAAGCACGCGGTGGGTATCGTTATTTTCTGACCTTCACAGATGATTTGAGTAGGTATGGGTATATCTACTTGATGAAACACAAGTCTGAAACATTTGAAAAGTTCAAAGAACTTTAGAGTGAAGTGGAGAATCATCGTAACAAGAAAATAAAGTTGCTGTGATCTGATCGTGGTGGTGAATATTTGAGTTACGAGTTTGGCCTTCATTTAAAAACAATGTGGAATAGTTTCACAACTCACGCCACCTGGAACACCACAGTGTAATGGTGTGTTCGAACATCGTAACCGTACTTTATTAGATATGGTGCGATCTATGATGTCTCCTACCGATTTACCACTATCATTTTGGGGTTATGCATTAGACACAGCTGCATTCACATTAAATAGGGCACCGTCTAAATCCGTTGAGACGACACCGTATGAACTATCGTTTGGCAAGAAACCTAAGCTGTTCTTTCTTAAAGTTTGGGGATGCGACGCTTATGTCAAAAGGCTTCAGCCTGATAAGCTCGAACCTAAATCGGACAAGTGTGTCTTCATGGGATACCCTAAGGAAACAATTGGGTACACCTTCTACCACAGATCCGAATGCAAGATCTTTGTTGCTAAGAATGAGTCCTTTCTAGAGAAGGAGTTTCTCTTGAAAGAAGTGAGTGGGAGGAAAGTAGAACTTGATGAGGTAATTGTACCTTCTGTCGAATTGGAGAGTAGCACATCAGTGAAAACCGTTCCCGTGATGCCTACACCAACTAGGGAGGAAGCTAATGATTATGATCATGAAACTTCAGATCAAGTTACTACAGAACTTTGTAGGTCGACCAGAACACGTTCCGCACCAGAGTGGTACGGTAATCCTGTCCTGGAAGTCATGTTATTAGACCACGGCGAACCTATGAACTATGAAGAAGCTAAGATGAGCCCAGATTTCGACAGATGGCTTGAGGCCATGAAATCTGAGATAGAATCCATGTATGAGAACAAAGTGTGGACTTTGGTGGACTTGCCCGATGATCGGAAAGCCATTGAGAATAAATGGATCTTCAAGAAGAAGACTGGCACTGATAGTAATGTCACTATCTACAAAGCTCGACTTGTCGCAAAAGGTTTTCGACAAGTTCAAGGAGTTGACTACGATGAGACTTTCTCACCCGTAGCGATGCTTAAGTCTGTCTGAATCATGTTAGCAATTGCCACATTTTATGATTATGAAATCTGGAAAATGGACGTCAAAACTGCATTCCTTGATGGATATCTTAAAGAAGAGTTGTATATGATGCAACCAGAAGGTTTTGTCGATCCTAAAGGTGCTGACAAAGTGTGCAAGCTCCAGCGATCCATCTATGGACTGGTGCAAGCATCTCGGAGTTGGAATATACACTTTGATGAGGTGATCAAAGCATATGGTTTTATACAGACTTACGGTGAAGCCTGTATTTACAAGAAAGTGAGTGGGAGCTCTGTAGCATTTCTGATATTATATGTGGATGACATATTATTGATTGGAAATGATATAGAATTTCTGGATAGTATAAAAGGATACTTGAATAAGAATTTTTCAATGAAAGACCTTAGTGAAGCTACTTGCATATTGAGCATCAAGATCTATAGGGATAGATCAAGACGCTTAATAGAACTTTCACAAAACACATACCTTGATAAGATTTGAAGAAGTTCAAAATGGTTCAGTCCAAGAAGGGGTTCTTGCCTGTATTACAAGGTGTGAAGTTGAGTAAGACTCAAAGCCTGATCACGGCAGAAGATAGAGAGAGAATGAAAGTCATTCCCTATGCCTCAGCCATAGGTTCTATACGATATGCCATGCTGTGTACCACACCTGATGTGTGTCTTGCCACTTATCTGGCAAAGAGTGTACAAGAGTGATCCAGGAGTGGACCACTAGACAGCAGTCAAAATTATCCTTAGGTGCCTTAAAGAGGACTAAGAAAATGTTTCTCGGTTATGGAGGTGATAAAGAGTTCGTCATAAAGAGTTACGTCGATGCAAGCTTTGACACTGATCTAGATGACTCTAAGTCTCAATCTGGATACATATTGAACATGGGAGCAATTAGCTAGAGTAGCTCCATGCAGAGCATTGTAGACATAGAAATTTGCAAAATACACATGAATCTGAATGTGGCAGACCCGTTGACTAAACCTCTCTCACAAGCAAAACATGATCACACCTTAGTGCTCTTTTGAGTGTTAATCACATGACGATGTGAACTAGATTATTGACTCTAGTAAACTCTTCGGATGTTAGTCACATGGCGATGTGAACTTTGGGTATTAATCACATAACGATGTGAACTAGATTATTGACTCTAGTGCAAGTGGGAGACTGAAGGAAATATGCCCTAGAGGGAATAATAAAGTTGTTATTTTATATTTCCTTATTCATGATAAAAGTTTATTATTCATGCTAGAATTGTATTGATCGGAACCTAAATACATGTGTGAATACATAAACAAATACCGTGTCCCTAGTAAGCCTCTACTAGACTAGCTCGTTGATCAAAGATGGTTAAGGTTTCCTAACCATAGACATGTGTTGTCATTTGATAATGGGATCACATCATTAGGAGAATGATGTGATGGACAAGACCCATCCGTTAGCTTAGCATAATGATCGTTCAGTTTTATTGCTATTGCTTTCTTCATGTCAAATACATATTCCTTCGACTATGAGATTATGCAACTCCTGGATACCAGAGGAATATCTTGTGTGCTATCAAACGTCACAACGTAACTGGGTGATCATAAAGATGCTCTACAGGTATCTCCGAAGGTGTTTGTTGAGTTGGCATAGATCGAGATTAGGATTTGTCACTCCGAGTATCGGAGAGGTATCTCTGGGCCCTCTCGGTAATACACATCATAAGCTTGCAAGCAAATGACTAAGGAGTTAGTCACAAGGTGATGTATTATGGAACGAGTAAAGAGACTTGCCAGTAACGAGATTGAACTAGGTATATAGATACCGATGATCGAATCTCGGGCAAGTAACATACCGATAGACAAAGAGAATGACGTATGTTGTCATAAGGTTCGACCGATAAAGATCTTCGTAGAATATGTAGGAGCCAATATGGGCATCCAGGTTCCACTATTGGTTATTGACCGGAGAGGTGTCTCGGTCATGTCTACATAGTTCTCGAACCCGTAGGGTCTGCACGCTTAACGTTCATTGACGATATAGTGTTATATGAGTTATATGATTTGGTGACCGAATGTTGTTCGGAGTCCCGGATGAGATCACGGACATGACGAGGAGTCTTGAAATGGTCGATAGGTAAAGATTGATATATAGGACGATGGTATTCGGACACCGGAAGAGTTTCGGAGTGCACCGGGTAGTCATCGGGTCACCGGAAGGGGTTCCGGACACCCCCGGTAAGTGTATGGGCCTAATGGGCCAAGGGGGGGGGGGACAGACCAGCCCCTGGTGCGCCCCTTCTTTGGACAGCATGCCCTAAGGGAAGGAAAGGGGGAGGGCTAGCCCCTCCTACCTTTCCCTCTCTTGGGAGAAAGGAAAGGGGGGGGGGGCACCACCCTCCCCTGCCTTTCCCCCGCACCTATATAAGGCAGGGGGCGCGGCTTGGGAGGGACTCCAAGTAGGATTCCTCCTACTTGGGCGCCCCCTTTGGCTGCTCCTCACTCCCTCCCACCTATATATATGTGGGAGGGGGGCGCCTAGCACACAACAGACAATTGCCTAGCCGTGTGCGGCGCCCCCCTCCACCGTTTACACCCCCGGTCATATTTTCGTAGTGCTTAGGCGAATCCCTGCGGAGATCACTTCACCATCACCGTCATCACGTCGTCGTGCTGCCGGAACTCATCTACTACCTCCCCATCTTGCTGGATTAAGAAGGCGAAGGACGTCACCGAGCTGAACGTGTGCAGAACGCGGAGGTGCCGTACGTTCGGTACTTGATCGGTTGGAGCGCGAAGAAGTTCGACTACATCAACCACATTGTCAAACGCTTCCGCTTATGGTCTACGAGGGTACGTAGACACACTCTCCCCCTCTTGTTGCTATGCATCTCCATGGATAGATCATTGCGTGTGCGTAGAATTTTGTTTTGTTTTTTCATGCAACGTTTCCCAACAATATCACCATCTTTATATCTCAAAACGAATGCAAGGAATCAAACTTCTCATAATATTCGATGCTCTTTATATGAAAGTTTTTATTATATCCCTCTTGGATGCCCATCATATTAGGACTAAATTCATAACCTAAGAAAATTACCATGCTTTTTAAGACTCTCAAAATAATATAAGAGAAGCATGAGAGTTCATCAATTTCTATAAAATAAAACCACCGCCGTGCTCTAAAAAGATATAAGTGAAGCACTAGAGCATATTGCCTAGCTCAAATGATATAAGTGAAGCACATAGAGTATTCTAATAAATTCATGATTAATGTGTGTCCCTCTCAAAAGGTGTGTACAAAAAGGATGATTGTGGCAAACTAAAAAGTAAAGACTCATATCATACAAGATGCTCCAAGCAAAACACATATCATGTGGTGAATAAAAATGTAGCCTCAAGTAAATTTACCGATGGATTGAAGACAAAAGAGGGGATGCCATCCGGGGCATACCCAAGCTTAGATGCTTGGTTGTCCTTGAATATTACCTTGGGGTGCCTTGGGCATCCCCAAGCTTAGGCTCTTGCCACTCCTTATTCCATTGTCGATCAAATCTTTACCCAAAACTTGAAAACTTCACAACACAAAACTCAACAGAAAACTCGTAAGCTCCATTAGTATAAGAAAAGCAAATCACCACTTTAGGTACTGTTGTGAACTGATTCTACATTTATATTGGTGTTATATCTACTGTATTCCAACTTCTCCATGGTTGATACCCCCCGATACTACCCATAGATTCATCAAAATAAGCAAACAACACATAGAAAACAGAATCTGTCAAAAATAGAAGAGTCTGTAGCAATCTGAAAACTTCAAATACTTATGTAACTCTTAAAATTCTGAAAAATTAGGACAACCTGTTAAATTTGTATGACAATATTTTGTAAAAAATTCAGAAGGTTTCGTAGCTTTTGTGAATTTTAAAAATTATGCTACTGGACGCAAAAGTTTCTGTTTTTCAGCAAGATCAAATCAACTATCACCGTAGACCATCCCAAAGGTATTACTTGGCTCAAACACTAATTAAAACACCAAAACACAATTACTACAGAGTTAATAATGTGTATTTCATAAAAACAGAAAAGGAAAATATTGGGTTGTCTCTCAACAAGCGCTTTTCTTTAAAGCCTTTTAGCTAGGCATTGATAATTTTAATGATGCTCTCATGAAAGATAATAATTGAAACACATAGAGAGCATCATAAAACATGTGATGAACAAATTTAAGTCTAACATGCTTCCTATGCATAGGCATTTTATAAGCAAACAAATTATCAATACAACCAAAAACTAGCATATGCAAGGAAGAAGAAAGAAACAATAGCAATCTTAACATGACGAGAGGTAATTGAGTAAAATGAAACCTTTTACAACCATATTTTCCTCTCTCATAATAATTACATGTGGGATCATATTCAAATTCAACAATATAGCTATCACATAACATATTCTCTAGATGATCCACATGCATGCAAAGTTGACACTCTTCCAAAATAGTGGGATTAACATTAACTAAAGTCATGACCTCTCCAAACCCACTTTTATCAAAAAATTCATGAGATTGATCATACTCCAAAGTAGTGGGATCATTATTACCTAGAGTTGACACTCTTCCAAACCCATTTTCAATATTATTGCAAACATATTCATCATGAGGCTTAAATAAATTTTCAAGATCATAAGAAAAATCACCCCAATCATGATCATTGCAACAAGTAGTGGACATAGCAAAATTAGCATCCCTAAGCTTAGGTTTTGCATATCATTAGCACAACTGACATTAATAGAATTTATAGTAGAACCATTACAATCATGCTTTTCACTCAAGGAGTTATCATGAATCTCTTCATAAATTTCTTGTTTTAACACTTCATCACAATTTTTAGATTCACGAATTTCAAGCAAAACTTCAAAAAGATAATCTAGTGCACTCAACTCACTAGCAATAGGTTCATCATAATTGGATCTTTAAAAAGATTAGCAAGTGGATGAGGATCCATAAACTCTTTGCTTACTGATTTTCAATAAATACACAATTATACCAAGCAAACAAACCAAGTAAGACATAAGGGCAAACGAAAGAAGGGCTAATAAAAAGGCAAATATTTTTGTGTTTTTCTGAATCTGGTTAGAAAGTGGGCGGGGGGGGGGGAGGAAAACGAGGGGCAAATGGCAAATAATGTAATGCAAGAGATGACAGTTTATGATGGGTACTTGGTAGGCTTGACGTAGAACCTCCCCGGTAACGGCGCCAGAAATTCTTCCTGCTACTTCTTGAGCTTGCATTGGTTTTTCCCTTGAAGAGGAAAGGGTGATGCAACAAAGTAGAGATAATTATTTCCCTTAGTTTGAGAACCAAGGTATCAATCCAGTAGGAGGTACGAGCAAGTCTCCAATCTATGCACCTGCACAAACAATCAAACACTTGCACCCAACGCGATAAAGGGGTTGTCAATCCCTCTAGGTCACTTGCAAGGATGAGATCTAATAGAGATGGATATAAAAGATTACTAAAACGTAAAACAAAGTAAAAATAAATAAGTTGCAGCAAGGTATTTTTGGGTTTTTGGTTTTATAGATCTGAAAATATATAATGGAAAATAGACTCGGGGGCCATAGGTTTCACTAAAGGCTTCTCTCTTGAAGAAAGCATACGGTGGGTGAACAAATTACTGTCGAGCAATTGATAGAAAAGCAAATAATTATGATGATATCCAAGGCAATGATCATGAATATAGGCATCACGTCCATCACAAGTAGACCGACTCCTGCCTGCATCTACTACTATCACTCCACACATCGACCGCTATCCAGCATGCATCTATAGTATTAAGTTCATAAGAACGGAGTAACGCCTTAAGCAAGATGACATGATGTAGAGGGATAAACTCAAGCAATATGATGAAAGCCCCATCTTTTTACCCTTGATGGCAACAATACAATATGTGCCTCGCTACCCCTACTATGTCACTGGGTGAGGACACCGCAAGATTGAACCCAAAACTAAGCACCTCTCCCATTGCAAGAAAAACCAATCTAGTTGGCCAAACCAAACCGATAGTTCGAAGAGAAATACAAAGATATCTTAATCATGCATAAAAGAGTTCAGAGAAGACTCAAATAATATTCATAGATAATCTGATCATAAACTCACAATTCATCGGATCTCAACAAACACACCGCAAAAAGGTATTACATCGAATAGATCTCCAAAAGCATCGAGGAGAACATTGTATTGAAGATCAAAGAGAGAGAAGAAGCCATCTAGCTACTTGCTATGGACCCGTAGGTCTGTGGTAAACTACTCACACATCATCAGTAGGGCAATAGGGTTGACATAGAAGCCCTCCACGATCGAATCCCCCTCCGACAGATCGCTGGAAAAGGCCCCAAGATGGGATCTCACGAGAACAGAAGCTTGCGGCGGCGGAAAAGTATTTTGGTGGACGCTCCTGGTGGTTTGGGAATATTTGGGAATTTATAGGCCAAGAATTAGGGTTAGGAGGCCTCTGAGGGGCCCACAAGCCCTCAGGGTGCGCCCCCCTTGGGGCGCGCCTGGCAGGCTTGTGGTGCCCTCGGGCACCTCCTGGCCTCCTCTCCAAGTCCTACGGGTGTCTTCTGTCCAAGAAAAATCATCGCGAAAGTTTTATTCCGTTTGGACTCCGTTTGATATTCCTTTTCTGTAAAACTCAAAAAACAAGGAAAAAACAGAAACTGACACTGGGCTCTAGGTTAATAGGTTAGTCCCAAAAATAATATAAAATAGCATATAAAACATCCAAGATAGATAATATAATAGCATGGAACAATAAAAAAATTATAGATACGTTGGAGACGAATCAAGCGGCGGGTGGCCTTGGTGTTGGTCTTCTCCTGCACCACCATCTCTTCTTCCTCGCCGGTGTCCACATCGATTGGCATGCTTCCGTTTCCTGGCTCCGGCGCCCTCACAATAATCGCCACCACATCCTCTTCTTCCCCTTCTGTAGGCACAATATCTGTGGTGAAGTGCACGCCGACACGATAGTCATGAGGACGCCGGTACTGTCTGTACTTGGCCCACTTTGCTCTCTGTCCAGCATCGCTGGATTCAGCCTGATTCATGGCCCAACAAAGTATGTTGACTGACATAGCGCCCTTCGCTGGGTCAGGAATCAGTATCTTCAACTCCTCTGGTGTCGCCTTCTTCACCACAGCGTCTGACTCTTTGTGCAGCTCTTCCATGCTGCTAAAGTTTGAGCACACTTCCATGGTGTTCTCAAACTTGGTGCGGTCACCCAGCGAGCACCCTAGGAAGAAAGCCCTCCATCCATTGCCCCAAGGGAAGGGGTTGACGTTGCGGTTGGGGTTGGGGTTGAACTTGTTGTTGGAGTTCATGGCGTTAGGTTGGAGGAAGAGTGAGAGACTGGATAAGTGGTGACCGACAAGGTGGGTTAATAAAGGGGCACACGAGCATAGGTTTTAATGTCGATGTTGTAAGGTTCATAATGCAGATGCTGACCCAGCCTTTGAACCTCTTCATAATGCAGGTCGACACGGAGAACAAGGGTAAGGAGGTGGTGCCATCGAAGGAGCAGGACAAGGGCAGGACAAGGACGAGGTGGTGCCATCGAAGGAGCAGGACAAGGACGAGGTGCCGCCCTCAGAGGTGATGCCCGTAGAGGTGACGCCCATCCAGAGACCGGGGACGGACGACGACGTGCCGGAGGTGCCCCCCACCGGCAAGCGCCGGAACTACGACCACTACCATGAGGTGGGAGGGCCAACCACCTTCTGCAAGGTGACCATGGCCCCCCAGCTCGAGGCCATACCTATGCCGTTGGACTTCACGAGGAACTTCTCGTCCGTGCCGCAGGAGTTCAACCTGAAGATGAACACCGGCTGCTTCTGGAGGGTCACTGTCAGGCTGTTGAACGGCAGGGTCACCCTCGATCAGAGTTGGGCCACCTTCGCCGCCATCCATCAGATCAAGATAGGCTTCATGGTGACCTTCAAGTTGCTCACTCCCGACATGCTGAAGGTCATCATCTTCAATGACGATGGCATTGAGGTGGTGACCAGGTGCGGGAGGCACGACGATGCCTTCGCATGAATGCCTAGGACAACCCCTCGTATGGTCTAGTTGCTTTGGTTTAATATCGAACCGCTTTAAGTTTGAACTTTCTGTTAATGTGTGGTACAATATTTATAGCTGCTTAGTACTACTATGTTCTGTTGTGTGTGTTCTTCCTCACGCCGCTGTGTGCTGGTAATCTCACCACCACACCGAAGAGGTTATCAGACAACAGGCGTTGCATGCAACCAAATAGCAGGCCTTGTGTGTGCGCGTACAAAAGCAAGCAACCAAACACCGTGCACTAAGCTAGCCCCTAATGCGTGAGAACTAAATGCGGGCAACCAAACAGGTTGCAGATGTTGGTTTAGAGGCTGCATTTGCTCACCCAGCCTCATATGAGCCAGGCTTGAGCTAGCCAGGCCCGGTCACTATGGCTGCCAAACACGCCCTAGCTGGACATAAATGTGTACTATTTTGTTGATACATGACCCACCTCCCTCTCCCACAAAGTCTCTAGGAGCACGTGTTGCAGCCGGCTGTTAACTAGTAGCTCGCTTCTCTTCTCTCTCTTCCACCTCAGAAAAATATAATATTTTAAAGTCTTACAGCCCGCCTATGTCACCTTATTGTACTTGCTCTAAAGGATAGGGGTGTGTCATTTGCATTATTGCCACAGAAAACGAATATTTTATGTCTTTCACTCGTTCAGAGGGGCGCATTGAGGCGAACAAGTGTACCACCGTGATTAGAGCATCTCTAGCAGATCCCACAAGCCGCCGTCCCGAAAAAATCGTTTACCTAACCCGTAAACATTTTTTTGCAAGACGCCGGACGCGCTGGAAGAACAGACCCTCATAGTGATCCCGCTTAGCGATATAAATTTAAACAAAGTACTTCGTGCTAGAAAACATCTCGACGGAGTTCATCAAACTAACATAGCATAACATAGCATATGGGAGCTTTTAGTACAAACCATAATTAAACATAATCGAAATTTAAAAACGCATAGCTTAAGATCTACTCGCCTCGGAGTCCTCGCCAAAGCCGCTGTCGCTGTCGTGGCGGGGCGCGGGCTCATTGCCGTGGAGAGTGTTGTAGATCGGCATGGAGCAGAGGGTGGCCTGCAGCTGGAACTCCTCCAGGAGCACCGGCACGAGCGCGTCTGCAGCTACATCTTCGACTGTGGCGGCCTCCTTCGCATTAAATCACGCGACCTCCGCCTCCCTACCACGTTGCAGTGCTGGATCGAAGATGTTGCCGAGGTGACAGAACCTGGCCCAAGCTGGAGCGTCGGCGCTGCGGGACATGGCGCCGCGCTTGTGCGCCACCTCCCTCTGCCTGTCCGACATGGGAGGGCGGAGGACGGAGCCGCCTGCCTCGTCGTCGTTCCTGCGCTTGCGGGCATCGAAGCTGCCACAGGCGCCGAACCCACCGCAGCACCCGAAGCCCCCGTGGTCGCTGAACCCCTGCCGCCGTCGCCATCACCGCGAAGATCCGCTCGAGCAAACCGCGGCAAAACACTGCCAGAGGGGCATCGATTTGTCTTTGGAGGGGGAGGATTTGCGGCGGAGAGGGAAAGAGGAGAAAGGAGAAGGGATACCCTAAATCGGTCAGGCGCCGGCATATATACCGGATGCGAGGGCGGTTTACGTGCCTCCAGTAAACTTTTTACGGGCCGGGCCGTTTTTGCTGTATCTGCTCGGGCCCGATTTTTGGGTTGTCCTGTAAATCTACCAGAAAAGTGTAGTTTGTCGGGCCTTTAAGGGGTCTGCTAGAGATACACTTACCACGTATTACTGTGTTGAAATTCATGTAAGCAATCGAATGCGCCACAGGGTGTCCCTAAGAAAATAGGGAGCGTCAGTTCCATAAGAGCATCTACAGTCGGGTGCCTCAAACCCGCCTCATACATCCGGGCGGGCCGCACAGTCACTGTCCGGTCACGATTTTTTGACCTATTTGGGCTGGATATGGGGGGTGCCCGGGCACGCCCGCCACGTCGGACCCGACAGCCTGACCCCATCCCAAATTGCACCAAATCCACCAAACCCTTCCTCCTCCTCCCGCCGCCCTCCAACCTTTCCCGTGCCCGGACCCTCGCCGTCCTCCCCCCTTGCTCCCAATCCTCACCACCGGTCCCGGTCCACCGCCGGAGATGTCGTCCAGCCCGACCCACACCGTCGCGATGAAGACGCAATCCGCCTTGTCCGTCGACGGGGTCACTTCATCGGCTGCGACTTGCAAGGCGGAGAATGTCGTTCGGAAGTTGCGGCAACGCCGGCAGCGAGAAAGGGAGGCGGCGGCGGCGTCGCAGGGAGGTTCGGACTGGTGGACCACCTGTCTCCTCCGGCGCGCCTGGATCCCCGCACCCCTTCCATCCGAGCGCCGACATGGAGTACGCCGTCCGACCCCATAGGGACAGAGGAGGATTCGACGGCCGGCTGGTCCATTCTGGAGTGATTTCCGGCCACGCAGATGCCGACGGGCGATGTGTGTGACTCGCCGCAACTCATTCGGGCGCGGATGAGCACGGGCACCGGCATTGCCCGGGATGCCCTCGACATGTTCGGTAGAATGACCGAACAAGAGTCGGTGCATTTTCTTTGCTCCTGTCCGATCAGATTTTTGCATAGACCACTAGTTCATTTCGCACATGATGAATGCTTGCAAACCATAATCATGTAGGAGGCGTTCTTGTCGAACATGATCGATGACAATGAAGATCCGACTGAAATGGAGTACGAATTCGAGGCCACCACCGCATTTCAAGTTGGGGCAACATCCGATGCCCCTCCGACCAAGAAGAAGAAGAAAACCAAGACGTCGAAGGCAAAATGTTCGGTATTCTCAAGATTTGAGGACATCTTGTTGGTCAAAACTTGGTTGGCCACAACGATGGATCCAATATGCGGCACCGAGCAAAAGGGGAACACCTATTGGACGAAGATTTGGAAGGAGTATCATGAACAAAAGGAGTATGTGGAGCCGCATCCTATCGTGACCACCCGCAATGTAGCATCTCTCCAACATCATTGGGGGATCATTCAAGGGGAAGTGAACAAGTACGTCGGCTACTACTCACAAGTGACCAACGCCCCCAAAGTGGGATGGGAGTCGCAACTCACGTAAGCTCAATTGCTTCATCTTGTCATCATTTGCATATGCTTGTTGTGTTTGCATTCTCGTGCTCATATATATGTTGTTTGCTAGACGGCGGTGGAGGCCACTTTGTATCACGAGGTGGAGAAGAAGTCATTTGCTTTTAGCCGTTGTTGGGTCATATTGAATGGCAAGCCCAAGTGGAACCAACTTGTGGCCGACCTCAAGTCCGGCAAGAAGAGGAGTGATGGCTCAAGCTCCAACCAATCAATTGGGTTGGACGATGAAGAGGACGATCTTGTCGTGACGAATGGAAAAGCAACCGTGCCAAAGGATAACCGCCAAGTCATGGGAAACAAGTGGGAGAAGGCACGTGCCGCCCGTGATGCCACGGCTACCAAAATGTCGTCCACATGGACGGGCATTTTTCGGTGAGGGAGAACAAGAAGGAGGAGAGGTACAAGCTTATGTTGGATGCGCAAAAGAAAAGGATGGAGTGGGACCGAAAGAGGGCGAAGAAGAAGCTCAAAATTGATAGGGAGAAGATCGAGTTGGAGAAGCAACAAGTGGCAATCAAATGGGAACTCGAGAAGGCCAAGGCATTTGACGACATAGAGCTTGAGAAGGAGAGGTTGTAACTCGCATGGGACGCGGAAGATGCTAGGATCATGTTGGCGGACGAAACCCTCTTGGATGAGCATGCGAAGAAGTGGCTTGCGGACAAGAAGAAGGAGATCAACGAGATCAACGACCATAGGGAGTACGAGGCGGCGAGGGCTGCTGCGGCCCGGATGCAGACGGAGGAGGCAGCCCGGATGCAGACGGAGCAGGCAGCCCAGATGCAGGCGGAGCAGGACGAGCAGGACGCATTCCGCCTGGAGCAGGACGCATTCCGCTCGGAGCAGGCGCCAGGCCAGTGATCCGAGGTCATCCGTCACGCTCGGACATTAATTTCACTAGTAGAATGCCCGTGCGTTGCCACGGTCATTTATAATTTTTTTCAATATTATATATAAAGATAACGCATGTTAATCTCTACCTCCTCGTATTATGCAAGAAATTGCACATATATATATAAATACACCCGTTTTATTTTCATGTGTTTCTGGTTATGTAAAACTCGATGAATTATCAATCCGGTCTATCATATCAATACGTTAGTGCTTATGTGAGTCGACATTTTCAAAGCATTATCCTAGTTTTATCTATGATCTAGAAAGGTGGAATAATAAACGGACATTAAAATTTAAAAAATGCTCTTATAGACTTAAAGAGAAATGTTATGCGAGCAGGATGAGCAGGACGCATTCCGCCTGGAGCAGGACGCATTCCGCTCGGAGCAGGCGCCAGACCAGTGATCCGAGGCCATCCGTCACGCTCGGACATTAATTCCATTTTGGCATGTCCGCTTTGTTGAACTATGGATTTTTTTTTGGCATGTCCGCTTTGTTGAACTATGTTTTGTTTTGCTTTGTTTCGAACTTTGAAATTCGGATAATTTGTATCGTATGATCGACGTGCATGGACTGCATGGATTTAAGGATTGGAATTTACTGTATGTAGATGTGCGGTGCAACATTTGAGGGGTGCCCGGTGGTCAGTGCTCGCGGACGCGCTTGAGGAGCCGGATTTGCCAAGCCCGGCTGTAGATGCTCTAAGGTTTCTGAAAAAATATTTAAAATATGTATATGGTGCCGCAATACGTGGCGTGGACTTAGGAGGGTTGATAAAAAAAACTTGACGTGGACCCGTCATGGTACGCTTGAGGGCTTGAGGTCGCGTGAACGCCGGTATAGTCGGACAAGCTGACGCGGTGAGCTTATCATCATGGAGGAACCCGAGAAGCTGGAGAAGGAAGCGTAGTGGTAGGTGACCATTCCGTTCGTCCGTGCCGGCGGCCGTGACATCTAAAAACTAATCTAACGCTAATAATCAACCATGGTAAAATACTTGGACTCGGCACGTATCGCTAGCTACTACTACTCTTTCAGCCTCCAGGTGTGTGCGCGACTTTGCCGGGCGTACGCTCTGCACGTTCAAACCGCCCGTGAGGAGAATGACACCATGCGTATGATATGACTGACCTGTATCCTCCATAGATCCATGGTGGTTGTAGATTAATAAGGTTACAAAGGCATGTTTGGTCGAGTAACATAACACCGGCAGGTAGGGCACCGAGACTTGGGAGTGTGCACAGCAAGCTCGACAAAAATAACATCTACACGTTTTCATTGCCCACAGTCTCAAGAAAGAAAAATTAAGAAAGGAAAAGGACGAGCTCGATCCTCACCCGCAGGTCAAACCGCGCCATTCATTTCGGCAGAAACTTTCTTCACCGGTACGTACTCCTACTACGTGCTGCCTTTTCCCACGGCGTAATGCCTGATGGCGTACCGAGCCGCTAGCTAGCTAAACAACAACCCAACATGCAGGTCGTGCGGCGGAGCAAGCCAAAGATCGAATTGATTTCCACAGCGACGGGCCGGCCGGGACTGGGACGGAATTTGGCCTTACTCCCGTTCGCGTACACACGGCCGGCGAGGTTTACCGTACCTTACAGCGCCAGCGAGCCGTCGTCGTCGTCGGCCACGGGCACAGGCGCCACGATGGCGCGCGTGGGAGTGACGAGGCAGACGGCGGCGCCGCCGACGCGACGCGGCCGTGGGATTATGTCGCGGGGAAACCGGGTCGTCTCAGTACTGAGCGCCGAGGTCGCGCGGGAAACGCTAATATAATCCTGGGGCGCGCGTGCCGGATCCGGTCCACGAACGTACGTACGTCCCGACCACGACCTCGTCGGCGCCCACTGGCTAGCTGGACCGAGCGCGGTTTCGCCGCGGGGATTAATGAGGAGCACGAGTAGCTAGCTAGCTGCTGCGGCCGGAACGAACCTGCTGCCCCCGCCGGTTTCCCGGCCATTGACCACCGCACACGCCATTCCACCAGTACCTGCGCGGTGCGCCGTCACATCGCGACCCCGCGCGCTTATTTTACTCCGTCACCAACCATCCTCCTCCTCCCGTGCCCGGCCAACGCCCGTCGTATGTGGAGTATATATATAAGCCGGACCAGTACACCGTACAAGGGACAAGGCTGAAAAGGCAGACAATCCATCGAGGTCGAGCTGATCAACCAAGAATCCAGCTAGCTAGCGCGTCCAAGTCTCCAAGCAGGTGCGTTGCGTGCGTACATCAATGGAGAGGAAGCCGAAGAAGCACGCGAGGACCAGGAGCGGCGCGCTGGCGTCCTTCCTCAGGTCCACGGCGGCCTCCTTCTCCTCCTCCACGGCCACCACCTTCGGCTCCCGCCCCGCCGGCGGCGGCAAGGCGTCCTTCAACCACCGCAACGCCTTCTCCGGCCCCATGGTCTCCATCGTGCCGCCCGAGGCGCGCGGCGGGGGCAGGAGGCGGGGCGGTAAGCAGGGAGGCGGCGGCAGCGGGTACCGGACGCCGGAGGCCTCGTCGCCCAAGGTGTCGTGCATCGGGCAGATCAAGCGGAGCAAGTCCAAGACCAGCAAGGCCAGGAAGGCGGCCAACGGCGCCCCCGCGGCGGCCTGCGGGATGGACGGCGGCGCCTGCCCGATGCCGCCGCGGCCGCCGGCCCACAGGCCCAAGAGCTCGCTGGTCAAGCGGATGTTCTCCCGACGGAACAGGTCGCGGCCTTCGTCCTCCTCGACATCCCACAAGTCGAGCGGCGCTGCCGATCTTTTCAAGGGGAGGCCTGGGAGCAGCGCCGCCGTGGCCGATGCGCCAGTGTCGGGGCCGGGGATGGCAGGGCTGGGACAGATGAAGCGGTTCACGAGCGGGCGCGGCGCGTTCCAGGACTTCGACTGGAGGGAGGCCGAGAGGAGGGCCTCCGACGTCGACGTTGACGACGATTACGAGGACGACGGGTTCGTGGCGTTCTCAGCCCCGCTGGTGCTCGGCGGCGGGGTGGTGGCGTCGGAGCCCAGGAAGGAGGTGAACCTGTGGCGGCGCCGCCCCATGTCCCCTCCCACTCCGCTGGAGCTCCCCTGAGAGCGGTCGCCGCAGCAGCTAGCAGACCTGCATGCGCGCATGCAGGCCATGCCAAACGTGTCGATCGTCTGTTCTTTCATCCTTGGAGTTTGTACAGTAGTGGTATACTTCTACGTGATGCTCATACAAAGTAGGCAGTATCGATTTAATTTTGTAAATGCGTGATGAACTGATGATCGCCTATTCTGGAAGGAATTAAAGAAGTTTTTTTGTTTGAAATCAGCAGGAGTGAAAGCATAATTTTGCAAAGTCGACGAACGAGCATAATTTTGCACACACGCATCCTTGCTTGCTTTGGTTGGTGGAACAAACTTGCGAGCGTCGGCGGCGAGCATATCCTCTCCAAAGAGAAAGGCTTGGTCGTCTTCCTCTTTTCCAAGATGAGAAAAATATGCGCTAGCTATACTACATCCTCCGATTTTGAGAAGGATTCTGACATAATTAATGGTTCGATCGGTGTCATGGTCGAAACAGTCAAGATGATGGCGCCTTCCGTCCATACCATGGGCCTATGGCATACTCGACCCCTCCCGATCGATCATCATGTCATGTTCAGAGCAGTTTTCTCTCCACGCACGTTTCGTCTAGAAAACTGAAAACCCCCCCGTTAATTATGAGCGTGGAGTGTTTTCAGTCTCAGAAATTTGGTCAGCACAAGTTACCACTGTAAGACTTGGATGTCGGCCGGACCATAATACAGTATGTTTAACTGAGAGGCAGGACCGATTCGTTAATTAAAATACGATTAAAACGATGTAATGATCCTCACATGGACAAGGTCAGTCATGATGGGGAATAATTTAGATTAGCAATATGCATATGTTATTAGTATATGTTACTACATTTATAGTGAGTAGTAATATACATGTGATATCATACAAGCCATCTTTTATTAAGATGTAGACTCATTTTGCCTCAGGATGCGTTATGTTACGGTAACATATTATGTTACTCCAAACACCTCTCTCCTTATTAACTGCATGCCACATAAGCAAATTTACCGTGTGATGCGTTATGTTATTTGCTAAGTTACTTCCACTATGACCAGCCTAGACCAGATATCATATTCGTACACGTCCAGTTGATCCAGACCAACACTACAAGGAAAAACCCTAGTAGTAGCGCTGGATATAGTCCTAGCAGTAGCGCCGGCCCCAGCACTACTGCTATGGCGCTACAGCTAACTTTTAGTAGTAGCGTTGGTTTAACCGACGCTACTGCTACCCCTACTTAGCAGTAGCGTGGGTTGGCCCAGCGCTACTAGCTGTAGCGCTGCCCTTAAGCCCGTGTTGCTGATAATCCCGCGCTGCTGCTTCTGGTTAACCAGCTAGTAGCACTGCCCTTAAGCCCGTGCTGCTGCTTCTGGTTAACCAACGCTACTGCTAACATTACCTGTATTTTTTTCTGCTGCGTATTTGTGCTGTATTTGTACAGGTTTTATACAGTAGTGTAATCATATCATAAACATACAATATTCTCATCATATCATACACATAATATTCTCATCATATCATACACATAATAGTCTCATCATATCATCACATCATCCAACACAAATGATGTCTCTCATCATTATCTCGATATAACGATACAAGTTATGTGACATGTCTCGAATACAAGCAACTACGTGGTCATCACATACACATGTTTCATCATCTATATCTAAACTATGATATAAAAGAGAAGAGCGATCACTATGAGTAAGAGCGCGATAATGTAGTACTTGAGGCGCTGGTACCGATCCCTCTCTCGCGCTAGCATGAACCTCAAGTAACTAGCTTCCGCTTCGCGTATGCTATCGAACCCTCTCTGGCTGCCGCCCGAGAACCCTTACACTTGGGCCTGACACTCTGGCTACTAGTCGTACACTTCTGGAACCCTCCCTATGTACACGACGTAGCACTTCTTCGCCATCGATGATCTATATACCTGCATAGTCACATGATGAATTCATCGATAATATGCAACATAATATATAGTTGAGCAACACGAAGAGACAGGGTTAGCAAAAATAGAAGCAACATATCGTAAACATAAATAACAAAGTTCATCGTACCCAAACTAATTAACTAGAGCGATCTACGCTAGTTGAGGAGGACGGTTTACATCACAAAGTTTCGTCGTGCATAAATTCAAAGTTTTGTCATAGAGAAAGTAGTGACTAAACAGACATATTGTCATCGTCAATCACTCCTACATGTCGCCCCATCCGTCCAAATCAGGGAGGATGCACCCGAGCTTTGTGAAAGGCTTCAGGTCCAGACGCTGAGCGGCTACGCGTGCAGCCCGCGACATTGGCCCTTCTTCGTAGAACATCCCTGTTTTTTTGACGACCTCCTTCATGATGATTTGGGAAGTTCACGCTGGATGTGATAGAACTCAGCTCAGAGTCGATGATCCGGTACGTTTCCTAGTTTCTTGGCTCATTTCAGAATATCGGAATCGCAGGAAGTAGGTGACATGCAAAGTTTTTGTCAATCCCTTCTGTACTCAAGCATGTGGTGGATGACGTAGAATCCATCACTGAGACTATCATTCAGTTGCTAGATGCAGCAGAAGTCAGTCTTATGACCGAAACATGACGCGTCGTTCTTTGCCTTCTTGACCCTGACTTCTCCACCCTGATGGTCGTAGCTTATGATATCACTGTCGAGAACACTTTTTATGTGTGTGTAATCCTTTTTTCTTTATGTTCTTCGACGAGTCCAAGCAAAGAGCATGGGAGAATAGGGGTAAAGAATGATGAGGACATCGCCCATGCCTGCGCAAAATAAGTACACCTCAAATTAGCCTCCACGCGTGCAAATGAATGATTGAAATTTACGGAAGTATGTATGTGTCACAGAGGATATCCGCAGATGACTTACATGGGATGATAAGGCAAGAGAATCGTCTCCTTGTCCTTATTGGCGATCATGAAGTCGGCGATGTAGTTCCTCGCATATTCACGGTGCTCTGGGCAGACTGCCAAGAAGCCCTCGTGCATAAAGTATGGGTCCGTGACTGAGATATAAGATATTTGCTCGCGCCTAATGGTGTAGTTCATGTACAGGGCATAAAGGCGGACGAACGTAAAATCCAGCTTTGTCATGTGAACCATGTCGAAGAGGTAATCAAATCGAAGGAAGAACTTATCCGCGGGGAATGTCTGGACGTACAACCTTTGCCGCGGCACGTTAACCTCGTAGAGCGGGTATCCTGAATTTTTCAAGGCGAGAATGTTTTTCTCTCTCGACAACACATCATCATGAAGTCTCCTTAGATCGCCTTCTATGCCCTCTAGCGCTGCCTCAGGTAGGATCGGATCGCCGGCGACATGGAATTTCGACGCACCTTTGATTGGTATACGGTCTGTAACCCGGGGCTGCAGAGGCGGCTAGCTGCTAGAAGCAGCTCTGTCACCAGTAGGGCCTTTCCTCGTTCTCTTCCTATGCTTCTTGTGTACCGGAAGTGAGCCTAACATACCGTCCCTGACCACCGCCCCCAGTGTTGTTGGGCTCAGCATTGCACGACCCTCACGTTTTTTATGCTGGGTTGAGGCAGCATCTGGAGGCGTGTCCTGCGAGGATTGCATGAAGAGAGACTTCTTGCAATCAGCCTTACGACGTTCCCGCTCCGGCAAATCAGGCATCAACTCATCACGCTCATAGCCTGAGTCATACTGCTGAGCCATCAATCCTCCGTCGTCATAGCCAGTATTGAGAAACCGGAGAGGGTCATCATCCTCGTCCATGACATCATCCATTGCTTCTTCGACGGGGGTGACGTCATCAGCCACTAATGGAGCTTCTTCCTCATGTCGTCCACTATCACCCGGCATGACAGGCGCCGCTAATTGGGTAGGTGGGGTGGTGTTCATACCTTGCTGAGGCGTTGTCGTTGGTGTGCTCCTGGCCGCCTCCACACGAAGGAGACTTTTCGGCCACAACAACATCCAACTCTTGCAATCTCCAAGCCGCGACAGTGTCTCGTCGTCATCTCCCCCTAGTGGTACCGGAGTAGCAAAACTCTCGTGGCCCGCTTTGACACTGGCCAAGGAAACCTTCAAGACGCCAGGGGGCATCGGCCGACCGTGGAACGAGCATTCCTTCGTCTTCACTATCGTTTCCTTTCCCACATCCACCTTCTGGCCGCTGATAGTGTACAGTATGGTGCACGGGGTTTCGTCGGCCTGCGAAGACATGTCTGCGACGTCAGACATCCGAAAGGCAACGAAAATGGAAGATTATATATATATATGTTGAAGAGGGCAGGTGTGACACGTAGTTACCATGAGGGCGTCGAGCTTAGACAAAGATGAAGCCCGCCGAGCATGCCAGAGACGGAGGACGGGCTGCTATGAGCAGGTGCGTGAGCAGGTGCTGGTGCGACGTTCACCAAGTTGCTCCCGATGAAGCTGGGAAGGGGAAAGTCCGCTGCCCCTAATCAAGGTAGTAACCGAAGCTACAAATTCATTTCTACAGGTAGCTAACACTGCATTGACTGCCTCGCGGACCAACTCAGGTCGTATCTCTTCTTTGGTCTCAGCTGTTCTCTTCTCAACCGCAATCGCAACCTTCTTGTCAATGCTCACTTCATTTAACTTCTGTCTCTGCCTTCTGTCCTCTGTGTCCTCGTGGTAGTAGTACTTCCACGCGGCTTCGTCTCCGGCGGCGTGCACATGTCCATACGACGGCCGCTTGTCCTCCGGGAGTCCTTTCATTATGTTCAAAGCCCGGTTGAAAGGGGCGTCCCACTTGGGCCTCGCCGATAACTGAGACGATGAGTCGCTTTCGGCCGCAAGACTGTGTTTCTCTTTCTGCAAAAGGAACATGGATCGTTTACAAATGTGACTAAACATGTAGTCGAATTGATCAGAAGCTAAAATAAAGGTGGTAAATAATAACTACCAGTAGTCTCATGAACTCCCTCGTGGGCCTGTTCATCTCAAAAACCTTATTTACCGGGTCCCACCTGTACCGGGCCCTAATGAAGTCATGCTCCTGCGGGACGGTGAACTCTGCCAAGGGGTCTGGGAGCCCCAGACTTTCACGTTCCTCGTCCTCCTTGGCCCATATGTGCCTCTTGCCCGAGTAACCACGGCTTCCAAGGTGGTGGTTCTTTGTGTTCCTTTCCTGAAGCCCCTTCATGTACTTTGACATTTCCTTGGCAGCTCCGGTAGTGCAAGTCGCCTTGAATATTTCGAACTCCGGTTTCGTAATTGTCAAATTTTCCTTAACAATCTCGGAGTAGGATTTCTTTTTGGCGATCGCTTGTTTCACCCTTACTTTCTAGGCGGACATCCCGTTGCTAAACTTGCCCATGGCTTTGTTGTTTATCTTCTTCATGGCTTTGTCTAGCCACAGCTCTTTGGTATCATCCCGGCCGGGGAACATGAATTTCTGGTGCAACTTTGTTAGGAGGAAGTGCTCCATATTTGGTATCTTCCTTAAGAATTCGTCGTTGATGCTGGTGGTTTCCCGTAGGATGCATCCTATTTGGTTGCCGTAGCAACTACGCACTTCCTCAGGCTCTGTTGGCTCGAAATTGTTGGGGTCCACCGCCGTGACCACCAGTCTTCCGGTGCCAAGCTGGTTTGGGCGTCGTACCCTCTGCGGCTTTGGTTTTTTACCGGCTAATTCGCCAGCATCGGTGCTGGTCTCGGCGCCGGTGTCGGTATCGATGTAGTGGTCGACTAAACTACCACCCTCCGCTGTGACAAGGGGGACCTGCAACGACCGTTGTTCGTCCAGATAGTCAAAGTAGGCATGTGCTGTCTCGTAGACGTCTTCGGGGTTACCAGAAGCCCCGGCTTCGTCATTGTTAGCCATGTTTCCTACGATCAAGTCTGCTCGTTTAATTCTAAACCTAATAAAATGAATAATGACATAAAAAAGGGCCTATGTTTTGTCAGAATGTTGATTCATTCCTATTCTGGCAAATCCCGGGCACTCGATATGTCCTAGTGTCTAGCACAAGTCATGCCGAAAACCAGACAGAAAATTTTGGAATGACCTTTGCTAAAAAGTGGACAAATCGAGCGCCTGAAATTTGCCGGAACAGAAATAAATCAACATTCCGGCAAAACATCGGCTCGGAATCATTCGCTGCAAATAAGAAAGTGCCTCTGCTTGCAAATACGAAATGCAAGATAGCTAGTACTCAAAGCAGATCATCTTGTAGTACACTCAAAGCCGATCATCTTGTAGTACACTAAATGCAAGATATCAATTCAAAAAAGTACCGATATTACACTAAGCAAGCACACACTCTCACTCACTTTGTGCTCTCTCCCTCTCCCTCTCCTCTCTCTCTCTTTGCAAAGTAACATTTAATTTATCGCTAAGTAGGGTACTTTAGGTGAATTTCATATGGCCAGGGGTACAATCATCTAGCATTTTATTAGTACTTTTATTAAATGGCACAAGATTTTATTAGATTTTTTATAAAATGTCACAAAAATCAAACATGTTAAAATCTGTTGATTTGATCAGATTTGGATAAACTAACGTAGCTAGGCAATTTCTGATTTGGTTTTTTTGTTTCAAAATTCCCTAACCTAGCTAGGGTTCCTACGTTAACGTCGACAGACAGAGAGAGAGAGAGAAGAGGGGAGGGGAGAGGATGGAAGAGGGGAGGGGACATGATGGCAAAGAGGGGAGGGGAGAGGCTTACGGTGGTTAGGTCGACTGCGGCAGGTGGAGGAGGGGGCGGCGACGTCGTAGGCGGCTGCAGCGGGCAAAGGAGGGACCGGGAGGCAGGGGCGTCGATGAGCCTGGTCACGGCGTCGGCGAGGCAGGGGCATTGGGGGCTCATGGAGGGCGGCGGTGACGCAGAGGAGGGGGGCACAGTGGGGCTCGAGATTGGGAATGGGGAATGGGGGAGAGGGAGGGAGCACGCGTGGTAAGTCAAACTAAAGATAGCACTAGCGCGTGTTTGGGACCCGCACTATAACTAACTTAGCTATAGCGCGGGTTACTAGCACACGCTACTGCTATGGTGTTAGCTATAGCGCGGGGTCCAGACCCACGCTACTGCTATTCTTTTCTTTTTATTCCTTTTCCTTTTTCCTTTCCTTTCCTTTTTTCATTTCTTTTTATTGTTTTTCCTCTTTTTTCCTTTCATTTTCTTTTCTATCCCTTTCCTTTTTCTTTTCATTTTCTGCAGCGCCCTCTGCCTCTACCTCGCGAGCGAATGAAGGAGAAAGAAAGACCTGCCAGGCAGGCCCCACCTCCCCCACGACCCCACATGTCATTCACCGAGCCCCGGTCCAGTCAGCGTAAGTGGAAACGTATTGACTGAAATACGTTTTCCAGATTAGAAAGCGTACTTTCCTGCTTCTCCGGACAAAAATACCTTTTCATTGCTCCGGAGAGGTATTCTATAAAAGGCACTTTCTCTTTTTTACCCGCCAGCCGAAAACTCTAGATTGCGGACATTCGTCGGTTAGAAGCAGAAAAGTACAAATTTCATTTGTTTTTCTGCCTAACGAACGAACGGCCGTAACTCCGCAACCGTAACTCCGAATCAGGTGATTCAAAAGCCCATGTTCTCTATTCGTTGAGCCCGTTCCGTTGGTACCATTTTCATGATGTTGTAACATTCTAAAAATGACCAATTTTTCCTTGCCCTTAATCAGCCCCCTTCGAGAGGGAAACATTTTCGGCAAATTCTTCCGCGAGCTCCTCGTACTTCTTCCCGATAATTCTTTCATCCCCAGGCAAGCCACAAGAGCCACTTGCATGATGGCCTTGCAATAGCCATGGGTTTCACTTGAATGATTTAATAATTGTTTTTTATTTCATTAATTTGTAAATGGTATATATATATACATATATATATATATATATGCTTGTGGATTCATGCTCATGCCATGTTCATTTGATTGTAGTGAGTTAAATGATTATTTGCTAGAATTATTATACTCATGCTTAATTCTTGTAATCATTTTAGATGCTAGTGATAATGATATGCTAATATGAATTGTTATCGTCTGTTATGAAAGTACTTGTGATATTCATAATCATCTCTATGCCATGCTCATTTGCATCCCGTAGATTAAATGATTTATTGTTGATGATGATATGATTCATAAGCTAAATGCTTGTGTTACCCATCCATGCAAATGCTGATATCATGCTCATATGAATTGTCATTCCATCATGTTATTCTGCTATGGCTCAGCTCATCACTATTCAAGTTAAACCTGACATTAATTGAACTTGAACAAATCTGTTGGCTGAGTCATGGTGCCACCGAATAGAGCTCACCAGTGTAGCCACACTTGCCTGGATGGGGAGGCCCTAATTTGGTCTATTGTCATGCCTCTCGCCAGTGACTCCAACTAGGGAAGGTTATGTGTGCGCGCTACCTTGATCAGGTAGGCGGCCATAAGCCTTGTGTGCCCAAGTTGTATGGATCCATTGTCCCCTTTTGGGACCGTTTGTTTTGTTTTGCCACAAAGGAGGCAGATGTCAGCAGTTGACATCTGGGGCCACCCATGAAATAGCCCAAAGGGGAGTTTGTCGAAGTGGCCGGGAGAGTGTCATTGATACGTCTCCAACGTACCTATAATTTTTGATTGTTCCATGCTATTATATTATCCATCTTGGATGTTTTATATGCATTTATATGCTATTTGGGACTAACCTATTAACCTAGAGCCCAGTGCCAGTTTCTGTTTTTTCCTTGTTTTTGAGTTTTGCAGAAAAGGAATATCAAACGGAGTCCAATTGGCCTAAAAATTTACGGGGAATATTTTTGGAAAATATGAATAATACTGGAGCAAAAAGATATCTGAGAGGAGTCCCGAGGCCACCACAAGGGTGGAGGGCGCCCCCCCCTAAGGCACGCCCCCCGTCCTTGTCGTCGCCTCGTGGGCTCCCTTGACTTGTCCTCGACGCCAACACCTCTTATAAATCCCAAAAACCCCAGAATAAAACCTAGATCGGGAGTTCCGCCGCCGCAAGCCTCTGTAGCCACCAAAAACCAATCGGGACCCTGTTTCGGCACCCTGCAGGAGGGGGCAATCATCATCGGTGGCCATCTTCATCATCCCGGCGGTCTCCATGACGAGGAGGGAGTAGTTCACCCTCGTGGCTGAGGGTATGTACTAGTAGCTATGTGTTTGATCTCTCTCTCTCTCGTGTTCTTGATTTGGCACGATCTTGATGTACCGCGAGCTTTGTTATTATAGTTGGATCATATGGTGTTTCTTCCCCCTCTACCTTCTTGTGATGAATTGAGTCTTGCTCTTTGAGGTTTCGTTATGTTGGATTGAGTACTGGATTTGAGAACACATGATGTATGTCTTGCGATGGGATATCTGTGGTGACAATTGGATGTTCTATTGATTCACTTGATGTATGTTTTGGCACTCAACTCGCGGATTCCTGAGGTGACATTGGGGTAATCTATGCATAGGGGTTGATGCACGTTTTCGTCCTACGTTCTCCGATAGAAACTTTGGAGTGATTCTTTGTTGCACGTCGAGGGATTGTTATATGATTCAATTATGTTATCATTGTTGAGAGAACTTGCGCTAGTGAAAGTATGAACCCTAGGCCTTGTTTCCAAGCATTGCAATACCGTTTTCGCTCACTTTTACTATTTGTTACCTTGCTGTTTTTATATTTTCAGATTACAAAAACCTATATCTACCATCCATATTACACTTGTATCACCATCTCTTCGCCGAACTAGTGCACCTATACAATTTACCATTGTATTGGGTGTGTTGGGGACACAAGGGACTCTTTGTTATTTGGTTGCAGGGTTGTCTGAGAGAGACCATCTTCATCCTACGCCTCCCACGGATTGATAAACCTTACATCATCCACTTGAGGGAAATTTGCTACTGTCCTACAAAACTCTGCACTTGGAGGCCCAACAACATCTACAAGAAGAAGGTTGCGTAGTAGACATCAAGCTCTTTTCTGGTGCCGTTGTCGGGGAGGTGAGTGCTTGAAGGTATATCTTTAGATCTTGCAATTGAATCTTTTAGTTTCTTGTTTTATCACTAGTTTAGTCTATAAAAGAAAACTACAAAAAAAAATGGAATTGAGGTTGCCTCATTTGCTTCATCTTTATAATGTCTTCCGTGAAAATGATGGAAAGGAAAATTGTGCTCAAGTGCTAGAAGAAGAATTCAATAAAATGTTTGGCACTAAATTTTTGAATGATGAGCATGATTGCAATATTGTTAGTATGAATTCCTTGAATATCCATGATGCTAATGATATGCAAAGCTACAAGCTTGGGGATGCTATGTTTGATGAAGATGATATTTTTAGTTCCCTAAGTTTTGATGAGAATATTTATTATGATGATAGCATGCCTCCTATTTATGATGATTATATTGATGAAAGTGGGTTTGGAAGAGTGTCAACTCTAGGTAGTATTGATCCCACTATTTTGGAGGGTGTTGAATCTTTTCACAATATTGATAAAAGTGGATTTGGGGAGGTCATGACTTTATTTAGTGATGAATCCACTATTTCAGAAGAGGTTCCAATTGATTATGAGAAGAAAGTTGCTATCTATGATGATTATTGTGATGACATGTATTCTATAAAGAATAATGATAACCATGAAACTTGTCATCTTGATTTTAATTTTCAATCCCATGATAGTTATTTTGTTGAGTTTGCTCCCACTATTATGAATGAGAAGGAATTTGCTTATGTGGAGAGTAATAAATTTTTTGTGCATGTGAATCATGAAAAGAATGCTTTATGTGATAGCTATATTATTGAATTCATTCATGATGCTACTGAAAATTATTATGAGAGAGGAACATATGCTTCTACATATTTCAATAATATCAAGTTTCCTCTCTATGTGTTGAAAATCTTGAAGTCATGCTTGTTTTACCATCCTATGCTAGTTGATTCTTGTTCCCATAAATTGTTTGCTCACAAAATCCCTATGCATAGGAAGTGGGTTAGAATTAAATGTGCTAGTTATAGGCTTCATGATGCTCCCACTATGTTTCAATTCTTATCTTTTATGTGAGCATCATTGAAATCATCATGCCTAGCTAAAAAGGCATTAAAGAAAAATCGCTTGTTGGGAGACAACCCAATATTTACCCCTACTGTTTTTGTGTGTTCACATGATTAAGATACTGTAGTAATCATGTTTTATAGCTTTTTTTTAATAAAGTGCCATGTAAAGCCTTTGGGATAGTGTGGTTGATAGTTGACTTGATTCTGTGCAAAAACAGAAACTTTTGCGTCCTGTAACAGAATTGTTAAAATTCACTGGAACGTGTAAAAACACTGATTTTTTTACAGAGGATTGACATACAAATTTTCTACGTTTTCCTAATTTTTAAAATATTTTGAGTTATATAAGTATGACCTTAATTCAGATCTTTACAGACTGTTCTGTTTTTGACAGATTCTGTTTTCAATGCATAGTTTGCTTGTTTTCTAGTTTCTATGGCTTATAGTGCTCAATATAAATTGTAGAAATGATAGGGTACAGTAGGCATCATGTGAGAAATTTTTTGAATCTTGTCTTGACAGTACCAAAGTGAATGATTTGTTTTATCATACTAACCCATCTCACGAAGTTCTGTTAAGTTTTGTGTGATTGAAGTTTTCAAGTTTTGGGTGAGATATCGATATGAGGAGAATAAGGAGTGACAAGACCCTAAGCTTGGGAATGCCCAAGGCACCCCAAGGTAATATTCAAGGAAGATCCAAGCAACTAAGCTTGGGGATGCCCCGGAAGGCATCCCCTCTTTCGTCTCCAACATTATCGGTAATCTTACTTGGGGCTATATTTTTATTCGTCACATGATATGTGTTTTGCTTGGAGCGTCATTTTCTTTTATGAGTATTTGCTTTATGTTATTTAGATTAATGTTTTTCATCTTTTATTTCAATAAAAGTGTCAACTTTAGCCTTTACCATGCTTATTTTGCAAGTCTATATGTTGCTGTTTTGAAAACAGAAAGTTTTCTATCATTGTATGAATTCTTATGGAAAGTCAGAACGTGGTAAAATCTTGAAATTTTAAAAAAATGAGTAACAACAAATTTTCTACAGTCTGGTAAATTTTCAGTATTTTTGGAGTTAGGGAATTATGAGTACAATTGCACTCTTTACAGACTGTCCTGTTTAGACAGATTGCTGTTATGTTTGCATTGCTTGCATATGTTTACTTGTTTAATGATTCTATTTGAGGATAGGAGTATTAAATATGGAGAGGCATTTAGTATGCAATGTTAAATAATAATTTTAGTGATTTGCTACAGTAGAGAATGATAAGGTTTTGCATTTGATTTATACTAACTTTTCTCACAAGTTCTTGTTGAGTTTTGTGTGCATGAAGTTTTTAAGATTTAGGGAAACCGTGAAATAAAAGGAATTAAGGAGACACAAAAGCTCAAGCTTGGGGATGCCCAAGGCATCCCTAGTTAATATTTCAAGAAGTCTCAAGCATCTAAGCTTGGGGATGCCCTGGTTGGCATCCCACCTTTCTTCATCAACAATTATCGGTTAGTATCGGTTGAGCCTAAGTTTTTGCTTCTTCACACGATGTGTGCTATTTTTAGAATGTCATTTTATTTTGTTTTGCTTGCTGTTTGAATAAAGTACTTAAGATCTGAAATTCTTTTATGAGAAGAGAGTCTTCACATAGCAACATAATTATTTGACTACTCATTGATCTTCACTTATATCTTTTGGAGTAGTTTGTCAGTTGCTCTAGTGCTTCACTTATATCTTTTTAGAGCACGGCGGTGGTTTTATTTTGAAGAAATTGTTGAACTCTCATGCTTCACTTATATTATTTTGAGAGTCTTTAAACAGCATGGTAATTTGCCTTGGTTATAAATTTAGTCCTAATATGATAGGCATCCAAGAGGGATATAATAAAAACTTTCATATAAAGTGCATTGAATACTATGAGAAGTTTGATTCCTTATGATTGTTTTGAGATATAGAGATGGTAATATTAGATTCATGCTAGTGAGTAATTGTGAATTTGAGGAATACTTGTGTTAAAGTTTGTGATTCCCGTAGCATGCACGTATGGTGAACCGTTATGTGATGAAGTCGGAGCATGATTTATTTATTGACTGTCTTCCTTATGAGTGGCGGTCGGAGACGAGCGATGGTCTTTTCCTACCAATCTATCCCCCTAGGAGCATGCGCGTAGTACTTTGTTTCGATAACTAATAGATTTTTGCAATAAGTATGTGAGTTCTTTATGACTAATGTTGAGTCCATGGATTATACGCACTCTCACCCTTCCACCATTGCTAGCCTCTCTAGTGCCGCGCAACTTTCGCCGGTACTATACACCCACCATATACCTTCCTCAAAACAGCCACCATACCTACCTATTATGGCATTTCCATAGCCGTTTCGAGATATATTGCCATGCAACTTTCCACCGTTCCGTTTATTATGACACGCACCATCATTGTCATATTGCTTTGCATGATCATGTAGTTGACATCATATTTGTGGCAAAGCCACTGTTCATAATTCTTTCATACATGTCACTCTTGATTCATTGCACATCCCGGTACACCGCCGGAGGCATTCATATAGAGTCATATTTTGTTCCAAGAATCGAGCTGTAATTCTTGAGTTGTAAGTAAATAAAAGTGTGATGATCTTCATTATTAGAGCATTGTCCCATGTGAGGAAAGGATGATGGAGACTATGATTCCCCCACAAGTCGGGATGAGACTCCGGACGAAAAAAAGAGGCAAAAAAAAAAGAGAAGGCCCAAATAAAAAAAATGAGAGAAAAGAGAGAAGGGGCAATGTTACTATCCTTTTACCACACTTGTGCTTCAAAGTAGCACCGTGATCTTCATGATAGAGAGTCTCCTATGTTGTCACTTTCATTTACTAGTGGGAATTTTTCATTATAGAACTTGGCTTGTATATTCCAATGATGGGCTTCCTCAAATTGCCCTAGGTCTTCGTGAGCAAGCAAGTTGGATGCACACCCACTTAGTTTCTTTCTGAGCTTTCATAAACTTATAGCTCTAGTGCATCCGTTGCATGGCAATCCCTACTCACTCACATTGATATCTATTGATGGGCATCTCCTTAGCCCGTTGATACGCCTAGTTGATGTGAGACTATCTCCCTCCTTTTGTCTTCTCCACAACCACCTTCTATTCCACCCATAGTGCTATGTCCATGGCTCACGCTCATGTATTGCGTGAAAGTTGAAAAAGTTTGAGAACATCAAAAGTATGAAACAATTGCTTGGCTTGTCATCGGGGTTGTGCATGATTTGAATATTTTGTGTGATGAAGATGGAGCATAGCCAGATTATATGATTTTGTAGGGATAAGCTTTTTCTGGCCATGTTATTTTGAGAAGACATAATTGCCTTGTTAGTATGCTTGAAGTATTATTGTTTTTATGTCAATATTAAATTTTTGTTTTGAATCTTATGGATCTGAACATTCATGCCACAATAAAGAAAATTACATGGATAAATATGTTAGGTAGCATTCCACATCAAAAATTCTGTTTTTATCATTTACCTACTCGAGGACGAGCAGGAATTAAACTTGGGGATGCTTGATACGTCTCCAACGTATCTATAATTTTTGATTGTTCCATGCTATTATATTATCCATCTTGGATGTTTTATATGCATTTATATGCTATTTTATATGATTTTTGGGACTAACCTATTAACCTAGAGCCCAGTGCCAGTTTCTGTTTTTTCCTTGTTTTTGAGTTTCGCAGAAAAGGAATATCAAACGGAGTCCAATTGGCCTGAAAATTTACAGGGAATATTTTTGGCAAATATGAATAATACTGGAACGAAAAGATATCGGAGAGGAGTCCCGAGGCCACCACAAGGGTGGAGGGCGCGCCCCCCCTAGGGCGCGCCCCCCGTCCTTGTCGTCGCCTTGTGGGCCCCCTTAACTTGTCCCCGACGCCAATACCTCTTATAAATCTCAAAAACCCCAGAACAAAACCTAGATCGGGAGTTCCGCCGCCGCAATCGTCTGTAGCCACCAAAAACCAATCGGGACCCTGTTTCGGCACCCTGCCGGAGGGGGAAATCATCACCGGTAGCCAGCTTCATCATCCCGGCGATCTCCATGACGAGGAGGGAGTAGTTCACCCTCGTGGCTGAGGGTATGTACCAGTAGCTATGTGTTTGATCTCTCTCTCTCGTGTTATTGATTTGGCACGATCTTGATGTACCGCGAGCTTTGTTATTATAGTTGGATCATATGGTGTTTCTTCCCCCTCTACCTTCTTGTGATGAATTGAGTCTTGCTCTTTGAGGTTTCGTTATGTTGGATTGAGTATTGGATTTGAGAACACTTGATGTATGTCTTGCGATGGGATATCTGTGGTAACAATGGGATGTTCTATTGATTCACTTGATGTATGTTTTGGCACTCAACTCGCGGATTCCCGAGGTGACATTGGGGTAATCTATGCATAGGGGTTGATGCACGTTTTCGTCCTACGTTCTCCGATAGAAACTTTGGAGTGATTCTTTGTTGCACGTTGAGGGATTGTTATATGATCCAATTATGTTATCATTGGTGAGAGAACTTGCGCTAGTGAAAGTATGAACCCTAGGCCTTGTTTCCAAGCATTGCAATACCGTTTTCGCTCACTTTTACTATTTGTTACCTTGCTTTTTTTATATTTTCAGATTACAAAAACCTATATCTACCATCCATATTACACTTGTATCACCATCTCTTCGCCGAACTAGTGCACCTATACAATTTACCATTGTATTGGGTGTGTTGGGGACACAAGAGACTCTTTGTTATTTGGTTGCAGGGTTGTTTGAGAGAGACCATCTTCATCCTACGCCTCCCACGGATTGATAAACCTTAGGTCATCCACTTGAGGGAAATTTGCTACTGTCCTACAAAACTCTGCACTTGGAGGCCCAACAACGTCTACAAGAAGAAGGTTGCATAGTAGACATCAGTCATGCAATAGATTAGTTTTGTTGGAATGTCGTTGGTCCACCCGAATGGGAGCACGAGGCCATGAGTTCCTTGGTGTGGGTACAGTGTACTAACCTTTGCAGAGTGTATAATCTATCGATAGCCGCGTCCTCGGATATGGACACAGTTCATAGTAGGTCACACTATGGGTCAACAGTAATAATAACCTGACTAATAAACAACCCCGGTTCGATGAGGAAAGAAGTTGGTTGATCTTTATGTAGTCACAAGATGATCACGATGGTATTATTGATGATGGTTGATTATGAGGTGATCTTGTGATGATCACGGTGGTATTGCTGATGATGGTTGATCATAAGGTGATCGCGTGATGATCATGATGGTAAGTAAGATGGATATCTATGGTGGTTACGAGATAACCTCCGAGAAGAGTAAGTTGGTCCATGAGACCTTAAACGTCGAACCCCCTTGCATACTAGTTCTAGTATCATCATGTTCATATCATGAGTAACATATGTTCATGCCATGCTCCTCTCATATTGTTCTAGTTGTATCAAGCTCATCATTAATTAACCTGTAAATGCCATGCTGTTGTTTGTCTTGATTGCTTTGGTTGCTGTGAGCTTGCGAGTACATTCAAAGTACTCACCTGGCGTGTCATGCCAGATTGCAGGTAATGCCGTGATTGATTGCTTGTCGAGGATCCTGAGTTTGTGATCTAGGCCGTGTCCCAGCCAGAGTCCATGCGGCGTGGAGTCCATCACCATCGTCGTTGTTCCGCTCCTAGAAGTTATTCCGCTTCAATGAGTTGTTCCGCGCTAGCATAGAGCTACCTTAGCAGGCGTAGTGTCAACATGCCGATGTAATCCATTGTAGACCCGAACCCTTGTATCCACATCATTTGTAATAAAGAGTTGTTCTATTCTATGCCAAGCAGTGCCGTATTCCAGAAGACTTGATCTCTGGGCTGGAATACGGGGTGTCCCGGTTCCTCTGAGCCGGGGTGCCACAAGTTTTGGTATCAGAGCAGGTCTAGCTGTAGGACACCCTAGTCCGCGCGAGCATTAGAAACTGGTAGTATAGAGTCTTGTCGGTTTGCTGCAGTTGATTGTTGCATTTGTTTGCTGCATAGCATGCATATAGACTTATTAACTTGTCGCTAACGGTTGATCTTGTGAGTGTAGATGGCATCAGTTTCGATCCACTACATGCACCCTCCAGCTTTGCATACCTGCTACTCGGTGTTTGGCGTCATCTCTGTCCCAGCGGAGTGATGCCGAGGTACCGAGTGGTGTCAAACACTTGCATGATTGATGCTTAGGTATCACGCCAATATATTTTCTTTCGCCACACCAATCTTGCCATCCAACTCGCCGCTTGGGTAACCCTTACTGGTCTTTGTTATCGGAAAAGGGGAATGCCAGCAGGCCCTGTTTTCCACCTCTATCCTACTCTATCACCCATTCCCTGGACGAGTATGGTTCCCTTCCGTCCGCTTGGTAATGATGTGGTTGTGACATCAGTATCTTGCTACATCATCATCAAGAACGTCCTCACCTCTAAGCCCGTCCCATTATAATCGGTGTTAAACCAGCGCTTGGTGTAGCTTTGTTTACACCAACCTCTCCAGGCGTTGATTCACTTTCCTGCAGACCGCCACAACAAATTAGAATGTAGTACTGGAGTTCCCGCGAGAATTGTGTGCTTAAGTAGGCATGCAGTGGCGGAGCCAGGGGGACGAGCAGGGGCCAGCCCCCCCCAACGATCGACAAATCTTTTAGCAGGCATTAGTAATTAGCGATCAACTAGGTGATTGCGTCTACTTGCCCCCCCCCCCCTAATGAGGCCCTGACTCAAACATAGACTCAAAATAAAAAAGGCCCGTAAGATGGCCCACTAGATGATCGTGGTCTCCTCCGTTACTAATCCTATGCCCTGGATTTCTCAACAAGAAAAAGCCCTAAGCCCAGAAGTAATTAAGAGGCAGTTAGCGCCAGGTCAAATAGAAGGGCAATTAGTGTCGCCGGGTGCCGCTGTGCTCCCTCCTGCTCTCCCTTCTTCTTGCGATTAAATCTGATTCAGAATAACTCAGGCTCCGGTGCTCAGCCGATGCTGTGAGTTGCAATATTGTAGACAGGCCCTTGTCAATTCTTCGGCCGCCCAGCTAACAAGCCGAGGTTAGCGTAATGGTTACTTTTTCACTAATCTTTCTCAACTCCCGTCTGCTATGTCTGAAATTATACACCCTGTACTCCAGGAATAAGAAAACTCACCCAATTTGGTTTTTCTTATTTTACATCTCCGGTGGTAAGTTTTCGTATGATGAAACTACTAATATTTTGATTTTAATTTTCTGCCAGAATATTTTTATTGTATTTGCAATTGCGGAGTCTCATTTGAACTAATACAAATATAACTAGGTAATTTTTTGTGTCGAAGCCAGCCATGATTATGGTAGCATTGACAAATTTTTCTTTACCGGCTTGGCCCCCCCATGCCTAAATCCTGGCTCTGCCCCTGTAGGCATCCATATTGTTGTGAATAGCAGTAAAATGTGATGTTGCTTGTATGTAATCTTGATGCCTTGTGTGTTTTTATTTGAGTTGTTTTATTTGCTTCTTTCTTTGGGATCTCGGTGTCACCTTTTTTCCCCTTATGAAAGTTGCTCATCAACTGACACCAGACTCGAAGAATCAGTGAGGAGTTCAAATATTTGGAAGCTTAGCAAAACATTATGTAATTCTCAGCCAACTGCATTATATTGGGCATATCTGGTTTAAATACAATGAAGGAAATATGCCCTAGAGGCAATAATAAAGATGTTATTTTATATTTCCTTATTCATGATAAAGGTTTATTATTCATGCTAGAATTGTATTGATCGGAAACCTAAATACATGTGTGAATACATAAACAAATACCGTGTCCCTAGTAAGCCTCTACTAGACTAGGTCGTTGATCAAAGATGGTTAAGGTTTCCTAACCATAGACATGTGTTGTCATTTGAAAACGGGATCACATCATTAGGAGAATGATGTGATGGACAAGACCCATCTGTTAGCTTAGCATAATGATCGTTCAAATTTTATTGCTATTGCTTTCTTCATGTCAAATACATATTCCTTCGACTATGAGATTATGCAACTCCTGGATACTGGAGGAATACCTTGTGTGCTATCAAATGTCACAACGTAACAGGGTGATCATAGAGATGCTCTACAGGTATCTTCGAAGGTGTTTGTTGAGTTGGCATAGATCGAGACTAGGATTTGTCACTCCGAGTATCGGAGATGTATCTCTGGGCCCTCTCGGTAATACACATCATAAGCTTGCAAGCAAACGACTAAGGAGTTAGTCACGAGGTGATGTATTACAGAACAAGTAAAGAGACTTGCCGGTAATGAGATTGAACTAGGTATGAAGATACCGACGATCGAATCTCGGGCAAGTAACATACCGATGGACAAAGGGAATTACGTATGTTGTCATAACGGTTCGACCGATAAAAATCTTCGTAGAATATGTAGGAACCAATATGGGCATCCAGGTTCCGCTATTGGTTATTGACCAGAGAGGTGTCTCGGTCATGTCTACATAGTTCTCGAACCCGTAGGGTCCGCACGCTTAACATTCGTTGACGATATAGTGTTATATGAGTTATATGATTTGGTGAATGAATGTTGTTCGGAGTCCCGGATGAGATCACAGACATGATGAGGAGTCTCGAAATGGTCGAGAGGTAAAGATTGATATATAGGACGATAGTATTTGGACACCGGAAGAGTTTTGGAGTGCACCGGGTAGTCATCGGGGCATCGAAAGGGGTTCCGGACACCCCCGGCAAGTGTATGGGCCCTATGGGCCAAAGGGGGAGAAGCACGCCAGCCCACAAGGGGCTAGTGCACCCCTTCCACCCCTTTTCCATGTACCAAAGAGGGAGGGAAGGAAGGGGAAGGCGCCCCAAAGGCAGCCAACCCCCTTTCCTTCCCCCCGTACACAAATATGGAAAAGGGGGGATTCGGCCAGGGCAGGCTCCCTAGGGCAGCCGCCGGCCACTTGGGGCGCCCTAGGGGCTGCCTCCCCTCCCCCCTCCACCTATATATATGAGAGGAAGGAGAGGGGCAACACAGACCATGATTCCCTAGCCGTGTGCGGCGCCCCTCTCCCTCTAGTTCGTCCCTCAGTCATATTTTGTTAGTGCTTAGGCGAAGCCCTGCGGAGATAACTTCACCATCACCGTCACCATGCCGTCGTGCTGCCGGAACTCATCTACTACTTCGCCCGTCTTGCTAGATCAAGAAGGCGAGGACGTCACCGAGCTGAATGTGTGCAGAACGCGGAGGTGTCGTGCGTTCGATACTAGATCGGTTGGAGCGCGAAGAAAGTTCGACTACATCAACCGCGTTGTGAAACGCTTTCGCTTACGGTCTACGAGGGTATGTAGACACACTCTCCCCCTCGTTGCTATGCATCTCCATGGATAGATCATTGCGTGTGCGTAGAATTTTTTTTGTTTTTCATGCAACGTTTCCCAACAGTGGTGTCAGAGCCAGGTCTATGCGTAGATGGTATGCATGAGTAGAACACAAAGAGTTGTGGGCGGTGACAGTCATACTGCTTACCACCAGCGTCTTATTTTAATTCGGCGGTATTGTGGGATGAAGCGGCACGGACCAACCTTACATGTCCACGCACATGAGACCGGTTCCACCGACTGACATGCAACTAGTTTTGCATAAAGCTGGCTGGCGGGTGTCTGTTTCTCCTACTTTAGTTGAATCGAATTTGACTGCGGCTGGTCCTTGAAGAAGGTTAAAATAGCAAACTCGATGAATCACCGTTGTGGTTTTTGCGTAGGTAAGAATGGTTCTTGCTAGAAGCCCGTAGCAGCCACGTAAAACTTGCAACAACAAAGTAGAGGACATCTAACTTGTTTTTTGTAGGGTATGTTGTGATGTGATATGGTCAAGACATGATGTGATATACGTTATTGTATGAGATGATCATGTTTGTAATTTATCGGCAACCGGCAGGAGCCTTATGGTTGTCTCTTTATTGTATGAAATGCAAACGCCATGTAATTGCTTTACTTTATCGCTATGTGTTAGCAATAGTTGTAGAAGCAATAGTTGGCGAGATGACCACGACGCAACGATGGAGATCAAGGTGTCGAGCCGGTGATGATGGAGATCATGACGATGCTTTGGAGATGAAGATCAAAAGCACGAGATGATGATGGCCATATCATGTCACATATTTTGATTGCATGTGATGTTTATCTTTTATGCATCTTATTTTGCTTAGTACGGCGGTAGCATTATAAGATGATCCCTTCACTAAATTTCAAGGTAAAAGTGTTCTCCCTGAGTATGCACTGTTGCTACAGTTCGTCCTTTTGAGACACCAAGTGATGATCGGGTGTGATAGACTCTACGTTCACATACAACGGGTGTAAGACAGTTTTGCACATGCAGAATACTTGGGTTATACTTGACGAGCCTAGCATGTACAGACATGGTCTCTGAACACTGGAGACCGAAAGGTCGAACATGAGTCATATAGTAGATATGATCAACATAGAGATGTTCACCATTGATGACTACCCAATCTCACGTGATGATCGGACATGGGTTAGTTGATATGGATCATGTATCACTTAGATAACTTGAGGGATGTTTATTTAAGTGGGAGTTCTTAAGTAATTTGATTAATTGAACTTAATTTATCCTGAACTTAGTCCTGATAGTATTTGCATATCTATGTTGTAGATCAATGGCTCGTGCTACCGTTCCCCTGAATTTTAATGCGTTCCTAGAGAATGCTAAGTTGAAAGATGATGGTAGCAATTACACGGATTGCGTTCGTAACTTGAGGATTATCCTCATTGCTGCACAGAAGAATTATGTCCTTGATGCACCGCTAGGTGAAAGGCCTGCTGCAGGAGCAGAAGCTGATGTTTTGAATGTCTGGCAAGCTCGATCTGATGACTACTCGATAGTTTAGTGTGCCATGCTTTACGGCTTAGAACCGAGACTTCAAAGACATTTCAAACGCCATGTAGCATATGAGATGTTCCAAGAGTTGAAGTTAATATTTCAAGCTAATGCCCGGGTTGAGAGATATGAAGTCTCCAACAAGTTCTATAGCTGCAAGATGGAGGAGAATAGTTCTGTCAGTGAACACATACTCAAAATGTCTGGGTATTATAATCACTTGACTCAACTGGGAGTTGATCTTCCAGTTGATTGTGTCATTGACAGAGTTCTTCAGTCACTGCCACCAAGCTACAAAGGCTTCGTGATGAACTATAATATGCAAGGGATGAACAAAACAATTCCCGAGCTCTTTGCAATGCTTAAGGCCGCGGAGGTAGAAATCAAGAAGGAGCATCAAGTGTTGATGGTTAACAAGAAAAAGGGCAAGGGAAAGAAAGGGAACTTCAAGAAGAATGGCAAACAAGTTGCCACTCCCAGGAAGAAGCCCAAAGCTGGACCCAAGCCTGAAACCGAGTGCTTCTACTGCAAAGGGACTGGTCACTGGAAGCGGAACTGCCCCAAATACTTGGCGGATAAGAAGGATGGCAAAGTGAACAAAGGTATATTTGATATACATGTTATTGATGTGTACCTTACTAATGCTTGTAGTAGCGCCTGGGTATTTGATACTGGTTCGGTTGCTCATATTTGTAACTCGAAAAAGAAGCTACGGATTAAACGAAGATTGGCTAAGGACGAGGTGACGATGCGCGTCTAGAATGGTTCTAAGGTCGATGTGATCGCCGTCGGCACACTACCTCTACATCTACCTTCGGGATTAGTTTTAGACCTGAATAATTGTTATTTGGTGCCAGCGTTGAGCATGAACATTATATCTGGATCTTGTTTAGTGCGAGACGATTATTGGTGCCAGCGTTGTACATGAAAGTTGCTCAGAACGACGAGACGAATCTGAATACGCGGTCCGTTCGTCCGTCACGCGTCCCTAACTATCCGAACTTGCAACCGTTCCCCTCTTATCCTCTGTCCGATAATTCCAAAGACCCGGGAAATATCGTCAGATATTCTCCCGCTCCGTCTGTTACGTGTGATGCTGCGTTAGACTACCCCTAGCACCGCGTATCGTATTTGTCATGCTCATGTTTGCTATATATTTATACTGTTTCCTCCCCCTCTTCTCTCTCGATAGCCCCCGACCCCGACGTCGTCCCCGAGACCGACGCAGCTCCGGATCCCGAAGACACCATAGACGACCTTGCCCTTGCCGCCGAGCAACCAGGCAAGCCCCCCCCCTTTGATCATCCCGATATCGCCCATTCTAATTTCCCATGCTTGCATTAGAATTGCTGCTACTACTGCTTTACCTATTCTGATGCATAGCCTGTTCATTGTAACCTGCTGTTGATAATTACCTACATATCCTAAACTGTTTAGTCTAGGCTGGGTAGAGACCTATCAGTGACCCCACTTATCCCGACTGCCGCGCTGGATCATCAGAAGACCCGATCAACGGGATTGAAGACCAGGCCCCGACACCGCACATCACCCCCTTTAGTTGTAACGACACTGCAGCGTTACTATCGAGTGCCGAGGGTGAAACCTCTTATAGCACTCCTGATGTTAACTCTGTAGAGAAGCTATTTGGTCGTGGTCATCGAGGGTGATTCCTCCTTCTCCACTTCCGATACGACGCTGTCGTGCAACACATCAAGTGTGAACCCAGCGAGGGTGATTCCTCCTACGTTCACCTTGACAGATACATCGGTAGGAATCCAACGAGGGTGATACCTCGGATTCCCTTGATGTTATGGACACACGGATACTTAGACTGTACTGTTGTTACTTGGAAAGGCGGGTCGACCCTGAGGGGTACCCGCGTGTGATGTGAAGACGGGTTGCCTGTATGGTGCCCGAGTGTTGAATACGAGGCGCGGCCGGGCATTCTTAACCCTTGCCGCAAGTCCTCGAGACGGGGCGACGGGGTCACATCTTTCGTGAGTCTCTGCTCGTTTCCGCAAGCCCCTAGTCCTAACGATTTGGATATTTGATCCGAGCAGGCCTCTGGTCTGATAGCACTAACCATCACGTGGGCATAGTATGGGCGTTCTGCATCGTATGCATCAGCCGAAAGCTCTGTCAGACGTCCAGTTCAGCCTCGTGGCCGGGCCGGGCCAGTACCATCCAGGACTGAGGTGGTGCTCGTCCCGACCCTGCACACACCGACCCGGAGTGCACAGGGCGATGGCCCATGACCCCTGAGCGCTTAGGATATAGACCGACGGGGACCTCTCTGCTGAGCTGTAGGTAGGGTGGCGATGTGTTGTTTGGCCGAGGCCGGACATGACCCAGGAAAGTGTGTCCGGCCGGAGTTAAGCGAGCGTGATGGGTAAGTTGGTGCACCCCTGTAGGGAAGAACATCTCTATCGATAGCCGGTCCTACGGTAAAGGACACTCGGAGTTGTATCCTGATTGATACATTTTAGAACTGGATACTTGGATACTATGGCTCTGGGATTGCTTCTCGCAGGGAGTCGAGAAGGGATCTCCGGACGAGGTTGATGACGGTATGGCTCTGGGATTGCTTTCTCGCAGGGAGTCGAGAAAGGATCTCTGGGTGAGGTTGAGACTTAATGATACTACTACATTATATTGTACTGTTCTACTCTCTTCTACTGCTGCAAGACCGCTGAATATGCTAGTCTTCGATAGGACTAGGCCTTCTCTCTATTCTGGCATTTCTGCAGCCCAGTCCACATATACAGCCTCCCCTTGAAAATGTTGCATATGTAGTGTAGATCCTTGCTTGCTGAGTACTTCTGAGTACTCACGGTTGCTTTGTTTTCCTTTTCTCCCCATATCAGTTTGTCGTGACCAAGATGACGAAGCCCCTGAGACAGCTGCCCTGCCGACGATCGCTACTACTACTACCCAGAGGATGGATACTACTATGAGTTGACTGACGACCAGGAGTAGGATCGGAGGGTCCCAGGCAGGAGGCCTTCGCCTTTCGATCGTAGTGTTTTATTTTGCCCCGCCTTTCTAAAGGCCTTTCTGTTTCTATTTCATATCTGTACTCAGATATCTGATGCTTCCGCTGACGCTTGTTCGCAAGCTTATGTATTCGAGCCCTCGAGGCCCCTGGCTTGTAATATAAAGCTTGTATGACTTTATTTATGTTTTAGAGTTGTGTTGTGATATCTTCCCGTGAGTCCTTAGGCTTGATCGTGTGCATTTGCGTGTATGATTAGTGCACGATCGGGCCGGGGGCGTCACAAGTTGGTATCAGAGCCGACTGACTGTAGGAACCCCCCTTTCCAACTCCTTGGCCGAAGTTGAGTCTAGTAACCGAAAATTGTTTTACTAACCTGGCTGTGTGGCTTACGGGCCCACGTCGCCAATTGGGTGGTATTAGGATCTTTTACTCCTCGACCTTTATTCTGGACTCTGATCTCTCTTCCTTTCGGGTTAACTAAAGTTTACTAACGCCGACACTTAGGATCTCGTAATTCTCGTCCACCCGGAGAGCTGAATATCTGTGCGATTTTCCTGACATTGATCTGATTAGTCTGATAATCATTTTCCTTTCCATTGTTTTGTTTAACCTTTCTCTCCGAGATCGGTTATACTTCTCCTTGTCTTTTGACAATCATGAGTTTCCTCTGTTTCAGATGGATCATTTGTTTCCACCACACCCTGCGACGCAGCTACCAGCTGTTCGAGCAGGGGTACATCCAGAGTACCTTCTTTATCCACTGGGGCAGATGTCAATCCGTTACAATACCCCAGTACTATCTCCTCCAGATACCCGCAAAGACTTTGTGATTTATTGTGATGCATCCCGTGAAGGATTAGGCTGTGTCCTAATGCAAGAGCGTAAAGTGATTGCTTATGGCTCTCGTCAGTTGCGCCCACATGAAGAGAATTATCCGGTACATGATCTAGAACTAGCTGCTGTCATCTATGCACTGCAGTTGTGGCGACATTACCTCCTCGGTAATCGTTGCGAGATCTACACGGATCATAAAAGTTTGAAGTACTTGTTCACTCAGCCATCTCTGAATCTCCGTCAGCAAAGATGGATGGAGACCATTGCGGACTATGATTTGGGTATTTCCTATACCCCTGGCAAGGCTAACGTGATGGCCGATGCCTTAAGCCGCAAGTCCTATTGCGACAACCTCATGGTTAGGCGAGCTCAACCTCGACTTTTTGAAGAACTATGCAAGCTGAATCTCCGTATTGTCCCACAGGGTTCTCTTAATAACCTTGTGATACATCCAGATCTTGAGAAAGCTGTTAAGAATGCGCAAGCTAAAGATGCTGAAATTGATCTGATGAAGAAAGACCTTCACCTTGTAAAGTACAGGGATTTCTCGCTGTCTGAAGATGGAACCTTGTATTTCAGAAACCGCATTGTAGTACCTCGCTTTGAGCTTATGACTGACAAGGTTATGAAGGAGGCACATGATACACCGCTGTCTATTCATCCGGGTAGCACAAAGATGTATCGTGATCTCCGTCAAAGGTACTGGTGGTCTAAAATGAAGCAGGGCATTGCTCGTTATGTTGCTGAATGAGGTGTGTGTCGACGCGTTAAAGCAGAACATCAGAAGCCTGCTGGAATTCTGCAACCGTTGCCTATTCCTCTATGGAAATGGGATAAGGTTCAGATGGATTTCATTACAGGACTTCCCAGATCACAGAAGGGTCACGATGCTATTCTTGTCGTCGTCGACCAACTCTCCAAAGTTGCACACTTTCTGCCTGTCAAGGAGACGATCACTGCTAGTCACATAGCAGAGTTATATATCTCCAGAATTGTTTCACTCCACGGTATTCCAAAAGAGATCAGTTCAGACCGTGGCAGCATATTCACTGGTCATTTCTGGGAAAGTTTTCAAAAGGCTATGGGAACTCATATTACCTGGAGTTCAGCTTATCACCCCCAATCCCAAGGCCAAGTTGAGCGAGTCAACCAAGTGCTTGAAGACATGTTGCGAGCTTGTGTTATATCGTTTGGCAAGAAGTGGGAAGAATCTCTTCCATATGCCGAGTTCTCCTATAACAACAGCTATCAAGCCAGCTTGAAAATGGCCCCCTTTGAAGTTCTCTATGGACGTAAGTGTCGAACCCCTCTGAATTGGTCAGAAACTGGGGAACGACCTCTTGTTGGTCCAGAAATTATTCAACACGCTGAAGAACAAGTTCGTATTGTCCGGGAAAATCTCAAGGCGGCTCAGGACCGCCAGAACAGCAACTATGATCGCAAACGATGGGGTTTGACTTATCAACCTGGTGATCAAGCTTATCTTCGTGTCACACCTATGAAGGGCACTCACCGTTTTGGAATCAAGGGCAAGTTAGCTCCGCGCTACATTGGTCCTTTCCGCATTGTTGCTAGGCGTGGACAGGTGGCGTATAAATTGGAATTGCCGCCGCAATTCTCTCATATCCACGACGTCTTCCATGTGTCGCAACTTCGTCAATGCTTCAAGGAATCTCCGCACCGAGCAGTGGATCACGAGGTGCTCGAATTGCAAGATGATCTATCTTATAAGGAGCATCCGATCCGCATTCTCGATCAAGCTGAACGTCGGACCCGTCAGAAGGTTACCAAGTTCCTCAAAGTACAGTGGTCAAATCATACTGAAGATGAAGCCACTTGGGAACGCGAGGATAATCTTCGTGCGGAATACCCCGAACTTTTTCCTTCTACTTCTTAATTCTCGGGACAAGAATTCTTGTTAGTAGAGGAGATTTGTAACACCCCCGGTGGTTAACTACAGTAATCACTTTTGATAATGACATGTCAGCAAGCTTAACAGTGCATGATCATCAGTAGCATCATATTGCATTTCAACTCCTAAGTCAAAATTCAGATTTAAACTAAAGTGGGAAATAAAAGTTGTTCAAACTGGAAAACCAAAATGTGCCTCATGTTGCAAATATTCCCATAGCATTTGTAAAAATGATTGCAACATTAGTTGAAATTGTAAAAGGACTCGAACAACTAGAAACAGCAGCAACATAGCACTATTCAATCCTTTTTCAATTTAAATAAAATCCAAACAAAAAGATATGGACCCCAAACCAATTTCTAGCAGTGACAGATAATGCACTGTAAATAATGGAGCAAGTCTCATATTTTACAAAAGTCTTTTGGAATAAAAATAAAAGAGAAAACAGAAAAGGAAAATAAATAATATAAAAAAAAGTAGAAAAAGGAGAAACCCCCCCCCCTCTGGCCCAACTGGGCCCCAGCCCAGCTGGCCCGACCGGCCTAGCTCCCCCTCTGGCCCAACCGGCCTCCCTTATCCCCCACCCCAGGAAACCCTAACCCCTCCCCGACACCCCCACTCCCCTCGCTCCCCTTCCCCCGCTCTCTGGATCTGGATCGAGAGGGGCCTGACCCCATCGCCCCCCCCGACGCCGGCGACCGTCCCCGGCGCCGCCCCGCCCCGTACTCGCCGCCGCCTCCCGCGGACTGCCTCGCCTCCTCCTCCTCCCCGACGGCCTCCTCGACCCCGACGCCCTTGACGCCGGCGCCGGTGCCCGTCACCGCCGCCGGCGTCGCCCCTCCGCCGCATCGACCTCACGTCGCCTCTCGCCCCGGCCACCCCGAGCCCGCTGGCCTTCCGTCCGGCCCCTGTGAGCCCGTCCGTCTCCCCCTCTCTCCGTCCCGCGAGGACCGCGCTCCCGTCGGCGCTCACCGCGCTTCTCCTCCTATCGCTCGCGCACGGCCTCGCCTCCCCTCCCCGATCGCCTCCTCCCCTACTCCCGCCCGCGCGACCCCGCTGCCGACGGCTGCCGCGCTGCTGCTGCGTCGCTCGCCAGCCACTGCCGCCCCGCACGCGCCCGCACCGGCTACGGCCGCCGCTTGCTCCCTTGCTCCGCCACCCCCGCCGCCTGCGCGCGCGCCCCCCCCCCTGCCGCTCCGGCCGCGCGCGCACTGCCGCGTCTCGCCCGCCCGCGCCGCGCGTGTCCATTTGGGCACCGGACATGTCCGGTCCCAAACGGGCATGCTCCGGACATGTCCGGCCCTGGTCCACTGACCAGTGGGGCCCACAGCCTGCCTGTTAATTAAATAAATAATAATAAAAAAAATAATTAAAATAAATAATTAGATAATTAATTTAATTAATCCTGCTTAATTAGTCTAATTAATTAGTAGTTTTATTAATCAGTAATTAATTAACTTAACCCTAATGACTGCTGACATCAGACATGATGTCATGCTGATGTCATCAGTTACTATTCTGGATAATGTTGAATATAATAATAAAATAAATTCCAGAAATTAATAAAAACTTTAGAAAATCATATAAAATAATCCGTAACTCAGATCGAAAAACTTTGTACATGAAAGTTGCTCAGAACGACGAGACGAATCTGAATACGCGGTCCTTCGTCCGTCACGCGTCCCTAACTATCCGAACTTGCAACCGTTCCCCTCTTATCCTCTGTCGATAATTCCAAGACCGGGAAATATCGTCAGATATTCTCCCGCTCCGTCTGTTACGTGTGATGCTGCGTTTAGACTACCCTAGCACCGCGTATCGTATTTGTCATGCTCATGTTTGCTATATATTTATATGTTTCCTCCCCTCTTCTCTCTCGATAGCCCCCGAACCCGACGTCGTCCCCGAGACCGAAGCAGCATCCGGATCCCGAAGACACCATAGACGACCTTGCCCTTGCCGCCGAGCAACAGGCAAGCCCCCCCCCCCTTGATCATCCCGATATCGCCCATTCTAATTTCCCATGCTGCATTAGAATTGCTGCTACTTACTGCTTTACCTATTCTGATGCATAGCTGTTCATTGTAACTGCTGTTGATAATTACCTACATATCTAAACTGTTTAGTCTAGGCTGGGTAGAGACACTATCAGTGACCCACTTATCCCGACTGCCGCGCGTGGATCATCAGAAGACCCGATCAAAGGGATTGAAGACCAGGCCCCGACACCGCACAATCACCCCCTTTAGTTGTAACGCACTGCAGCGTTACTATCGAGTGCCGAGGGTGAAACCTCTTATAGCACTCCTGATGTTAACTCTGTAGAGAAGCTATTTGGTCGTGGTCATCGAGGGTGATTCCTCCTTCTCCACTTCCGATACGACGCTGTCGTGCAACACATCAAGTGTGAACCCAGCGAGGGTGATTCCTCCTACGTTCACCTTGACAGATACATCGGTAGGAATCCAACGAGGGTGATACCTCGGATTCCCTTGATGTTATGGACACACGGATACTTAGACTGTACTGTTGTTACTTGGAAAGGCGGGTCGACCCTGAGGGGTACCCGCGTGTGATGTGAAGACGGGTTGCCTGTATGGTGCCCGAGTGTTGAATACGAGGCGCGGCCGGGCATTCTTAACCCTTGCCGCAAGTCCTCGAGACGGGGCGACGGGGTCACATCTTTCGTGAGTCTCTGCTCGTTTCCGCAAGCCCCTAGTCCTAACGATTTGGATATTTGATCCGAGCAGGCCTCTGGTCTGATAGCACTAACCATCACGTGGGCATAGTATGGGCGTTCTGCATCGTATGCATCAGCCGAAAGCTCTGTCAGACGTCCAGTTCAGCCTCGTGGCCGGGCCGGGCCAGTACCATCCAGGACTGAGGTGGTGCTCGTCCCGACCCTGCACACACCGACCCGGAGTGCACAGGGCGATGGCCCATGACCCCTGAGCGCTTAGGATATAGACCGACGGGGACCTCTCTGCTGAGCTGTAGGTAGGGTGGCGATGTGTTGTTTGGCCGAGGCCGGACATGACCCAGGAAAGTGTGTCCGGCTGGAGTTAAGCGAGCGTGATGGGTAAGTTGGTGCACCCCTGTAGGGAAGAACATCTCTATCGATAGCCGGTCCTACGGTAAAGGACACTCGGAGTTGTATCCTGATTGATACATTTTAGAACTGGATACTTGGATACTATGGCTCTGGGATTGCTTCTCGCAGGGAGTCGAGAAGGGATCTCCGGACGAGGTTGATGACGGTATGGCTCTGGGATTGCTTTCTCGCAGGGAGTCGAGAAAGGATCTCTGGGTGAGGTTGAGACTTAATGATACTACTACATTATATTGTACTGTTCTACTCTCTTCTACTGCTGCAAGACCGCTGAATATGCTAGTCTTCGATAGGACTAGGCCTTCTCTCTATTCTGGCATTTCTGCAGCCCAGTCCACATATACAGCCTCCCCTTGAAAATGTTGCATATGTAGTGTAGATCCTTGCTTGCTGAGTACTTCTGAGTACTCACGGTTGCTTTGTTTTCCTTTTCTCCCCATATCAGTTTGTCGTGACCAAGATGACGAAGCCCCTGAGACAGCTGCCCTGCCGACGATCGCTACTACTACTACCCAGAGGATGGATACTACTATGAGTTGACTGACGACCAGGAGTAGGATCGGAGGGTCCCAGGCAGGAGGCCTTCGCCTTTCGATCGTAGTGTTTTATTTTGCCCCGCCTTTCTAAAGGCCTTTCTGTTTCTATTTCATATCTGTACTCAGATATCTGATGCTTCCGCTGACGCTTGTTCGCAAGCTTATGTATTCGAGCCCTCGAGGCCCCTGGCTTGTAATATAAAGCTTGTATGACTTTATTTATGTTTTAGAGTTGTGTTGTGATATCTTCCCGTGAGTCCTTAGGCTTGATCGTGTGCATTTGCGTGTATGATTAGTGCACGATCGGGCCGGGGGCGTCACATTATGCATTAGAGACAACTGCATTCACATTAAATAGGGCACCGCCTAAATCCGTTGAGACGACACCGTATGAACTTGTGGTTTGGCAAGAAACCTAAGCTGTCATTTCTTAAAGTTTGGGGTTGCGACACTTATGTCAAAAGGCTTCAGCCTGATAAGCTCGAACCCAAATCAGAGAAGTGTGTCTTCATAGGATACCCTAAAGAAACAATTGGGTACACCTTCTACCACAGATCCGAAGGGAAGATCTTTGTTGCCAAGAATGGAACCTTTCTAGAGAAGGAGTTTCTCTCGAAAGAAGTGAGTGGGAGGAAAGTAGAACTTGATGAGGTAATTGTACCTTCTCTCGAATTGGAAAGTAGCACATCACGAAAAACCGTTCCCATGATGCCTACACCAACTAGAGAGGAAGATAATGATAATGATCATGAAACTTCATATCAAGTTGCTACTGAACCTCGTAGGTCAATGATACGCCCATTTTGCATCATGTTTTCCTATTGTTATTTATGATGTTTTTATGCATAATAATGCTTTTTGGAGTAATTCTAATGCCTTTTCTCTCATAATATGCAAGGTTCACACAAAGAGGGAGAATTCCGGCAGCTGGAAATCTGGACCTGAAAAAGCTATGTCAGGCTACCTATTCTGCACAACTCCAAATGATCTGAAACTTCACGAGGAATTTTTATGGAATAAATAAGAATTGTTGGAGCAAATAACTACCAGAGGAGGCCCACCAGGTGGGCACAACCCACCTAGGCGCGCCAGGGAGCCCAGGCGCGCCCTGGTGGGTTGTGCCCTCCTCGGCCCACCTCCGGTGCCCCTCTTCTGGTATATAAGTCATTTTGACCTAGAAAAAATAAGGAGAGGACTTTCGGGACGAAGCGCTGCCGTCTCGAGGCGGAACTTGGGCAGGAGCACTTTTGCCCTCCGGCGGAGCGATTCCGCCGGGGGAACTTCCCTCCCGGAGGGGGAAATCATCGTCATCATCATCACCAACAACTCTCCCATCTTGGGGAAGGCAATCTCCATCAACATCTTCAACGGCACCATCTCCTCTCAAACCCTAGTTCATCTCTTGTGTTCAATCTTTGTACCGAAACTATAGATTGGTACTTGTGGGTGACTAGTAGTGTTGATTACATCTTGTAGTTGATTACTATATGGTTTATTTGGTGGAAGATTATATGTTCAGATCCATTATGCTAGTTAATACCCCTCTGATCTTGAGCATGATTATCATTAGTGAGTAGTTACTTTTGTTCTTGAGGTCACAGGAGAAATCTTGTTGCAAGTAATCATGTGAACTTGATATGTGTTCGATATTTTGATGATATGTATGTTGTGATTCCCTTAGTGGTGTCATGTGAACGTCGACTACATGGCTCTTCACCATATTTGGGCCTAAGGGAATGCATTGTGGAGTAGTTATTAGATGATGGGTTGCGAGAGTGATAGAAGCTTAAACCCTAGTTTATGCGCTATTCCGTAAGGGACTGATTTGGATCCAAAAGTTTAATGCTATGGTTAGATTTATTCTTAATGCTTTTCTCGTAGTTGCGGATGCTTGCGAGGGGGTTAATCATAAGTAGGAGGTTTGTTCAAGTAAGAATAGCACCTAAGCACCAGTCCACCCACATATCAAATTATCAAAGTAACGAAAACAAATCAAACCAACATGATGAAAGTGACTAGATGAAATTCCCGTGTACCCTCAAGAACGCTTTGCTTATCATAAGAGACCGTTTTGGCCTGTCCTTTGCCTCAAAAGGATTGGGCTACCTTGCTGCACTTTTTTTACCGTTACCGTTACTTACTCGTTACAAATTATCTTGCTACCAAACTACTCGTTACTTATAATTTCAGTGCTTGCAGAGAATACCTTGCTGAAAACCGCTTGTCATTTCCTTCTGCTCCTCGTTGGGTTCGACACTCTTACTTATCGAAAGGACTACAATTGATCCCCTATACTTGTGGGTTATCAAGGCTCTTTTCTGGCGCCATTGCCGGGGAGTGAAGCGCTCTTGGTAAGTGGAAATCGGTAAGGAAAAATTATTACTACGTGCTGAAATTTATTGTCATTTGTTACTATGGAAAACAATCCTTTGAGGGGTTTGTTCGGGGTATCTTCATCTCGACCGGAACCACAATTAGTTACCCCTCAACCTACTGCACCTACTGAAAATATTGGTTATGAAATTCCTTCGGGTATGATAGAACAACTGCTAGCTAATCCTTATGCAGGAGATGGAACTGAACATCCTGATATGCACTTGATATATGTGGATGAAATTTGTGGATTATTAAACTTGCAGGTTTACCCAGAGATGAAGCTAAGAAGAAGGTTTTTCCTTTATCTTTGAAGGGAAAAGCATTAGCATGGTATAGGCTATGCGATGATATTGGATCTTGGAATTGGAATCGATTGAAATTGGAATTTCACCAAAAAAATTATTCCATGCATCTAGTTCATCGTGATCGGAATTATATATATAATTTTTGGCCTCGTGAAGGAGAAAGTAGCGCTCTAGCTTGGGTGAGGCTTAAGTCAATGTTATATTCATGCCCCAATCATGAGCTCTCAAGAGAAATTATTATTCAGAATTTTTATGCTCGGCTTTCTCATGGTGATAGATCCATGCTTGATACTTCTTGTACTGGTTCCTTTATGAAGAAGACTATTGACTTCCGATGGGATCTTTTAGAAAGAATTAAACGCAATTATGAAGACTGGGAACTCGATGAAGGTAAAGAGTCAGGTATTAAGCTCAAGTATGATTGTGTTAAATCTTTTATGAATACCGATGCTTTCCAAAAGTTTAGCACTAAATATGGACTTGACTCTGAGATAGTAGCCTCCTTTTGTGAATCATTTGCTACTCATGTTGGCCTCCCTAAGAAGTGGTTTAAATATCACCCACCTATCAAAGAAGAAATTAAAGAACCAGTAATAGCTAAAGATGAAACTATTATTTACAATGTTGATCCAGTTGTGCCTACTGCTTATATTGAAAAACCACCTTTCCCTGTTAGGATGAAGGAACATGCTAAAGTCTCAACTGTGGTCAACAAAAGTTATATTAGAACTTCCAAACCTGCTGAACAAATCAATGTAGAACCTAGTGTTGCTATGGTTAAAGATCTCTTGCTTGAAAATATAGATGGGCATGTTATTTACTTCTGTGATGAAGCTGCTAGAATTGCCAAACCCGATGAGAAAGGCAAACATAGACCTGTTGTTGGCATGCCTGTTGTCTCAGTTAAAATAGGAGATCACTGTTATCATGGTTTATGTGATATAGGTGCTAGCGTGAGTGCCATTCCTTTTACCTTATATCAAGAAATTATGAATGATATAGCACCCGCTGAAATTGAAGACATAGATGTTACTATTAAACTTGCTAATAGGGACACCATCACACCATGTGGGATTGTTAGAGATGTTGAAGTCTTGTGTGGGAAAATAAAATACCCTACTGATTTTCTTGTTCTTGGTTCCCCACAAGATGACTTTTGTCCCATTATCTTTGGTAGACCTTTCTTGAACACCGTCAATGCTAAAATAGATTGTGAGAAACAAATCGTCGGTGTTAGTTTTGGTGATGAGTCTCATGAGTTTAATTTTTCTAAGTTTAGTAGGAAGCATCATAAGGAAGAATTGCCTAGTAAGGGTGAAATAATTAGTCTTGCTTCTATTGCTGTGCCTCCTACCGATCCACTAGAACAATATTTGCTAGACCACGAAAACGATATGCATCTGCATGAAAGAAATGAAATAGATAAGATTTTGTTTGAACAACATCCTCTGCTTAAACACAATTTGCCTATTGAAACTCTAGGAGGTCCTCCTCCACCTAAAGGTGATCATGTATTTGAATTAAAACAATTGCCAGACACTTTGAAATATGCTTATCTTGATGAGAAAAAGATTTATCCTGTTATTATTAGTGCTAACCTGTCAGAACATGAAGAAGAAAGATTATTGAAGGTTCTGAAGAAGCACCGAGCTGCCATTGGATATACTCTTGATGATTTAAAGGGCATTAGTCCCACTCTCAGTCAGCATAAAATTAATATGGAGCCTGATGCTAAACCCGTTATTGATCACCAACGATGTTTAAATCCTAAAATGAAAGAAGTGGTAAGAACAGAAATACTGAAGCTTCTGGAAGCAGGTATAATCTATCCCATAGCTGATAGTAGATGGGTAAGTCCCGTTCATTGTGTCCCTAAAAAGGGAGGTATTACCGTTGTTCCTAATGATAAGAATGAACTTATTCCACAAAGAATTGTCACTGGCTACATAATGGTAATTGATTTTAGAAAACTAAATAAAGCTACTAGAAAAGATCATTACTTTTTGCCTTTTATTGATCAAATTTTAGAAAGATTATCAACGCACACACATTTTTGCTTTCTTGATGGATATTTCGGTTTTTCTCAAATACCTATCTCACAACCTGATCAAGAGAAAACCACCTTTACTTGCCCTTTTGGAACTTATGCTTATAGACGTATGCCTTTTGGTTTATGCAATGCTCCTGCTACCTTTCAAAGATGTATGGCTGCTATATTCTCTGACTTTTGTGAAAAGATTGTTGAGGTTTTCATGGATGATTTTTCCGTTTACGGAACTTCTTTTGATGATTGCTTGAGCAACCTTGATCGAGTTTTGCAGAGATGTGAGCAAACTAATCTCGTCTTGAATTGGGAGAAGTGCCACTTTATGGTTAATGAAGGTATTGTCTTGGGACATAAAATTTCTGAACGAGGTATTGAGGTGGATAAAGCTAAAGTTGATATAATTGAGAAAATGCCATGCCCTAAAGATATCAAAGGTATTCGTAGTTTCCTCGGTCATGCTGGTTTCTATAGGAGGTTTATTAAAGACTTCTCTAAAATTTCTAGGCCTCTTACAAATCTTTTACAAAAGGATGTTCCATTTGTTTTTGATGATGATTGTGTAGAAGCCTTTGAAACACTTAAGAAAGCCTTGATTTCTACACCTATTGTTCAACCACCTGATTGGAACTTGCCTTTTGAAATTATGTGTGATGCTAGTGATTATGCTGTTGGTGCTGTTCTAGGACAAAGAGTCGATAAGAAATTAAATGTTATTCATTATGCTAGTAAAACTCTGGACAGTGCTCAACGAAATTATACTACTACTGAAAAAGAATTTTTAGCAGTTGTGTTTGCTTGTGATAAATTTAGATCTTACATTGTTGATTCTAAAGTGACCGTTCACACCGATCATGCTGCCAGAAAATATCTTATGGAAAAGAAGGATGCTAAACCTAGAGTCATTAGGTGGGTTCTTTTGCTACAAGAATTTGATTTACATATCACTGATAGAAAGTTAGCTGAGAACCCCATGGCTGATAACTTGTCTAGGTTAGAAAATACTCTTGATGACCCACAACCTATTAATGATAGTTTTCCTGATGAACAATTAGCTGCAATAAATGTTTCTCATAACACTCCTTGGTATGCTGACTATGCCAATTATATTGTTGCTAAATATATACCACCTAGCTTCACATACCAACAAAAGAAAAAAATTCTTCTATGATTTAAGGCATTACTTTTAGGATGACCCACATCTTTATAAAGAAGGAGTAGATGGTATTATTAGACGTTGTGTACCTGAGCATGAACAGGGACAAATCCTACGGAAATGTCACTCCGAAGCTTATGGAGGACATCATGCGGGAGATAGAACTGCTCACAAGGTATTGCAATCTTGTTTTTATTGGCCTACTCTCTTCAAGGATGCCCGTAAGTTTGTTTTATCTTGTGATGAATGTCAAAGAATTGGTAATATTGGTAAGCGTCAGGAAATGCCTATGAATTATTCTCTTGCTGTTGAACCATTTGATGTTTGGGGATTTGATTACATGGGACCTTTTCCTTCCTCTAATGGGTATACACATATTTTGGTTGCTGTTGATTATGTTACTAATTGGGTAGAAGCTATTCCAACTAGTAGTGCTGATCACAACACCTCTATTAAAATGCTTAAGGAAGTCATCTTCCCAAGGTTTGGAGTCCCTAGATATTTAATGACTGATGGTGGTTCACATTTTATTCATGGTGCTTTCCGTAAAATGCTTGCTAAATATGATGTTAACCATAGAATTGCATCACCTTATCACCCTCAGTCTAGTGGTCAAGTTGAACTTAGCAATAGAGAAATAAGATTAATATTACAAAAACTATCAATAGGTCCCGAAAGAATTGGTCTAAGAAGTTAGATGATGCACTTTGGGCTTATAGAACAACATATAAAAATCCTATGGGTATGTCTCCGTATAAAATGGTTTATGGAAAAGCTTGTCATTTGCCTCTTGAATTAGAACATAAAGCATATTGGGCAATTAAAGAACTCAACTGTGGCGCCCCACCTGAGTACCACTGTAGCCAGACGGTCGCCACGCATACCAGCCCAGGAAATCACTCTAGCATGCGCTTTTACAACAAGTATCATGAACACCGGCATTTCTATTAATGGACATATAAGTCTTACATGAGATATAATACAGAGGTGGTGGCAGCGGAAAAGTTCTATCTAAGGCAGCAAGGTCTTGGTGCGGCTCCAATCCACAGGGATCTGACTGGGTTACTCTCCTAGCCCACGAACGCTCCGGCTCCTCGATGACGGATCCTTACGTGAACCTGGCCACATTGAAGGCCGCTGAGTACTTTTGAATGCACTCGCAAGCAAACCAAACTAACATATACACCAAGCAATGCAATCCATGGCATTCAAGCATGTATTTATTATTAGAGCAACATTAATTATCATAGCATGGCATAACTAGCTAGCAACATCAATTGTCAAGTCGTAGCAAGATTATCTAGCATGATTAATCATCCAGCAGCATTGATCATCATGGTATAACAGGGTTATCTAGCAAGATAACTACTAAAGTAAAGTATAGTAAAGTAAAGCATATTAAGTGTATAATCCATATTCCGAACATCCTCATGATCCAATCTGGAACTGATTCAAGTCCAATCCAAGTCTTTCAGTCATCTGACCATCTCTTCCATAGCCATCCCATGGCTAACATACCATAACTCTGACAGCATCTGATGTCTATGCAGGACAGGTTCTTTCACCATTATTATCATCGTTACGGTTGACCACCTAGTGAGGTCTGGACGGGCTGTCCAATACCGTGGACGCGGCTATTCGAATAGATTTTACACTCTGTAGAGGTTGCGGACTTTACCCACACTATGTAGCACTGACCTCGTGATCCCATTCGGGTGGACCAGCGTTGCTCCAACGAAACCTGCCTGACCCGTGACTCTCCCATCGTACCACCGGCAATCATCCTCCCCCGGAGTCAAGCCCTGGGTGGCCCCTGTGTCACCCCGTGACACCTGCCACCGTCGTGGTCAAACTAAACTGTCCCAAACAGGGACCGCGCGCAAACAACCAAACTGGGCTCACAGGATTATCGCCGCCTACCTGATCAGGGTAGCGCGCACGCATAACCCTCCCTGCATGGAGGTACCGGTGGAAGAGCATGGAGCCAGACCAAGTCAAGGCCGTCCCATACCGGCGAATGTGGTTGCACGAATAAGCCCGGACAGGTGGCTCAAGATCAACCAACTATGTTTAGTTTTAGCAAGTATTTAACCGGCAGGTATATCCATCATGAATAACTTGACCTGGTGTTAACTATGTATGAGGTAACAACTGCATAAACATAACAAACTATCTCCGTATAACATCATAACGAGTCATTAGTGCGGTAATGATAAACATGATCAGGTAAAGTAAACGATGAATACAAACTAACAGGGATTTAAGTAGTTCTAGCACGGGCATCATTATTAGGTCAAACACACAAGAATAACATAGAGCAATGCTTTAGGGCATATATCAGATGGTCGGCTTGCCTGGGGTTGAAGAATTACTCCAGGAAGAAGTGCGATGAAGCCGCGGAAACGATCGCCGGAAACCGTTATCTCTCGGAGGGGCTGTTTGAAGGCAAGGGCAAAATGGCCATTTTCACAGTGTGGAAACATTATGAAAATGATACCATCGGAACGGGCTCGACGAGACGAAGACGTGGGCGTTGGTTTCACCTGAATCGGAGTTACTGATGAAAAGTTATGGACCGGGGAAGCTCAAGGACCCATCTATAAAAGAAACTTCACAAACAGGCCCCTGGCGGTTGGAAACAGAAAACGACTTTGGAGACAATACTTTTTCTCTATAGAGAAAACGCATTTTGCCCCGAAGCTGAGTTGAAGTACGCTTTCCTTAGGGGAAAACGTATTCGGGTGGAATACGCTTCCACTTAAACCCGCGGGCCCGGCCTCTGGGTCACTTATAGGCGGGCCCCGCGCTACCTCTCTCTCTCTCCTCCCACCTCCTTCTCCTTCCCCGACTCCTGCTCATAGGCAGAGGGAGGCCGCCGGTGCCGGCGTGCGCCCGGCCGACTTCGGCCACCTCCGGTGGAGCTCGGACCACCGAAGCGCTCAGGAGGGAGGGCCGCATCCATCCCGGCCAACCACATACACCGACGAAGCCCGGAGCAGTGGCAGCATGGGGTGGCCGCGGATGAGGTTGCGGGCCGGACTTGCAGCCGCGCCCATGGGCACTCTGGGGAGAAAACGAGGACATGGGGAGGCTCACTGGAGCTCGGGGAAGAGGTTGGTGAGGTTAGAAGGAGGAGGGAGGGCCGGCAGTGCTCGAATTTGAGTTGGCTGAGGCGGCGACCGTGGCAGCAATGGGCGACAGCGAGCACTCCGGCGATGGGTAGAGAGGTCGGGGAGGGATCTAGGAGGATGGTGAGGCTGTTGGTGAGCTCGAGGAGTGCGGGGAGGGCCTATTTATAGGCGGACCACGACGAGCGGATAGGCACGGCCGCCGTGGCGGCCATAGCCACGCACTGGTGCTCACAGTGAGCTAGCCGTGGACGTGCAAGGCGCCGACCTGACGCGCTCAGAAGGAGGGGATGGCTCGGGGAGGAAGGAGCCAACGGAGGGACGTGACGTCACGAGGGTCACGGGTGGACAGTGCCGCGGCGGAGCTCGTTGTGGCGCGAGGAGGAAGAAACTGGAGGGAAGAAGGTGCGGGAGAGGGGTACGTGGGTGCTGTGAGGCCACTAGACAAGCTCGGACAAGCCAGGGCCGGCCGGAGGTGACGAAACGGAGTAGGCCGAGCGCAGAGCGCCGTTTCTGCACGCCCGCTACGTGGTCACCACGCGCACCACATGCTCTGGCCCGTGTCTTCCTGCCAGGCCTTGTCAAACAGGTAGATCACTGCTCAAATAGCCGAGGGAAGTGGCTAGAACCAACCAGGTGGCTCTGAGGTGAGTGAACCTTGCTGAAAAAGGTTTTAACAGCAAACTTGGCTGCCATTTTGTGGAGAAATGGATAGAGATATGGAACTGAAACTTTGTCACAGTGTTATGTGGTAGGAAGGACTATATGCTGACAAAATTTGAAGGTATTTGGACAAGTTTTGCATATACTTCCTTTGCAATGCAAAATTTGGTCCAGAAAATAGAATTTGAAGCTGCACTCATCTGGCTTGATGAAATCATCTGAATTTTGGTGGAGGGTGATGATTTGGAAGTATGAAGGTGCTGGTAAAATTTCAGCTCATTAGGAAATTCCAAAGTGGTACTTCCTTCACAGAGCTTTGAGATGGACAGAAACTTAAGAAAATTCCTGTGGATGAGTGGATGGATGGATTGAGCTGATTTTTGGTTTCCATCAGTGATTTAGAAATGTTAACAACCATGAAAAATTTCAGCTCAAAAAGACCAAGGGTTCAAGCACTTCCTTTGCAAACTGAAAATCTGGACAGAATTTGCAAATGGATGCTGTGCTCAAACTTTGAACTATGGGACTTGGATTTTGATGGAAATGGTGAAGATACGGATAGGATGAGCTCCAAAATTTATTTGGGATTTTTCCTGGCTACCAAATTGGTAGTTCCTTTAGAAACTGCCCAAAATGCAATATTGGCATTAAATAGGAAAAAGCAATTTCCCTTATTTAACTATGGCCAATATTTTTATGGGAGCTCAATATGATCATAAATAATATCTCCACAAGTTTTCATGAACTTTGGAGATGGATAGATATTTTCCTGGATTTAATTCCTTTAAACAGCAGAAAAAGGAATTAATTATAAATGAAAAATATTGCAAATGACTTGGCAATATTTTTGCATATCCAGGGTTTATAGAGATAGGATGATCACTGGGAGAAGTTTGGGAGGCAACAGATCAAAGGAAATTGGGGTTCCTTTGTAACGGAAGAAATTAGGGCTTCCCCTCCGGCAACTCGGAAGGTAGGGTTTCGATGGCAAAGTCCGGAGAATATAGCTCGTGTGGCAAGGTTGGACTGAAGAGAATCTCCGGTTGGATAGGGAAGGCAAGGCTAAATGACCATCTTCATATACCCAAGAGCTAGAGAAATCCGATAACACCGAGAAAAAAGACGGGAGTCAAATCCCGCGAAGGAAAAAAATAGGAGCGAAAACCAGGGTGTCACATCAACTATGATTTCAAACTTGCCGGTGAAAAGAGGTTATTTGATATTAGCTCACTAGATGAATGGAGAACCCAAGCCTATGAAAATGCCAAGTTATTTAAATAAAAAGTTAAAAGATGGCATGACAAAAGAATCCAAAAGCGTGAGTTCAAAGTTGGAGTATATGTTCTTTTGTACAACTCTCGTTTTAGATTCTTTGCATGAAAACTCCTCTCCAAATGGGAAGGACCTTATGTTATCGAGGAGGTTTATCGATTCAGATCCATCAAGATAAATAATGCCAAAGGTACTAACCCGAATGTTGTTAATGGGCAACGAATAAAACATTATATATCAGGTACGCCCATTAATGTTGAAAGCAATATTATCCAAACTATGACACCGGAAGAACACATAAAGGAAACCTTCCGGAACACTCCAGAATAACTGAAAAAAAGGAGGTACGAGATACGATAAGTAAACGGACTCCGAAAAATCCGCAAAAATATTTTTTGTCAGTTTTGGAATATAACAAAAAATAGGGAAATAAGAAACAACCAGGAAGGCACCCTTGGTGGGCACAAGACACCAGGGCGCACCTAGCTTGCCAGACGCGCCCAGGTGGGTTGTGCTCACTTCGGGTACCTTCCGGACTCCGTTTTTCTTCCATTTGCTTGTTTCCCAAGATAAAAAATCTTTATATACCCCCCGAACCTATTGACCACCGTATCACAGAGAAATCTTCTGTCTTCTTTTCTTGCTGTTTCCGGTCAGATCTATTAAACCAGGCATCATGTCTTCTTCCTCCTCCAACAACGTGGAAGAGGATGCTTGGTTGATGAAGATTGAGTTGAAGAGAGAAGAGCCTGAAGAAGTCATCAAAGGGGACAAGAGCAAGGAGGCCACCAGAGATCAAGCGCCGGTGGTCGAGCAAGCTTTGCCTGCCGAGGAGGAAGAAGAAGATATCCTTAAACTTTGCTATGATCATCTTACCCCCACTGAGATTGAAGCCTTTCGGATCATCGAAACGGTTCGTGTGCAAAATAAATATCTCACACGTGAAAATATTCTATTACAAGAGCACATCCTTGCCCTCCAGAGCATCATCCGTAGATTGGAGAAGCTGTTGGAGAGGGCCACTACTTCATCACCACCACCTCCTTCTTCATCACCAAAGGAAAATTGAGTATTGGGTATGGGCACTCCCCTTGGCTTGTGCCAAGCTTGGGGGAGGTGCCCCGGTATCGTATCACCTCCACTATCTTTTGCCTTTACTTATCTTAGTTCAATTCATAGTTATCTTTTGCTTTAGATGAATAAAAGTTTAGTTCGATCCTTTCTTTTCGAGTGTTTGCTTAGTGATCTATCTTTGTAATCGTGTGCGAGATATATAATAAAGTTTAGCTTGAAGTTTTGTTCTCTTTGTTTTCATGTTTAATAAAAAGAAAGGAAATAAATGAAAAAGATCATATGCTAATTTTATGGCAAGTAATGACATCACATAAGGAAGAGTATAAGTAGAAAATTTTATTTTAGATTGACAAACATAACATTGGTCAATGATGCAATTCATGAAAGAATTAATAAGGGAAGAGAAGATTCACATGCAAATACACTATCCTGGACATCTTTTGTGATTGTGAGCCCCCACCAAAATATTATATGCCAAAATTGTTGACGTTGGACAAGGAAGACAACATAATGATTTATGTTTGTTCATATTCACATAGAAGTTATATTGTCATAGATCCTTTAACATGTGGTGCTTGCCCCCATCTTTGCTAGCCAAAAAATCCGCACTAAGTAGAGATACTACTTGTGCATCCGAAAACCTTTAAACCCAAATCTTATTTTGAGAGTCCACCATACCTACCTATGGATTGAGTAAGATCCTTCAAGTAAGTTGTCATCGGTGCAAATAGGGTAATAAAAATTACTTCTAAAAGTGTTGGATCATTTAGTGTAACAGAAAATTGAGCGTTGTACGAACTTGTGATGGCAAAGAATAAAAGTGACAGACTGCATAATAAAGGTTGCTATCACAAGGGGCAATATAACATGATGTTCTTTTGCACTAAGAGATTGAGCATACAAACAAATAAGCGCATGGCAAACTCTGCTTCCCTCTACGAAGGGCCTATCTTTTACTTTTATGTATTTACTTTTATGCAAGAGTCAAAGTTCTTCTCTCGATTCCTTTTTATTTTCTCTTTCGGCAAGTATCATGTGGTGAGGAAAGATCTAGGCACATATATCTAGTTGGATATGAGTAGCATGAGTTATTATTGTTGACATCACCCTCGAGGTGAGTATGTTGGGAGGCGAAACTTTAAGCCCCTATCTTTCTATGTGTCCGGTTGAAACCTTTTGCTCATGTGTATGCAGTGAGTGTTAGCAATCATAGAAGACTATATGATGGTTGAGTATGTGGACTTGCCAAAAAGGCTCCGATACATGACCCTTCCTGAAAAGATGATGAATTGTAGTTGCAAAGTTGACTGAGAACATAGTTTGTTGGTTTTCAATAGAGTTTATGCTTTATACTTCGATGTTGTGATGAATTGTTACTTGTTCATGAGAAGTTATATGATAAAAGTTATATTGATAAAGTTTTATATTAAAGTTTGTTGCTGTTATAATAATATACATGATGCTTCTATGTCCGTATTTTGTTTTTATCGACACCTCTCTCTCTAAGCATGTGGGCATGTTTTTCGATTTCGGTTTTCGCTTGAGGACAAGCGAGGTCTAAGCTTGGGGGAGTTGATATGTCCATTTTGCATCATGTTTCCTACTATTATTTATGATGTTTTCATGCATAATAATGCTTTTTGGAGTAATTCTAATGCCTTTTCTCTCATAATATGCAAGGTTCACACAAAGAGGGAGAATTCCGGCAGCTGGAAATCTGGACCTGAAAAAGCTACGTCAGGCTACCTATTCTGCACAACTCCAAATGAGCTAAAACTTCACGAGGAATTTTTATGGAATAAATTAGAATGATTGGAGCAAATGACTACCAGAGGGGGCCCACCAGGTGGGCACAACCCACCTGGGCGCGCCAGGGAGCCCAGGCGCGCCCTGGTGGGTTGTGCCCTCCTCGGCCCACCTCCGGTGCCCCTCTTCTGGTATATAAGTCATTTTGACCTAGAAAAAATAAGGAGAGGACTTTCGGGACGAAGCACCGCCGTCTCGAGGCGGAACTTGGGCAGGAGCACTTTTGCCCTCCGGCGGAGCGATTCCGCCGGGGGAACTTCCCTCCCGGAGGGGGAAATCATCGTCATCATCATCACCAACAACTCTCCCATCTTGGGGAGGGCAATCTCCATCAACATCTTCAACAACACCATCTCCTCTCAAACCCTAGTTCATCTCTTGTGTTCAATCTTTGTACCGGAACTATAGATTGGTACTTATGGGTGACTAGTAATGTTAATTACATCTTGTAGTTGATTACTATATGGTTTATTTGGTGGAAGTTTATATGTTCAGATCCATTATGCTAGTTAATACCTCTCTGATCTTGAGCATGATTATCATTAGTGAGTAGTTACTTTTGTTCTTGAGGTCATAGGAGAAATCTTGTTGCAAGTAATCATGTGAACTTGATATGTGTTCGATATTTTGATGATATGTATGTTGTGATTCCCTTAGTGGTGTCATGTGAACGTCGACTACATGGCACTTCACCATATTTGGGCCTAAGGGAATGCATTGTGGAGTAGTTATTAGATGATGGGTTGCGAGAGTGATAGAAGCTTAAACCCTAGTTTATGCGCTATTCCGTAAGGGACTGATTTGGATCCAAAAGTTTAATGCTATGGTTAGATTTATTCTTAATACTTTTCTTGTAGTTGCGGATGCTTGCGAGGGGGTTAATCATAAGTAGGAGGTTTGTTCAAGTAAGAACATCACCTAAGCACCGGTCCACCCACATATCAAATTATCAAAGTAGCGAACACAAATCAAACCAACATGATGAAAGTGACTAGATGAAATTCCCGTGTACCCTCAAGAACGCTTTGCTTATCATAAGAGACAGTTTTGGCCTGTCCTTTGCCTCAAAAGGATTGGGCTACCTTGCTGCACTTTTGTTACTGTTATCGTTACTTACTCATTACAAATTATCTTGCTACCAAACTACTCGTTACTTATAATTTCAGTGCTTGCAGAGAATACCTTGCTGAAAACCGCTTGTCATTTCCTTTTGCTCCTCGTTGGGTTCGACACTCTTACTTATCGAAAGGACTACGATTGATCCCCTATACTTGTGGGTCATCAGTCAACCAGAGCACGATCCGCACCAGAGTGGTACGGTTATCCTGTCCTGGATGTCATGTTATTAGACCAAGGCGAACCTACGAACTATGAAGAAGCCATGATGAGCCCAGATTCCAACAGATGGCTTGAGGCCATGAAATCTGAGATAGGATCCATGTATGAGAACAAAGTGTGGACTTTGGTGGACTTGCCTGAAGATCGGCAAGCCATAGAGAATAAATGGATCTTCAAGAAGAAGACTGACGCTGATGGTAATGTTACTGTCTACAAAGCTCGACTTGTCGCAAAAGGTTTTCAAAAAGTTCAAGGGGTTGACTACGATGAGACTTTCTCACCCGTAGCGATGCTTAAGTCCATCCGAATCATGTTAGCAATTGCCACATTTTATGATTATGAAATCTGGCAAATGGACGTCAAAACTGCATTCCTTAATGGATTTCTTAAAGAAGAGTTGTATATGATGCAACCAGAAGGTTTTGTCGATCCTAAAGGATCTAACAAAGTGTGCAAACTCCAGCGATCCATCTATGGACTGGTGCAAGCATCTCGGAGTTGGAATATATGCTTTGATGACGTGATCAAAGCATATGGTTTTATATAGACTTTCGGTGAAGCCTGTATTCACAAGAAAGTGAGTGGGAGCTCTGTAGCATTTCTGATATTATATGTAGATGACATATTGTTGACTGGAAATGATATAGAATTTCTAGATAGCATAAAAGGATACTTGAATACGAGTTTTTCAATGAAAGACCTCGGTGAAGCTGCTTATATATTGGGCATCAAGATCTATAGAGATAGATCAAGACGCTTAATAGGACTTTCACAAAGCACATACCTTGACAAAGTTTTGAAGAAGTTCAAAATGGATCAGTCAAAGAAAGGGTTCTTACCTGTGTTACAAGGTATGAAGTTGAGTAAGCCTCAAAACCCGACCACGGCAGAAGATAGAGAGAGAATGAAATTCATTCCCTATGCCTCAGCCATAGGTTCTATAAAGTATGCCATGCTGTGTACCAGACCTATTGTGTACCTTGCCATGAGTTTGCCAAGGGGGTATAATAGTGATCCAGGAGTAGATCACTGAACAGCGGTCAAAATTATCCTTACTTACCTAAGATGAGTAAGGAAATGTTTCTCGGTTATGGAGGTGATAAAGAATTCGTCGTAAAGGGTTACGTCGATGCAAGCTTTGACACCGATCCGGATGACTCTAAGTCTCAATCTGGATACATATTGAAAGTGGGAGCAATTAGCTAGTGTAGCTCCATGCAGAGCATTGTAGACAGAGAAATTTGCAAAATACATACGGATCTGAATGTAGCAGAGCCGTTGACTAAACTTCTCTCACAAGCAAAACATGATCACACCTTAGTACTCTTTGGGTGTTAATCACATGGTGATGTGAACTAGATTATTGACTCTAGTAAACTCTTTGGGTATTGGTCACATGGCGATGTGAACTATGGGTGTTAATCACATGGCGATGTGAACTAGATTATTGACTCTAGTGCAAGTGGGAGACTGAAGGAAATATGCCCTAGGGGCAATAATAAAGATGTTATTTTGTATTTCCTTATTCATGATAAAGGTTTATTATTCATTCTAGAATTGTATTGATCGGAAACCTAAATACATGTGTGAATACGTAAACAAATACCGTGTCCCTAGTAAGCCTCTACTAGACTAGCTCGTTGATCAAAGATGGTTAAGGTTTCCTAACCATAGACATGTGTTGTCATTTGATAACAGGATCACATCACTAGGAGAATGAGGTGATGAACAAGACCCATCTGTTAGCTTAGCATAATGATCGTTCAAGTTTTATTGCTATTGCTTTCTTCATGTCAAATACATATTCCTTCGACTATGGGATTATGCAACTCCCGGATACCGGAGGAATACCTTGTGTGCTATCAAATGTCACAACGTAACTAGGTGATCATAAAGATGCTCTACAGGTATCTCCGAAGGTGTTTGTTGAGTTGGCATAGATCGAGACTAGGATTTGTCACTCTGAGTATCGGAGAGGTATCTCTAGGCCCTCTCGGTAATACACATGATAAGCTTGCAAGCAAACGACTAAGGAGTTAGTCACGAGGTGATGTATTACGAAACGAGTAAAGAGACTTGCCGGTAACGAGATTGAACTAGGTATGTGCTACTTCTTGAGCTTGCGTTGGTTTTTCCCTTGAAGAGGAAAGGGTGATGCAGCACAGTAGAGGTAAGTATTTCCCTCAGTTAAGAACCAAGGTATCAATCCCGTAGGAGAAGAACGCACAAATCACCAACACCTGCACAAACAATCAAACACTTGCACCCAACACGATAAAGTGGTTGTCAATCCCTTCACGGTCACTTGCAAAGGCGAGATCTGATAGAGATAGATAAACAAAAGATAAAATATTTTTGGGTTTTTTGGTATATAGATCTGAAAATAAAAGATTGCAAAATAGTAGATCGGAAAGTAATATGATGGAAAATAGACCCGGGGGCCATAGGTTTCACTAGAGGCTTCTCTCATGAAGGCAAATAATACGGTGGGTGAACAAATTACTGCCAAGCAATTGATAGAAAAGCGCAAAGTTATGACGATATCCAAGGCAATGATTATGCATATAGGCATCACGTCCGTGTCAAGTAGACCAACTCCTGCCTGCATCTACTACTATTACTCCACACATCGACCGCTCTCCAGCATAAATCTAGAGTATTAAGTTCATAAAGAACGGAGTAACGCCTTAAGTAAGGTGACATTATGTAGAGGAATTAACTCAAGCAATATGACGAAAACCCCATCTTTTTATCCTCGATGGCAACAATGCAATACGTGTCTCGCTACCCCTACTTTGTCACTGGGTGAAATCACGCAAGATTGAACCCAAAGCTAAGCACCTCTCCCATTGCAAGAAAAACCAATCTAGTTGGCCAAACCAAACCGATAATTCGAAGAGAAATACAAAGATATTAAATCATGCATAAAAGAATTTAGAGAAGATTCAAATAATATTCATAGATAAGCTGCTCATAAATCCACAATTCATCAGATCTCGACAAACACACCGCAAAAGAAGATTACATCGGATAGATCTCCAAGAACATCATGGAGAACGTTGTATTGAGAATCAAAGAGAGAGAAGAAGCCATCTTGCTACTAGCTATGGACCCGTAGGTCTGAGGTAAACTACTCACGCATCATCGGAAGGGCAATGGAGTTGATGTAGAAGCCCTCCGTGATCGATTCCCCCTCGGCAGGATGCCGGAAAAGGCCCCAAGATGGGATCTCACGGGAACAGAAGGTTGCGGCGGTGGAAAAGTGTTTTCGTGGATGCCTCTAGTGGTTCTGGAATATTTGTGAATATATAGGAGGAAGACCTAGGTCAGGAGGTCACCGAGGGGCCCACAAGGTAGGGGGGCGCCCTCCCCCCTAGGGTGCACCCTCCACCCTTGTCGCCGCCTCGTGGCTCTTCTGACTTGGACTCCAAGTCCCCTGGGTGTCTTCTGGTCCAAGAAAAATCATCGTGAAGTTTTATTCCGGTTGGACTCCATTTCCTTTTCTGCGAGGCTCAAAAACAAGGAAAAAACAGAAACTGGCACTGGGCTCTAGGTTAATAGGTTAGTCCCAAAAATAATATAAAATAGCATATTAATGCATATAAAACATCCAAAATAGATAATGTAATAGCATGGAACAATAAAAAATTATAGATACGCTGGAGACGTATTGCTACTTCTTGAGCTTGCGTTGGTTTTTCCCTTGAAGAGGAAAGGGTGATGCAGCAAAGTAGAGATAAGTATTTCCCTCAGTTTGAGAACCAAGGTATCAATCCAGTAGGAGACAACGCACAAATCACTGAATACCTGCACAAACAATCAAACAACTTGCACCCAACGCGATAAATGGGTTGTCAATCCCTTCACGGTTATTTGCAAAAGTGAGATCTGATAGAGATAGATAAACGATAAAGTAAATATTTTTAGTATTTTTGTTTTATAGATCGGAAATTAAAAGATTGCAAAATAGTAGATCGGAAACTTGTATGATGAAAACTAGAAAGTTATATGATGGAAAATAGACCCGGGGGCCATAGGTTTCACTAGAGGCTTCTCTCAAGATAGAAAATAATACGGTGGGTGAACAAATTACTGCCGAGCAATTGATAGAAAAGCGCAAAGTTATGACGATATCTAAGGCAATGATCATGCATATAGGCATCACGTCCGTGTCAAGTAGACCGAAATGATTCTGCATCTACTACTATTACTCCACACATCGACCGCTATCCAGCATGCATCTAGAGTATTAAGTTCATAAGAACGGAGTAATGCATTAAGTAAGATGACATGATGTAGAGGAATTAACTCAAGCAATATGATGAAAACCCCATCTTTTTATCCTCGATGGCAACAATACAATACGTGCCTTGCTGCCCCTACTGTCACTAGGAAAGGACACCGCAAGATTGAACCCAAAGCTAAGCACTTCTCCCATTGCAAGAAAAACTAATCTAGTTGGCCAAACCAAACCGATAGTTCGAAGAGAATTACAAAGATATCAAATCATGCATATAAGAATTCAGAGAAGATTCAAATAATATTCATAGATAAGCTGATCATAAACCCACAATTCATCGGATCTCGGCAAACACACCACAAAAAAGTATTACATCGAATAGATCTCCAAGAACATCGAGGAGAACATGGTATTGAGAATCAAAGAGAGAGAAGAAGCCATCTAGCTACTAGCTATGGACCCATATGTCTGTGGTAAACTACTCATGCTTCATCGGAAGGGTAATGGTGTTGATGTAAAAGCCCTCCGTCATCGAATCCCCCTCCGGCAGGGTGCCGAAAAAGGTCCCTAGATGGGATCTTATGGGTACAGAAGGTTGCGGCGGTGGAAAAGTCTTTTCGTGGATGCCTCTGTTGGTTTGGGGATATATGAGTATATATAGGTGAAAGAATTAGTCCAGGAGGTGCACGAGGGGCCCACAAGGGTGGGGGGCACGTCCTACCCCCCAGGTCGCGCCCTCCGTCCTTGTGGCCGCCTCGTGGCTCCTCCGACTTCATCTCCAAGTCTCCTGGTTTCCTTCTGGTCCAACAAAAATCATCGCGAAAGTTTTATTTTGTTTGGACTCCGTTTGGTATTCCTTTTCTGCAAAACTCAAAAACAAGGAAAAAAAACAGAAACTGGCACTGGGCTCTAGGTTAATAGGTTAGTCCCAAAAATAATATAAAATAGCATATTAATGCATATAAAACATCCAAAACAGATAATATAATAGCATGGAACAATCAAAAATTATAGATACGTTGGAGACGTATCAAGCATCCCCAAGCTTAATTCCTGCTCATCCTCGAGTAGGTAAATGATAAAAACAAATTTTTTGATGTGGAATGCTACCTAACATATTTATCCATGTAATTTTATTTATTGTGGCATGAATTTTCAGATCCATAAGATTCAAAACAAAAGTTTAATAATGACATAAAAACAATAATACTTTAAGCATACTAACAAGGCAATTATGTCTTCTCAAAATAACATGGCCAAAGAAAGCTTATCCCTACAAAATCATATAGTCTGGCTATGCTCCATCTTCATCACACAAAATACTCAAATCATGCACAACCCCGATGACAAGGCAAGCAATTGTTTCATACTTATGACGTTCTGAAACCTTTTTAACTTTCACGCAATACATGAGCGTGAGCCATGGACATAGCACTATAGGTGGAATAGAATATGGTGGTTGTGGAGAAGACAAAAAGAGGGAGATAGTCTTACATTAACTAGGCGTATCAACAGGCTATGGAGATGCCCATCAATAGATATCAATGTGAGTGAGTAGGGATTGCCATGCAACGGATGCACTAGAGCTATAAGTGTATGAAAGCTCAAAAAGAAAACTAAGTGGGTGTGCATCCAACTTGCTTGCTCATGAAGACCTAGGGCAATTTGAGGAAGCCCATCGTTGGAATATGCAAGCCAAGTTCTATAATGAAAAATTCCCACTAGTATATGAAAGTGACAACATAGGAGACACTCTATCATGAAGATCAGGATGCTACTTTGAAGCACAAGTATGGAAAAAGGATAGTAACATTGCCCCTTCTCTCTTTTTCTCTTTTTTTTCTTTCTTCCTTTGTTTTTCTCTCTTTTTTCTTTCTTTTTTCTTTATCTTTTTTTCTTTGGCTTCTTTGGCCTCTTTTTTTTATTTCCTCACATGGGACAATGCTCTAATAATGGAGATCATCATACTTCTATTTACTTACAACTCAAAAAATTACAACTCGATACTAGAACAAAATATGACTCTATATGAATGCCTCCGGCGGTGTACCGGGATGTGCAATGAATCAAGAGTGACATGTATGAAAAAATTATGAACGGTGGCTTTGCCACAAATACGATGTCAACTACATGATCATGCAACGCAATATGACAATGATAATGCGTGTCATAGTAAACCGAACGGTTGAAAGTTGCACGGCAATATATCTCGGAATGGCTATGAAAATGCCATAATAGGTAGGTATGGTGGCTGTTTTGAGGAAGGTATATGGTGGGTGTATGGTACCGGCGAAAGCTGCGCGGTACAAGAGAGGCTAGCAATGGCGGAAGGGTGAGAGTGCGTATAATCCATGGACTCAACATTAGTCATAAAGAACTCACATACTTATTACAAAAATCTATTAGTCATCGAAACAAAGTACTACGCGCTTGCTCCTAGGGGGATAGATTGGTAGGAAAAGACCATCGCTCGTCCCCGACCGCCACTCATAAGAAAGACAATCAAAAAAATATCTCATGCTCCAACTTCGTTACATAACGGTTCACCATACGTGCATGCTACGAGACTCACAAACCTTAACACAAGTATTTGTCAAATTCACAATTACTGACTAGCATGACTCTAATATCACCATCTTTATATCTCAAAACAATCATAAGGAATCAAACTTCTCATAGTATTCAATGCACTTTATATGAAAGTTTTTATTTTATCCCTCTTGAATGCCTATCATATTAGGACTAAATTTATAACCAAAGAAAATTACCATGCTGTTTAAAGACTCTCAAAATAATATAAGTGAAGCATGAGAGTTCAATAATTTCTATAAAATAAAGCCACCGCCGTGCTCTAAAAAGATGTAAGTGAAGCACTAGAGCAAAATTGCCTAGCTCAAAAGATATAAATGAAGCACAAAGAGTATTCTAATAAATCACGATTCATGCGTGTCCCTCTCAAAAGGTGTGTACAGCAAGGATGATTGTGGCAAACTAAAAAGCAAAGACTCAAATTATACAAGACGCTCCAAGCAAAACACATATCATGTGGTGAATAAAAATATAGCCTCAAGTAAAGTTACCGATAGACGAAGACAAAAGAGGGGATGCCTTCCGGGGCATCCCCAATCTTAGGCTCTTGGTTCTCCTTGAATATTACCTTGGGATGCCTTGGGCATCCCCAAGCATAGGCTCTTGCCACTCTTATTCCATAGTCCATCAAATCCTTACCCAAAACTTGAAAACTTCACAACACAAAACTCAACAGAAAATCTCATAAGCTCCGATAGTATAAGAAAATAAATCACCACTTTGGTACTGTTGTGAACTCATTCTTTATTTATATTGGTGTAATATCTACTGTATTCCAACTTTTCCATGGTTCGTACCCCCCGATACTACCCATAGATTCATCAAAATAAGCAAACAACACAAAGAAAACAGAATCTATCAAAAACAGAACAGTCTGCGAAAATCCGAATTGTTCTAATACTTATGTAACTCCAACAATTCTGAAAAAATCGGACAATAGAGGAAACTTGTATATAAATCTTCCATAAAAATTCAGGGTTTTTCAGCGCTCCAGTGAATTATTAAAATTCTGAGACTGGACACAAAAGTTTATGTTTTTCAGCAAGATCAAATCAACTATCACCATAAGCCATCCCAAAGGTCTTACTTGGCACAAACACTAATTAAAACATAAAACCACATCTAACCAGAGGCTAGATGAATTATTTATTGCAAAATAGAACCAAAAAATCAAAGACAAAAAATAAAATTGGTTGCCTCCCAACAAGCGCTATTGTTTAACGCCCTTAGCTAGGCATAAAAACACGAATAGATCTAGGTATTGTCATCTTTGGTATGCAATCCATAAGTAGCTCTCATAATAGATTCATATGGCAATTTAATTTTCTTTCTAGGAAAGTGCTCCATGCCCTTCCGTAACGGAAATTGAAATCTAATGTTTCCTTCTTTCATATCAATAATTGCAGCAATCTTTCTAAGGAAAGGTCTACCAAGAATAATAGGACATGTCGGATTGCAATCTATATCAAGAACAATGAAATCTACGGGCACATAATTCCTATTTGCAACAATAAGAACATCATTAATCCTTCCCATAGGTTTCTTAATAGTGGAATCCGTGAGATGCAAATTTAAAGAACAATCATCAAATTCATGGAAACCTAACACATCACATAAAGTTTATGGAATCGTGGAAACACTAGCACCCAAATCACACAAAGCATAACACTCATAATCTTTAATCTTAATCTTAATAGTAGGTTCCCACTCATCATAAACTTTTCTAGGGATAGAAACTTCCAATTCAAGCTTTTCTTCAAAAGATTGCATCATAGCATCAACGATATGTTTAGTAAAAGCTTTGTTTTGATTATAAGCATGAGGAGAATTCAACATGGATTGCAACAAGGAAATACAATCTATTAAAGAACAATTATCATAATTAAATTCCTTGAAATCCAAAAGAGTGGGTTCATTGCTACTTAAAGTTTTGACCTCTCCAATCCCACTTTTATCAATTTTTGCATCAAGATCTAAAAACTCCGAATCATTGGGATGCCTTTTAACTAAAGTTGACTCATCTCCAGTCCCATCTTTATCAAGATTTATATTGGAAAACAAAGATTCAATAGGAGTCACATCAATCACTTTAAGATCCTCATCATTATTTAAAGCCTCCGGTTTAGCGGCCATCTTATTTACTAAGGTAGCTTGTTTATCAGAAATTAGGCCTACTAAATTTTCAAGATGAGCAAACTGAGATTTCAAACCATAAAATTCCTTAGACATATCATCGAGCTCTTTATTCATGTACTCCATAAAACTTTTCTGCTCTTTAAGCTCGTTTCTAAAGAAACTATAATGCTCAAATTGTAAAGACATGAAGCTCCTAACATTATTTTCAATTTCTTCCAACCGCCTAAGGTGAGGATCAACGTTCTTTGGTTAGGACATAAAAGCAAGTCGAATCACTCGGGTACACAAAAAGCAAAAGAAGAATACGAACGGAAGAGGGACGAAGAAAAGGCAAAGAGAGGGGCGAAGAAAAAGGCAAATTTTTTTCAAAAATCGTTTTAGAAGTGGGGGAGAGGAAAACGAGAGGCGAATGGTGAATAATGTAATGCAAGAGATGAGAGTTTATGATGGGTACTTGGTATGTCTTGACTTAGCGTAGATTTCCCCGGCAACGGCGCCAGAAATTCTTCCTGCTACTTCTTGAGCTTGCGTTGGTTTTTCCCTTGAAGAGGAAATGGTGATGCAGCAAAGTAGAGATAAGTATTTCCCTCAGTTTGAGAACCAAGGTATCAATCCAGTAGGAGACAACGCACAAATCACCGAATACTTGCACAAACAATCAAACAACTTGCACCCAACACGATAAAGGGGTTGTCAATCCCTTCACGGTTATTTGCAAAAGTGAGATTTGATAGAGATAGATAAACAATAAAGTAAATATTTTTGGTATTTTTGTTTTATAGATCGAAAAGTAAAAGATTTCAAAATAGTAGATCAGAAACTTGTATGATGAAAAGTAGAAAGTTATATGATGGAAAATAGACCCGGGGGCCATAGGTTTCACTAGAGGCTTCTCACAAGATAGAAAATAATATGGTGGGTGAACAAATTACTGCCGAGCAATTGAAAGAAAAGCGCAAAGTTATGACGATATCTAAGGCAACGATCATGAATATAGGCATCACGTCCGTGTCAAGTAGACCGAAACGATTCTGCATCTACTACTATTACTCCACACAACGACCGCTATCCAGCATGCATCTAGAGTATTAAGTTCATAAGAACGGAGTAATGCATTAAGTAAGATGACATGATGTAGAGGAATTAACTCAAGCAATATGATGAAAACCCCATCTTTTTATCCTCGATGGCAACAATACAATACGTGCCTTGCTGCCCCTACTGTCACTGGGAAAGGACACAGCAAGATTGAACCCAAAGCTAAGCACTTCTCCCATTGCAAGAAAAACCAATCTAGTTAGCCAAACCAAACCGATAGTTCGAAGAGAATTACAAAGATATCAAATCATGCATATAAGAATTCAGAGAAGATTCAAATAATATTAATAGATAAGCTGGTCACAAATCCACAATTCATCGGATCTTGGGAAATACACCGCAAAAAAGTATTACATCGAATAGATCTCCAAGAACATCGAGGAGAACATGGTATTGAGAATCAAAGAGAGAGAAGAAGCCATCTAGCTACTAGCTATGGACCCATAGGTCTGTGGTAAACTACTCACGCTTCATCGGAAGGGCAATGGTGTTGATGTAGAAGCCCTCCGTGATCGAATCCCCCTTCGGCAGGGTGCCGGAAAAGGTCCCTAGATGGGATCTCATGGGTACAGAAGGTTGCGGCGGTGGAAAAGTCTTTTCGTGGATGCCTCTGTTGGTTTGGGGATATATGAGTATATATAGGCGAAAGAATTAGGTCAGGAGGTGCACGAGGGGCCCACAAGGGTGGGGGGCACGCCCTACCCCCTGGGCGCGCCCTCCGTCCTTGTGGCCGTCACGTGGCTCCTCCGACTTGATCTCCAAGTCTCCTGGTTTCCTTCTGGTCCAAGAAAAGTCATCGCGAAAGTTTTATTTCGTTTGGACTCCGTTTGGTATTCCTTTTCTGCGAAACTCAAAAACAAGGAAAAAAATAGAAACTGGCACTGGGCTCTAGGTTAATAGGTTAGTCCCAAAAATAATATAAAATAGCATATTAATGCATATAAAACATCCAAAACAGATAATATAATAGCATGGAACAATAAAAAATTATAGATACGTTGGAGACGTATCACGTATCAAGCATCCCCAAGCTTAATTCCTGCTCATCCTCGAGTAGGTAAATGATAAAAACAGAATTTTTGATGTGGAATGCTACCTAACATACTTATCCATGTAATTTTCTTTATGGTGGCATGAATGTTCAGATCCATAAGATTCAAAAAAAAAGTTTAATATTGACATAAAAACAATAATACTTCAAGCATACTAATAAAGCAATCATGTCTTCTCAAAATAACAAGGCCAAAGAAAGTTATCCCTACAAAATCATATAGTCTGGCTATGCTCCATCTTCGTCACACAAAGTACTCAAATCATGCACAACCCCGATGACAAGCCAAGCAATTGTTTCATACTTTTGATGTTCTCAAACCTTTTCAACTTTCACGCAATACATGAGCGTGAGCCATGGACATAGCACTATAGGTGGAATAGAATATGGTAGTTGTGGAGAAGACAAAAAAGAAGGAGATAGTCTCACATCAACTAGGCGTATCAACGGGCTATGGAGATGCCCATCAATAGATATCAATGTGAGTGAGTAGGGATTGCCATGCAACGGATGCACTAGAGCTATAAGTTTATGAAAGCTCGAAAAGAAACTAAGTGGGTGTGCATCCAACTTGCTTGCTCATGAAGACCTAGGGCAATTTGAGGAAGCCCATCGTTGGAATATACAAGCCAAGTTCTATAATGAAAAATTCCCACTAGTGTATGAAAGTGACAACATAGGAGACTCTCTATCATGAAGATCATGGTGCTACTTTGAAGCACAAGTGTGGAAAAAGGATAGTAACATTGCCCCTTCTCTCTTTTCTCTCATTTTTTTTGGTGGGCTTCTTTGGCCTCTTTTTCTTGTGGGCTTCGTTGGCCTCTTTTATTTTTTTCCTCACATGGGACAATGCTCTAATAATGAAAATCATCACACTTTTATTTACTTACAACTCAAGAATTACAACTCGATACTTAGAACAAAATATGACTCTATATGATGCCTCCGACGGTGTACCGGTATGCGCAAGGACTCAAGAGTGACATGTATAAAAATTATGAACGGTGGCTTTGCCACAAATACTATGTCAACTACATGATCATGCAAAGCAATATGACAATGATGGAGCGTGTCATAATAAAATGAAATAGTGGAAAGTTGCATGGCAATATATCTCCGAATGGCTATGGAAATGCCATAATAGGTAGGTATGGTGGCTGTTTTGAGGAAGGTAAAAGGTAGGTGTATGGCACCGGCAAAAGTTTCGCGGTACTAGAGAGGCTAGCAAAGGTGGAAGCGTGAGAGTGCGTATAATCCATGGACTCAACATTAGTCATAAAGAACTCACATACTTATTGCAAAAATCTATTAGTCATCGAAACGAAGTACTACGCACATGCTCCTAGGGGGATAGATTGGTAGGAAAACACCATCGCTCGTCCCTGACCGCCACTCATAAGGAAGACAATCAACAAATACCTCATGCTCCAACTTCGTTACATAACGGTTCACCATACGTGCATGCTACGGGAATCACAAACTTTAACACAAGTATTCCTACAATCCACAATTACTCACTAGCATGACTCTAATATCACCATCTTTATATCTCAAAACAATCATAAGTAATCAAACTTCACATAGTATTCAATGCACTTTATATGAAAGTTTTTATTATATCCCTCTTGGATGCCTATCATATTAGGACTAAATTTATAACCAAAGCAAATTACCATGTTGTTTAGAAAGACTCTCAAAATAATATAAGTGTAGCATGAGAGTTCAACAATTTCTATAAAAAAAACCACCGCCGTGCTCTAAAAAGATATAAGTGAAGCACTAAAGCAAAATTGCCTAGCTCAAAAGATATAAGTGAAGCACATAGATTATTCTAATAAATCACGATTCATGCGTGTCCCTCTCAAAAGGTGTGTACAGCAAGGATGATTGTGGCAAACTAAAAATCAAAGTCTCAAATCATACAAGACGCTCCAAGCAAAACATATATCATGTGGTGAATAAAAATATAGCCTCAAGTAAATTTATCGATAGACGAAGACGAAAGAGGGGATGCCCCAGAGGGGATGCCTTCCGGGGCATCGCCAAGCTTAGGCTCTTGGTTGTCCTTGAATATTACCTTGGGGTGCCTTGGGCATCCCCAAGCTTAGGCTCTTGCCCCTCCTTATTCCATAGTCCATCAAATCTTTACCCAAAACTTGAAAACTTCACAACACAAAACTCAACGAAAAACTCGTGACATCCGTTAGTACAAGAAAATAAAATCACCACTTTTGGTACTGTTGTGAAATCATTCTTTATTTATATTGGTGTACTATCTACTGTATTCCAACTTCTCCATGGTTCATACCCCCCGATACTACCCATAGATTCATCAAAATAAGCAAACAACACAAAGAAAACTGAATTTGTCAAAAACAGAACAGTCTGCGAAGATCTGAATTGTTCTAATTCTTATGTAATTCCAAAGATTATAAAAAGTTAGGACAACAGAGGAAATTTGTATATAAATCCTTTTTAAACAATTAAGGTTTTTTCCACACTCCAGTGAATTACTAAAATTCTGTGACTGGACGCAAAAGTTTCTGTTTTTCAGCAAGATCAAATGAACTATCACCGTAAGCCATCCCAAAGGTCTTACTTGGCACAAACACTAATTAAAACACCAAAACCCAATTATTACAGAGGTAATAATGTGTATTCTCATAAAAACAGAAAAGAAAAATATTGGGTTGTCTCCCAACAAGCGCTTTTCTTTAAAGCCTTTTAGCTAGGCGTTGATAATTTTAATGATGCTCACATGAAAGATAGCAATTGAAACACGAAGAGAGCATCATAAAACATGTAACAAACATATTTAAGTCTAACATACTTCCTATGCATAGGCATTTTATTAGCAAACCAACTATCAAGGCAAGCAAAAAGTAGCATATGCAAGGAAGAAGAAAGAAGCAATAGCAATCTCAACATAACGAGAGGTAATTTAATAACATGAAAATTTCTACCACAATATTTTCCTCTATCATAATAATTACATGTGGGATCATACTCAAATTCAACAATATAGCTATCACATAACATATTCTCTAGATGACCCACATGCATGCAAAGTTGACACTCTTCCAAGATAGTGGGATTAACATTAACTGAAGTCATGACCTCTCCAAACCCACTTTTGTCAAAAAATTCATAAGATTGATCATTCTCCAAAGTAGTGGGATCATTATTACCTAAAGTTGACACTCTTCCAAACCCACTTTCAATATTAACGCAAACATAATCATCATGAGGTTTAAATAAATTTTCAAGATCATAAGAAGAATCACCCTAATCATGATCATTACAACAAGTAGTGGACATAGCAAAATTAGCATCCCCAAGCTTGGGGTTTTGCACATTATTAGCACAATTGACATTAATAGAATTTATAATAACATCATTGCAATCATGCTTTTGATTCAAGAAACTATCAAGTATGGGTGCAATAGCAATAATCTCATGTTTAACATAAGGAACTATAGCAAATTCATCTCCTTAAATATTGGCAGAATAGCAAGCATCATGTTCATCAAGGGATATTTCAATCAAATCATCAGAATCATAATTATCTATAGATTCATGCATATCATTATTTTCTTCCAAAGCAGTGGTCATTCTCTCAATAAATTCCTTAACATAGGCATTATGAGCATAGTTTTCATAACAATATTTAAGTATGTCAAAATTTTCAGATTTGTAGAGAGTAATATCATACTTTTCAATCAAAGAAGCAACTTCATAAGCACCCTTAAAAGCAACAAATTCTTCAATTTGTTCGATATCATAGTAACTATAAACACCCTTTTCATAGGAAGATAAGATTTCATTATCATTAAACTCACATAGGTAGGGAAGGTGGTTTTTAGGGTTCTTAGAGCAACAAGTAAAATCACAAAATTCACAAAGATTCCAAGCATAACATAGCAAACAATTTATTTGATTCCATAAGAGTCTCCCTTTTTCAGACAAACGATGACGCACAAAATGAGCATGCTCATCTAAAGATTTTTCCTCAACTAAACTAGTTGGGGTTTCAGCACGAGCACATATGGATCAAAGATGATCCAAGTAAAAAACTTTAAGTGGATCCATAAACTTTGTTTCTGATTTTCAATACACACACAATGATACCAAGCAAACAAGCGAACGAGCCAAGTAAGACATAAAGGCAAACGAAAGAAAGGCGAACAGAAGAAGGGCGAATAAAAAGACATAAAGAAGGGCGAATAAGAAGGGCGAATAAAAGGGCGAATAAGAAGGGCGAATAAAAAGGCAAACGAAAGAAGTGGGAGAGAGGAAAACGAGAGGCAAATGACGAATAATGTAATGCAAGAGATGAGAGTTTATGATGGGTACTTGGTATGTCTTGACTTGGCGTAGATCTCCCCGGCAACGGCGCCAGAAATTCTTCCTGCTACTTCATGAGCTTGCGTTGGTTTTTCCCTTGAAGAGGAAAGGGTGATGCAACACAGTAGAGGTAAGTATTTCTCTCACTTAAGAACCAAGGTATCAATCCAGTAGGAGAAGAATGCACAAATCACCAACACCTACACAAACAATCAAACACTTGCACCCAACGCGATAAAGGGGTTGTCAATCCCTTCATGGTCACTTGCAAAGGTGAGATCTGATAGAGATAGATAAACAAAAGATAAAATATTTTTGGGTTTTTTGGTATATAGATCTGAAAATAAAAGATTGCAAAATAGTAGATCGGAAAGTAATATGATGGAAAATAGACCCGGGGCCATAGGTTTCACTAGAGGCTTCTCTCATGAAGGCAAATAATACGGTGGGTGAACAAATTACTGTCGAGCAATTGATAGAAAAGCGCAAAGTTATGACGATATCCAAGGCAATGATTATGCATATATGCATCACGTCTGTGTCAAGTAGACTGACTCCTGCCTGCATCTACTACTATTACTCCACACATCGACCGCTATCCAGCATGCATCTAGAGTACTAAGTTCATAAAGAATGGAGTAACGCCTTAAGTAAGATGACATGATGTAGAGGAATTAACTCAAGCAATATGATGAAAACCCCATCTTTTTATCCTCGATGGCAACAATGCAATACGTGTCTCGCTACCCCTACTTTGTCACTGGGTGAAATCACGCAAGATTGAACCCAAAGCTAAGCACCTCTCCCATTGCAAGAAAAACCAATCTAGTTGGCCAAACCAAACCGATAATTCAAAGAGAAATACAAAGATATTAAATCATGCATAAAAGAATTCAGAGAAGATTCAAATAATATTCATAGATAAGCTGATCATAAATCCACAATTCATCGGATCTCGACAAACACACCGCAAAAGAAGATTACATCGTATAGATGTCCAATAACATCAAGGAGAACGTTGTATTGAGAATCAAAGAGAGAGAAGAAGCCATCTAGCTACTAGCTATGGACCCGTAGGTCTGAGGCAAACTACTCACGCATCATCGGAAGGGCAATGGAGTTGATGTAGAAGCCCTCAGTGATCGATTCCCCCTCCGGTAGGATGCCGGAAAAGGCCCCAAGATGGGATCTCATGGGAACAAAAGGTTGTGGCGGTGGAAAAGTGTTTTCGTGGATGCCTCTGGTGGTTCTGGAATATTTGTGAATATATAGGAGGAAGACCTAGGTCTGGAGGTCACCGAGGGGCCCACAAGGTAGGGGGCGCGCCCTCCACCCTTCTCGCCGCCTCATGGCTCTTCTGACTTGGACTCCAAGTCCCCTGGGTGTCTTCTGGTCCAAGAAAAAACATCGTGAAGTTTTATTCCGTTTGGACTCCGTTTGGCATTCCTTTTCTGTGAGGCTCAAAAAAGGGAAAAACAGAAACTAGCACTGGGCTCTAGGTTAATAGGTTAGTCCCAAAAATAATATAAAATAGCATAATAATGCATATAAAACATCCAAAACAGATAATATAACAGCATGGAACAATCAAAAATTATACATACGTTGGAGACATATCAGTATGAAGATACCGACGATCGAATCTCGGGCAAGTAACATACCGATGGATAAAGGGAATTACGTATGTTGTCATAACGGTTCGACCGATAAAGATCTTCGTAGAATATGTAGGAACCAATATGGGCATCCAGTTTCCTTTATTGGTTATTGAACAGAGAGGTGTCTCAGTCATGTCTACATAGTTCTCGAACCCGCAGGGTCCGCACGCTTAACGTTTGTTGACGATATAGTGTTATATAAGTTATATGATTTGGTGACCGAATGTTGTTCGGAGTCCCGGATGAGATCATGGACATGACGAGGAGTCTCAAAATGGTCAAGAGGTAAAGATTGATATATAGGACGATGGTATTCGGACACCGGAAAAGTTTCGGAGTGCACCGGGTAGTCATCGGGGCACCGGAAGGGGTTTCGGACACCCCCGGCAAGTGTATGGGCCTTATGGGCCAAAGGGGGAGAAGCACACCAGCCCACAAGGAGCTGGTGCGCCCCTTCCACCCCTTTCCCACGTACCAAAGAGGGAGGGGAGGAAGGGGAAGGCGCCCCAAAGGCAGCCAACCCCCTTTCCTTCCCCCCATACACAAATATGGAAAGGGGGGGATTCGGCCAGGGCAGGCGCCCTAGAGGCTGCCTCCCCTCCCCCCTCCACCTATATATATAAGAGGAAGGAGAGGGGCAACACACACCACGATTCCCTAGAGGTGTGCGGCGCCCCTCTCCCTCTAGTTCGTCCCTTGGTCATATTTTCGTAGTGCTTAGGTGAAGCCCTGCGGAGATAACTTCACCATCACCGTCACCACGCCGTCGTGCTGCCGGAACTCATCTACTACTTTGCCCGTCTTGCTAGATCAAGAAGGCGAGGACGTCACCGAGCTGAACGTGTGCAGAACGCGGAGGTGCCGTGCGTTCGGTACTAGATCGGTTGGAGCGCAAAGAAAGTTCGACTACATCAACCGCGTTGTGAAACGCTTCCGCTTACGGTCTACAAGGGTACGTAGACACACTCTCCCCCTCGTTGCTATGCATATCCATGGATAGATCATTGCGTGTGCGTAGAATTTTTTTTGTTTTTCATGCAACGTTTCCGAACATACAAATGATATCCTGGAGTGATTATCAACATCAAGTTTACACCAGTGGTGCAAACTTCACAGCAGTAATGATTAAACCAGCCAGAACACAAGTCGTGTGCAAGACCAACGGTATATTTTCAGTCAAAGGTATGGATCACATATGAAGTTTGGTTCCGCTTGAGTAAAATTTGAAACATGTCATACCTGGAAGCAAGATAGAATGTGCTAGGTATCCAGTACTCAGCAAGAAGGATAGTCAAACAATTCTTTTCATACAAGTAACCAGCAGCAAAAATATTAAAGGGTATATATATGACATTCAGTTAACATATCACAGGGAGAAGCTTCTGGCATAAGGAATCCAGTCTTTCTCCGCCAAGCTACCAGAGAAGCTTACCATACAAGATTCCTCAATCTTCTTCGGTATGATATGAGGGTGACTTCCCGTGCAAGATACTTAGTCTTCTTCAGTAAGCAACCGCATGAAGTTTTCGGCATAAGTCACCAAATCTTCCTTAGTAAGCAACCATGAGGAGAAGCTTCTTAAGTACGATATCCAGTCTTCTTCAGCAAGCTGTCCCGGCAAAAGCTTCGAGCATAAGCCATTCAGTCTTTCTCAGCACGCTACTCTCGATAGCTTCCAACACAAGCTATCCAATCTTCCTCAATAGAACACTACAAATTGCTGGCAACATTGGTACAAGATATTACAAAGTGAGTTGGCAGCATATGGCAGTGCATCTCAAGAATCAAGCTCGCAACAATTTTTGTCAGAAGTAAGAATCAGTCAGGACACAAGTCTGCCTCGGGAATCAAATGTTCAGCTACACATACTTCCATATATATTGTGAGTATGTTGGCAAGGTTATGCAAGTCACTCGTATGATGATGCAAGCACGGTGAGAATCCAACAACCACATGAGTTATGCAAGAGGAAGGAAGTCAGGATACACCTCAGTGAGATGCAAGGACCGACAAGCTGAAGCAAGACAACATTGGGACACCCGACAAGGCGATATCGTTAACCCTTGTCACGAACTTGTATGATTATCGACAACAATACAAGTACATGTGAACCTAGTATATTTCCTGTGACCCGAGTCACGAACAAGGCTAAGGCATGATTGCCGGAATATTGCACCTAACAACACCGGTGGTCGCATGAAGAATATAAGGCCTAGCTCTTTTGGCAAAAGATTCCGAAAAAGAGAACAATAATGAAGGAGCAAGACCGGCAATACATGCACGATAATTGTTGCATGGTACAGATACCCAATACAATTTGATTCCGTATAGATCACCAGGAATATACACCCAAGAGGGTTACTCTATTCCGTAAGGACCTCATATCAAGGTAACCCGCTTGCCCAACTGTATATGCTCAGAACTGTCAGTATGGGACATTCAAGATTGTCATGTCATATCAAATATTCCTTAGCTAGCTCAGCAGCTTGACTTCAGCGACCGTGTTAAAGTATCGTGCGGCCTATGGGTATACCGACAGAACAAGTAATCAAAATACTGAACAACAAGCTCGGATCATGTGTCCCCGCATATGGAAACCAACGAAAGGATAGCCTCTCATGAACAAGATTCTTCCGCTAGAACCACCGTCCGCAAAGTCTCGAGATGCTATAAGGTTGTACTCCTTTATACTCGTCACGAAGGGTGACAGCCGAATCTTTGGTACAGATTTGATACTCGAGACAGTGGATCAGCCAAGATGGTCCAGAACTCGCTTCAAGTAGTCAGAGTCCGCCAAGAGAACAGTTGTGATTCCCAGCACTATTTTGAACCCGGAAGACATGCACCTATTTGAGTAACCCGATGCAAGGATTGAAAGGTTTTGTGTCCACCGAGGAAATTTGTTCACAACTCCATTGAATACCATCAGTGCTAGATAGAAGAATGTCACGTCAATTGGAAATCACTCCCAGACTTATGGAAAGATGACATATGCCAGACATGACAGATAAGCCAGCAGATATGAAAGAATTAGAGCTAAGGTAAGATTGAACCTATGAAGTAAGACTTGTCAGAATGATGGATGTGGTGAAGCAAACCACCCTAGAGCAAGGCAGTCAGGTAATATGAAATTCACTGGGAACAACATATAAAGGAAAAGTATACCTGAGTTGTAAACGGTTTCCTTAAGTCAGAATATTCATATTTGTTCCCTAAGCAACCAAATCTTGAGGACTAGATTTTTCTAAGGGGGGTAGAGTTGTGACATCCTGATTTTTGGCCCTTTCTTTTTCTTTTGGATTTCTTATGATTTTTATTTGGAATTCCTTTTCTGTGGCTCTGTGGTCTTGAAACCTTGCAAGACCATCTCCTCTTCCTCTTACAAGTGGCTTGTCACTCTCAAATTCTTCCCAAGATCATGTCATTTTCATCCTAGCCCAACTCTAACTTTTATTTCTTGGGAATATTCCTTTTTCTATTCAAGGAATAATCCTTTTTGCCCTAGGTTGTGAAGCAACCTATATTTCGGTCATTCCCAAAATTCCCGCAAAATTCTCAAAATTCCTTTGGACCATGTGGACCTTGGATACACAAAAATATTCAAGATTCCATGCTCATGGTGAGCACACCATCCAATCTTTGTTTCTGGTCATATTTTCAGTTTGTTAAGCAACTATATTTTATATTACTCCATAATTGCTGAAAATTTACCATGACATTCTTCTACATATATAAACTCCCTCCACCAAATTTGGGCTTATATCTTGCCAATAATTCCCTAGAATTTTCCTAAGTTTCTGTCCAAAGAGGACCACTGTGAAGGAAGTACCATTTTGGTATGTCCAAATGGTATGAAAATTTTACAGTACCTTCATATGACCAAATGATCCTCCTAACCCAAGTTTCAGCTCAATCTATTCATCCATTTGAGCACAGCTTCAATGTTTATATTTCTGTCCAGTAGGGCACATTGTGAAGCAAGTGCTAGCTATCTTAATCCAATTGGGCTGAAACTTTTGCCAAGGTAGTCACCTTAGTGGATGATCATCCTCAGCCAAAAATTAGGTCCATTAAAATTGTGCTTTGCCCACGCCATTGATCAAACACCTTCCTGATGATTAATACATGAGCCTAGTCCAGCCACCCCTTGAGCCACTATTCTTGTTTCTTTGCGTCTATCATTTATGGTGGAGTGCCTTACCTTCCAGACACGCTTGGGTCGCCTAGAACGCATGGCAATGCCATGGTCACGCGGTGACCATGCGGCTGGCATGCCCAAACACGCGCTCTGGAATTGGGGCCCTCGGCCACTACTCATTCATCGTGCTCTCGCCATCGGAGCAGTCTAGCAGCTTCATCGTGGCCACGCGCTCGCTCCCCAGCCCTCGCTCCTTGATGGCTCGTGTCCGCGTCAATATTTCCCCGAAGAGGAGGGATGATGCAGCACATCTACGGTAGGTATTTCCCTCAGTTATGAAACCAAGGTTATCGAACCAGTAGGAGAACCAAGCAACACTATGTAAACGGTACCTGCACACAAAGAACAAATACTTGCAACCCGACGCGTAAGAGGGGTTGTCAATCCCTCTCGGGTAAAAGATAGATTGGTTTGTATGATTTTGGATAAATAGATCTCGCGATAAAACAAAATAAAATAAATAAAGAAAAAGTGCAGAAAGGTATTTTTGGGTTTTTAGAATAATAGATCTGAAAACAAAAGCAAATAAAAATAGATCTCAAAGCAAATATGATAGAGAATAGACCCGGGGGCCGTAGATTTCACTAGTGGCTTCTCTCGAGAAAAATAGCATACGGCGGGTAAACAAATTACTGTTGGGCAATTGATAGAACTTCAAATAATCATGACGATATCCAGGCAATGATCATTATATAGGCATCATGTCCAAGATTAGTAGACCGACTCCTGCCTGCATCTACTACTATTACTCCACACATCGACCGCTATCTAGCATGCATCTAGTGTATTAAGTTCATAGAGAAACGGAGAAATGCAATAAGAACGATGACATGATGTAGACAAGATCTATTCATGTAGGAATAGACCCCATCTTGTTATCCTTAATAGCAACGATCAATACGTGTCTTGCTGCCCCTTCTGTCACTGGGAAAGAACACCGCACGACCGAACCCATCACAAAGCACCTCTTCCCATGGCAAGAAAAATCGATCTAGTTGGCCTAACGAAACCAAAGATTCGAAGAAGAAATACGAGGCTATAAGTAATCATGCATATAAGAGATCAAAGAAACTCAAATAACTTTCATGGATAAATAGATCTGATCATAAGCTCAAATTTCATCAGATCCCAACAAACACACCGCAAAAAGAGTTAAATCAAATAGATCTCCAAGAGACCATTGTATTGAGAATCAAAAGAGAGAGAGGAAGCCATCTAGCTACTAACTACGGACCCGTAGGTCTAGAATGAACTATTCACGCCTCATCGAAGAGGCACCAATGACGATGATGAACCCCTCCGTGATGGTGTCTAGATTGGATCTGGTGGTTCTGGAACTTGCGGCGGCTGGAATTGTGTTTCGTCCACTCCACTAGGGTTTTTGGATTTTCGGGGTATTTATAGAGCAAAGAGGCGATGCAGGAGGCGGCCGAGGTGGGCACAACCCACCAGGGCGCGCCTGGGCCCCCAGGCGCGCCCAGGTGGGTTGTGCTCCCCTCGGAGCCCCCCTCTGGTACTTCTTTGGCCCAACAGGTGTCTTCTGGTCCAGAAAAATTCTCCAAAAAGTTTCGCTGCGTTTGGACTCCGTTTGGTGCTGATATTCTGCGAAGTAAAAAACAAGCAAAAAAACAGCAACTGGCACTGGGCACTATGTCAATAGGTTAGTCCCAAAAAATGATATAAAGTTGCTATAAAATGATTGTAAAACATCCAAGAATGATAATATAACAGCATGGAACAAGCAAAAATTATAGATACGTTGGAGACGTATCAGTATCCCCAAGCTTAATTCCTACTCGTCCTCGAGTAGGTAAATGATAAAAACAGAATTTTTGATGTGGAATGCTGCCTAACATGTTCATCACATATTATTTTCTTTTGTAGCATGGACCTTTGGACTTTTAAATGGTTCAAAGCAATAGTCTAGTTTTGACATGAAGATTTCAATATTCAACCATATCAACAAGTAACCATGTCTTTCAAAATATCAACACTAAAGAAAGTTATCCCTAGCCCATCATGCTCAATCATTGATCCATTCATGAAACACACTCGCATATTAGCTACATCCAATGCTCAAGTACGACCATAGTGCCCCTTAGTTGGTGCTTTATAAGAGAAGATGGAAACTCAAATAAAAATAAAAATTGCATAAAGTAAATAGAAAGGCCCTTCGCAGAGGGAAGTAGGGATTTGTAGAGGTGCGAGAGCTCAAAGCTTAAATTGAGAGATATTTTTTTTGAGAGGCATACTTTTCTCGTCAACAAAAACGATCGAGTAGTTCCCAATAGTTTCCATGCTAGATATATCATAGGCGGTTCCCAAACAGAAAATAAAGTTTATTCCTTTTTCCACCATACTTTCACATTCCACGGCTAGCCGTATCCATGGGTACCGTTCATACCAACACTTTCCAAGGAATTTATTATTTGACAACATAAAGTAAATTCATTTTTCATTTCGGGACTGGGCATCCCTAATACCTTTGCCGTACTCTCGTGCAATGACAAGTGAATAAACACTCATCTTGAGAATAACACATCTAGCATGGGAAAATACCAGTCACCCCCTACCGTTTCATGAGCGGTACGGGCACACAAAAAGGAAATTATTTTGAAAATTAGAGATGACACATACAAATTTGCTTAGAACGACATGGGAATACCACATATAGTAGGTATGGTGGACTCATATGGCAAAACTGGGTTTAAGGATTTTGGATGCACAAGTAGTATTCCTACTTAGTACAAGTGAAGGCTAGCAAAAAGATTGAGAAGCATCCAACCAAGAAATGAAAAATCACATAAGCGAGCATTAAGCATAACTAACACCGAATAATGCACCACAAGTAGGATATAATTTCATTGCATAACTATTGACTTTCGTGCTTGCATAGGGAATCACAAACCTTAACACCAATATTCTTACTAAAGCACAATTACTCACCAACATGACTCACATATCACTATCATCATATCTCAAAACTATTACAAAAAATCAAGTTTATTTTGTCCAATGATCTTCATGAAAGTTTTTATTATATCCCTCTTGAATATCTATCACTTTGGGACTAGTTTCATATATTGCAATTTCTTTTGGCAAGCTCAAACAAATTTAAGTGAAGAACATGAGCATAAAAATTTTCATCTCTCAAAATAATATAAGTGAAGCATGAGAGAGTTTCTTAAAAAATTTACTATCTCTCAAACAAATCTAAGTGAAGCATGAGAGCATTTCTTCAAAAATATTAAAGCACACCGTGCCCAAAAAGATATAAGTGAAGCACTAGAGCAATTCCATAGCTCAAAAAATTAAAATGAAGCATATAGAGCAATTCTAACAAATCATAGCATAATTTGAGTCTCTCAAATAGGTGTGTCCAGCAAGGATACTTGTGACAAACTAAAAAGCAAAACAAGCAAACACTCATATAATACAAGACGCTCCAAGCAAAACTCATGATATGTGACGAATAAAAATATAGCTCCAAGTAAAATACCGATGGTCGTTAGAAGAAAGAGGGGATGCCACTCGGGGCATCCCCAAGCTTAGTTGCTTGTTTATCCTTGAATATTGCCTTGGGGCATCCCCAAGCTTAGGCTCTTCTTACTCCTTATTCCTTCATCCATCGTGATCTCACCCAAAACTTGAAAACTTCAATCACACAAAACTCAACAAAACCTTCGTGAGATCCGTTAGTATAAGAAAACCAATCTTTACTTTAAGTACTGTAGAAAACACATTCAAATTTTGTTATTGCATTATATCTACTGTATTCTAACTTTTTCATGGCTTATACCCCCCGAGACAATCCATAGAATCATCAAGATAAGCACACAATGCAAAGAAAACAGAATCTGTTAAAAATAGAACAGTCTGTAAAGACTCGAATTTCACTCATACTTATGTAACTCCAAAAAGTCTGAAAAATGATATCAACAGAGTAAATTTGTATATCAATCTTGTGTAAAAAATTCAGAATTTTTCGTCGCTTCTGTTAATTTAGACAATTATTTTACTGGACGCAAAAGTTTCTGTTTTTCAACAGGATCAAATCAACTATTACCAAAGCTATCCCAAAGGCTTTACTTGGCACAAACACTAATTAAAACATAAAAAAATCATAACAGAGGCATAATTGTGAAAACACTCAAGAATAGAAAGAAAAAGGCAAACATAAATTTTATTCATTGGATTGCCTCCCAACAAGCGCTATCGTTTTACGCCCCTAGCTAGGCATAATGCATAGATTCAAGTATTGTCATCTTTTCTTCTTATTTTCTGTAGATGTGTTCTTATTAGGAGGTTTTGCAAAAATAACTAGAAACACATTATCCATAGAGATTTTAGCACTATCAAGTTGCCCATCTACATATCCCCTTTGATTTCCGGCAACAATCCAAGAATATTGTTGATTAACATCATTGAAAACTTGTTGGATTATATCTAAAATGGGGATTTCCTTTTTGAGATTCTCATAAAAAAATTGGTTATTTCCAAGTAGATGTCTCAACATGTAATCACTATTATAAAGGATCTCATCTATTACTGGTTTCTCACGGCTCATACCATAAAAATCAAAAAAATTCCTAGCTTCCCGTACTATGTAATCAAATTCATTCATAAGAACTTGGGTAGCTATCTTTTTAGCTTTAGGACCTTTTATAGATGGTAGCTCATAAAACAATCTTTGCAAGGTACGATGGGTACGGATAAATCTATTTTCAAGTTTCAGGACTAGTGCTGAAATAGCTTCCGCATAAGATTTAGTTCTTCTAAGTATAGGAGCATCATCAAGAGTCAAATTTCCAACACAATTAAAAAATTCTTTGATATGTTCTTTTCCCATAACGTTCACTTGCCCCAAATCAAAAGTTTTGGCATCCAGATTGCTAGATCATCCAATTTTAGGAGTTAGGCCATCATCCGTTTCTGCCATACCAAAGTCACTCATGGTGACAAGTTCAAGCAAATAAGAGATATGACTAGAAAACGGCGAACGAAAAAAAAGGCGAATAAAACGACAATTTTTTGTGAAGTGGGGGAGATGAAAATGAGAGGCAAATGGCAAATAATGTAAATTGAAAGGAGATGAGATTTGTGATTAGGAACCTAATAGATGTTGATGTTGTCTCCCCGGCACCGGCGCCAGAAATCCGCACGTTGACGGGAGACTATCTTGACTTGATCCTCCCCGGCAACGGCGCTAGAAATCCTTTCTTGATGGCTCATGTCCGCGTCAGTATTTCCTCGAAGAGGAAGGGTGATGCAGCATAGTTACGGTAGGTATTTGCCTCAGTTATGAAACCAAGGTTATCGAGCCAGTAGGAGAACCAAGCAACACTATGTAATCGGTACCTGCACACAAAGAACAAATACTTGTAACCCAACGCGTAAGAGGGGTTGTCAATCCCTCTCGGGTAAAAGATAGATTGGTTTGTATGATTTTGGATAAATAGATCTCGCGATAAAACAAAATAAAATAAATAAAGAAAAAGTGCAGAAAGGTATTTTTGGGTTTTAAGAATAATAGATTTGAAAACAAAAGCAAATAAAAATAGATCTCAAAGCAAATATGATAAAGAATAGACCCGGGGGCCGTAGATTTCAATAGTGGCTTCTCTCGAGAAAAATAGCATACGGTGGGTAAACAAATTACTGTTGGGCAATTGATAGAACTTCAAATAATTATGATGATATCCAGGCAATGATCATTATATAGGCATCACGTCCAAGATTAGTAGACCGACTCCTGCCTGCATCTACTACTATTACTCCACACATCGACCGCTATCCAGCATGCATCTAGTGTATTAAGTTCATGGAGAAATGGAGTAATGCAATAAGAACGATGACATGATGTAGACAAGATCTATTCATGTAGGAATAGACCCCATCTTGTTATCCTTAATAGCAACGATCAATACGTGTCTTGCTGCCCCTTTTGTCACTAGGAAAGAACACCGCACGACCGAACCCATCACAAAGCACCTTTTCCCATGGCAAGAAAAATCGATCTAGTTGGCCTAACGAAACCAAAGATTCGAAGAAGAAATACGAGGCTATAAGTAATCATGCATATAAGAGATCAAAGAAACTCAAATAACTTTCATGGATAAATAGATCTGATCATAAACTCAAAGTTCATCGGATCCCAACAAACACACCGCAAAAAGAGTTACATCAAATAGATCTCCAAGAGACCATTGTATTGAGAATCAAAAAGAGAGAGGAAGCCATCTAGCTACTAACTACGGACCCATAGGTCTACAATGAACTACTCACGCATCATCGGAGAGGCACCAATGAGGATGATGAACCCCTCCGTGATGGTGTCTAGATTGGATCTGGTGGTTCTGGAACTTGCGGCAGCTGGAATTGTGTTTCGTCCACTCCCCTAGGGTTTTTGGATTTTTGGGGTATTTATAGAGCAAAGAGGTGGTGCGGGAGGCGGCCGAGGTGGGCACAACCCACCAGGGCGCGCCTGGCCCCCAGGGGCGCCCAGATGGGTTGTGCTCCCCTCGGAGCCCCCCTCTGGTACTTCTTTGGCCCAACAGGTGTCTTCTGGTCCAGAAAAATTCTCCAAAAAGTTTCGCTGTGTTTGGACTTCGTTTGGTACTGATATTCTGTGAAGTAAAAAATAAGCAAAAAAACAGCAACTGGCACTGGGCACTATGTCAATAGGTTAGTCCCAAAAAATGATATAAAGTTGCTATAAAATGATTGTAAAACATCCAAGAATGATAATATAACAGCATGGAACAAGCAAAAATTATAGATACATTGGAGAAGTATCACTCCTCCTCTTTCTTCCTTCCTACTCCACGACAGCCGCGTACGTGCTCTTCCGCTGTCCCCACCTCCATCGCTTGTCATCCACGTCGTCCTCGGTTTCTCTCCGCGTGTCTCCGAGCCTCTCCATGTTGCGGTAAACCTCTGGTGCACCTCTCCCCCTCCTTACTCGTGCCCCTCCGAGCTCCAGCGTGCGGCGCACGCATTGTCGTGGCCGTGCCCATTCGGCAAGTTCGTCCCGGCTATTTAAGCCGACCTCGAGGCCTCCCGACCTGACCAGCCTCCTCACCACTCTCCTGGACGCCCCCCGATCTCTCCAATCAGCTCCGAAACCCCTCATCGCCTCCCATTGTCGCCATGGCCACCGTCGGCCTCCACCTAAATTGGAGCTCCAAGGCCCCTCCCTCGCCATCTAGCCTCCACCAGGGAGCCGTCCTGTAATCCCTCCCTTCCTCTCCACGATTGTAGCCGTGAACTCACCGGCGCCCGACGCCGCCGTCCGCTTCTGTCGATGTTGTACTCACTTCGGTGCACCCCGGCGAGCGTGAGCTGTCTAGGCAGGAGCGCCTCATCACCCCGAGCTCACCAGTGTGCGTAGCGTCGCCGGAGAGGACCCAGGTCGCCGGGACGGGCGCCCATAGCGCGCGCCCTGCCTCTGCCTCACGAGTGAATGAAGGAGGAAGAAGAAGGACCTGCCAAACGGGCCCCACCTCCCCGGCTACCCCACATGTCATTCACTGAGCCCCAATCAAGTCAGCGTAAGTGGAAATGTATTGAAATATGGTTTCCAGATCAGAAAGCGAACTTTCCTGCTTCTTCGGACAAAAATACATTTTCACTGCTCCGGAGATGTATTCTCTAAAAGGTGCTTTCTCTTTTTTAGCTGACCGAAACCTATAGATTGCGGACGTTCGTCGGTTAGCAGCAGAAAAGTACAGATTTCATTTGTTTTTCTACCTAACGAACGAACGACCATATCTCCGCAACCGTAACTCCGAATCAAGTGATTCAAAAGCCCACATTCTCTATTCGTCGAGCCCGTCCCGTTGGTACCATTTTCACGATGTTGTAACATTCTAAAAATGACCATTTGCCCTTGCCCTTAATCAGCCCCCTTCGAGAGGGAAACATTTCCGGCAAATTCTTCCGCGAGCTCCTCGTGCTTCTTCCCGATGATTCCTTCGTCTCGAGGCAAACCACAACAGCCACTTGCATGATGGCCTTGCAATAGCCATGGTTTTCACTTGAATGATTAAATAATTGTTTGTTTAATTCATTAATTTGTAAATGCTATATATATATATATATGCTTGTGGATTAATGCCATGCCATGCTCATTTTGATTCTAGTGAGTTAAATGATTATTTGCTAGAATTATTATACTCATGTTTAATTCTTGTAATTATTTCAGATGCTAGTGATAATGATACGCTCATATGAATTGTTATTGTCTGTTATGAAAGTACTTGTGATATTCATAATCATCTCTATGCCATGCTCATTTGCATCCCGTAGATTAAATGATTTATTTTTTATGATGATATGATTCATATGCTAAATGCTTGTGTTACCCATCCATGCAAATGCTGATATCATGCTCATATGCATTATCATTCCATCATGTTAGTCTGTTATGGCTCAGCTCATCACTATTCAAGTTAAACCTGACATTAATCGAACATGAACAAATATGTTGGTTGAGTCATGGTGCCACCGAATCGAGCTCCCCAGTGCAGCCACTCTTGCCTGGATAGGGAGGCCCTAATTCGGTCTATTATCATGCCTCTCGCCGGTGCCTCCAACTAGGGAAGGGTATGTGCGCGCACTACCCTGATCAGGTAGGCGGCCATAAGGCTTGTGTGCCCAAATTGTATGGATCCATTGTCCCCGTTTGGGACCGTTTTTTTTTTTGCCATGACGGTGGCCGGCCACGAAGGTGGTAGATGTCAACAGTTGACATCCGGGGCCACCCATGACATAGCCTAAAGGGGAGTTTCTCGGAGTGGCCGGGAGAGTGTCATGCAATAGATTGGTTTTGTCGGAATATCGTTGGTCCACCCGAATGGGAGCACGAGGCCATGAGTTCCGTGGTGTGAGTACAGTGTACTAACTAGAGTGTATAATCTATCGATAGCCGCGTCCTCGGATATGGACACAGTTCATAGTAGGTCACACTATGGGTCAACAGTAATAATAACCTGACTAATAAACAACTCCGATTCGATGAGGAAAGAGGTTGGTTGATCTTTATGTGGTCACAAGATGATCATGATGGTATTATTGATGATCATTAATTATGAGGTGATCTTGTGATGATCACGATGGTATTGTTGACGATGGTTGATCATGAGGAGATTGCGTCACAATGGTAAGTAAGATGGATACCTATGGTGGTTACGAGATAACCTCCGAGAAGAGTAAGTTGGTCCACGACACCTTAAACGTCGACCCCCCTTGCATACTAGCTCTAGTATCATCATGTTCATATCATGAGTAACATGTTCATGCCATGCTCATCTCATATTGTTCTAGTGGTATCATGCTCATCATTGATTAACCTGTAAATGCCATGCTGTTGTTTGTCTTGATTGCTTTGGTTGTTGTGAGCTTGCAAGTCCATTCAAAGTACTCACCTGGCGTGTCATGCCAGATTGCAGGTAATGTCGTGATTGATTGCTTGTCGATGATCCCGAGTTTGCGAGCTAGGCCGTGTCCCAGCCAGAGTCCCTGCGGAGTGGAGTCCATCACCACCGTCGTTGTTCCACTGCTAGAATTTATTCCGCTTCTATGAGTTGTTCTGCTGCTAGCATAGAGCTACCTTAGCAGGTATAGTGTCGCCATGCCGATGTAATCCATTGTAGACCCGAACCCTTGTATCCATATCATTTGTAATAAAGAGTTGTTCTGTTCTATGCCAAGCAGTGCCGTATTCTAGAAGACTTGATCTCTAGGCTTGAATACGGGGTGTTCTACTTCCTTTGAGCTGTGGTGCCACATCGACGGCCTTAGCCCATTTGACATGGAACATCGTCGCATTATGCAGCCCAGCATAGTCATGCTCCCAGATCTCTTCGACCCTTCTCTTTCAGTTGTGCCACTGTCGCCGGTCAAGCATTCCATCGTCACCACTGAGTTCTGGTAATCACTGTTTATATCTTTGGCCTCCCTGTAGATTGTGTATCCGTTGATATCGTATACCTGATAGGTCGTGAGGTTGGCCGCAGGGCCATGTGCCAAGGCATATATGCGCAATCTATTCACACTGCCCTCTTCTGGGGGATTAGCAAGAACATGCTCTTTGAACCAACGCAAGAATGTGAGTTGTGCTCTCTAATAACTTTGACGTCCGTCTTGTGTAGCCCCTGGTCATGGTACTTCTTTGCGATGGTTTCTTTGTGCAGTGTCACGAAAGGATCTACCATGTCTAGGGGTTGTAGGAATACTAAGTTTGCTCTGTCAAAGTCATTGCGTCGACCCCGAGTGGGTCACATGCAATTCCCTCCGGCTGTTCGTGTGACCTTCTCCTCTGAGCCTCCCAATGTGCTTGTTGACGGGCAACCAACAACAGGATTTTTGACACCTAGACAATTCTCGCAAAAGGAGATGCACCCTTGGGTCAGATAGCCCTGGATGAAGCTTCCATCCGGACAGGAAATGTTACGAATGAATCCTTTGATGACCCCATTCATCCTCTCGAACGGTATCATGCTGTGAAGGAATGACAGCCCGAGGTCGATGATGTCATCCACAACATGGATACATAGATGCACCATGACATCAAATAACGCATGCGGGAAGTAAATCTCAAGCTCATTTAGTATGACAACAATCTCTTCCTATAGCCTTCGGAGCTGCTTCACACTAATCGACTTTTGAGAGATAACGTCGAAAAAGTTGCACAAACCAATAAGCATGTCATGGACGTGCTTGTCCAATACCCCTCTAAGGGAAACAAGAAGGATCTGCATCATCATCATGTGACAGTCATGAGACTTCATCCTGCTGAACCTTTTCTTCTTGGTGTCTAGAAATCTTCTTATCTTCCCACAGTAACCGAAACTAACTTTGATTCCAGTTTGGCACTTGAAGAATTGATGGATCTCCTTCGGACTTAAGCTGAAGCAAGAAGGGGTGCAATAATTCTCTTCCTTCTTGTTGACTTTTTTGCCCGTGTCCCTCGCCTCCGTCTCCGTCTCCCTCTCCTTCGACTTTTTACAGGGCATGTGGAGATCTGCCCTGATGTTTAAATCTTCCAAGCCTCTTCTTGCCTTCAGTCCATCCTTCGTATTCTCCGGCATGTTCATCAGTGTGGCAAGCAAGCTCTCGAGGACATTCTTCATGATATGCATTCGATCAAGGCAATGAGGCGTTTCAAGTTTGGGCCAGTACTCCAAGTCCCAAAAAACAGACCTCATTTTCCATACCTTCAGCAATGGCTCCCGCGCCTTTTCATCTTTCCTGGCGCGGGGCACAGTTCCCAGTTTTTCAACAACTCATCGATTTCAGCGTCGCTCCTCTTACATTGAGGTCCTCGATGCTCAGCCTCACCATTGAATATATCTCCACGGTTTCTCCACGGGTCATCCTTCTTGAGCCATCATCAATGCCCCATGTACATGATACGTCTCCAACGTATCTATAATTTTTGATTGTTCCATGTTGTTATATTATCAATCTTGGATGTTTTATATTTATTTAATAGCAACTTTATATCATTTTTTGGGACTAACCTATTGACATAGTGCCCAGTGCTAGTTCTTGTTTTTGCTTGTTTTTACTTTGCAGAATATCAATACCAAACGAAGTCCAAATGCAACGAAACTTTTTGAAGATTTTTTTCTGCCCAGAAGACACCATGGGAGCCAAAGAAGTACACGGGAGGAGGCCTGTGGGGCCCACTAGGCACCAGGGCACGCCAAAGGCCCTAGGCACGCCCTGGTGGGTAGTGGAGCCCACGGGAAGCTTCTCCACCGATCTTCGCCTCTATAAATACTCTAAAATCACAAAAACCCTAGGGGAGTCAAGAGAATACAGTTTTCGCCGCCGCAAGTTCCAGAACCAGGAGATCCAATCTAGAGGCCTTTTCTCGCACTCTGCCGGAGGGGGCAACGATCACGGAGGGGTTCTTCATCATCCTTGTTGCCCCTCCGATGATGCGTGAGTAGTCCTACGGGTCCGTAGCTAGTATCTAGATGGCTTCTTCTCTCCTTTTGATCTTCAATACAATGTTCTCCTCGATGTTCTTGGAGATCTATTTGATGTAACGACTTTTTACGGTGTGTTTGTTGGGATCCGATGAATTGTGGGTTTATGATCAGTTCTATCCATGAATACTATTTGAGTCTTTCCTGAACTCTTTTATGCATGATTGTTATAGCCTCGTATTTCTTCTCTAAAATTTTGGTTTGGTTTGGCCAACTAGATTGATTTTTCTTGCCATGGGAAGAGGTGCTTTGTGATGGGTTCGATCTTGCGGTGCTCAATCTCAGTGACATAAAGAGAGATGACACACACGTGTCATTGCTATTAAGGATAAAAATATGGGGTCTATTCCTACATGAATAGATCTTGTCTACATCATGTCATCTTTCTTATTGCATTACTCCGTTTTTCCATGAACTTAATACACTAGATGCATGTTGGATAGCGGTCGATCTGTGGAGTAATAGTAGTAGATGCAGAATCGTTTCGGTATACTAATCTTGGACGTGATGCCTATATACATGATCATTGCCTTTGATATCGTCATGATTGTCCCCGGGTCTATTTTCCTATCATATTAAACAAAAAATACCTTGCTGCAATTTTTCTTTATTTATTTTATTTTGTGTTTTAGTTAGATCTATTTATCAAATATCATACAATTTAATCTATCTCAATACCGAGGAGGGATTGACAACCCCTCTTACGCGTTGGGTTGCAAGTTTTTGTTGTTTGTGTGCAGGTGCTGTTTACATAGTGTTGCTTGGTTCTCCTACTGGATTGATAACCTTGGTTTCATAACTGAGGGAAATACTTACCTTTGTTGTGCTGCATCATCCTCTCCTCTTCGGGGAAATACCAACGCAGATACAAGTAATCAGGAAGAATTTCTGGCGCCGTTGCCGGGGAGACATCATCAACATCTATCAAGTACCCAATCACAAATCTCATCTCCTTGCAATTACTTTATTTTCCATTTGCCTATCGTTTTCATCTCCCCCACTTCTAAAAAGTTTTCACAAAAATACAAAAATATTTTTTGTTTTCCTTTTGCTTGTTTGCTGTCTTTGCTTGTGTGTTGCCATGTGCCTTCTATTTGCTTGCATCTTCGCTTGCTAAAAATCTATTGATATGGATCCTCATCCACTTGCTAATCTTTTCAAAATACCAAATTGTGATGAACCAATTGCTAGTGAGTTGAGTGCACTTGATTATCTCTATGAAGTTTTGCTTGAAAACCATGGATCTGGAAATTGTGATGAACTTTTAGAAGAAGAGATTTATAAGATTCATGATAACTCCTTGAAGCATGATTGCAATAATGTTATTATAAATTCTATTAATTTCAATTGTGCTAATGATATGCAAACTACAAGCTTGGGGATGATAATTCTGTTATGTCCACTACTTATTGCAATGATCATGATTGGGGTGATAATGCTTCTTATGATCTTGAAAATTTATTGAAGCCTCATGATGAATTTGTTTACAATAACATTGAAAGTGGGTTTGGAAGAGTGTCAACTCTAGGTAAAAATAATCCCACACATTTGGAGAGTGTTCAATCTTATGAAATTTTCGATAAAAGTGGGTTTGGAGAGGTCATGACTTTTGTTGATGTTAATCCCACTATCTTGGAAGATTACAAAACTTTTATGCATGTGGATCATGAAGAGAAAATTTTATATGATAGCTATATTGTTGAATTTGATTATGATCCTACATGTAATTATGATGAGAGATGAAAATATTGTGGTAGAAATTTTCATGTTACTAAATTACCTCTCGTTATGTTGAGATCGTCAATGTTTTATTCTTCTACCTTGCATATGCTAGAAATTTCTTGTTTTGATAATTTGTTTGCTTATAATATGCCTATGCATAGGAAGTATGTTAGACTTAAATGTGATTTTCACATGCTTTATGATGCTCTCTTTGTGCTTCAATACTTATCTTTCATGTGAGCATCATTAAAATCTCAAGCCTATCTTGATGGCTATAAAGAAAGAGCTTGTTGGGAGACAACCCAATAGTTTATTTTATGTTTTCTTGTGTTCGCACAATTATGCTACTGCTATGATTGTGTTTTAATGTTTTAATTAGTGTTTGTGCCAAGTAAAGCCTTTAGGATTATGTTGGATGATAGTTGATTTGATCCTGTTGGAAAACAGAAGGTTTCTCGTCCAGTAGCAGAATTGTTAAAATTTACTGGAGCATGGAAAGATTCTGAACTTTTTACACATGATTGATATACAAATTTCCCACGTCTTCCTAAGTTTTCAGAATTGTTGGAGTTACAGAAGTAAGAGCTTAATTCGGATTTCTACAGACTATTCTGTTTTTGACAAATTCTGTTTTCGTTGCATTGTGTGCTTATTTTGATGAATCTATGGATTGTATCGGGGGGTATAAGCCATGGTAAAGTTAGAATAAAGTAGGTATAATACAATAACAAAATGTGAATGGGTTGCAACAGCACTTAAAGTAGTGAATTGTTTTCTTATACTAATGGATCTCACGAAAGTTTTTGTTAAGTTTTGTGTGATTGAAGTTTTCAAGTTTGGAGTGAGATCACGATGGATGAAGGAATAAGGAGTGAAAAGAGCCTAAGTTTGGGGATGCCCATGGCACCCCAAGGTAACATTCAAGGAGTACCAAGCAACTAAGCTTGGGGATGGCCCGAAAGGCATCCCCTCTTTCTTCTAACGACCATCGGTAATTTTACTTGGAGCTATATTTTTATTCATCACATATCATGAGTTTTGCATGGAGCGTCTTGTATTATATGAGTCTTTGCTTGTTTTGCTTTTTAGTTTGCCACAATTATACTTGCTTGATACACCTATTTGAGAGAGCCATAATGATGCTATAATTTGTTAGAATTGCTCTATGTTCTTCACTTAAATTTATTTGAGCTATGAAATTGCTCTAGTACTTCACTTATATCTTTTTGAGCATGGTGGTGGTTTAATTTTTTGAAGAAATGCTCTCATTCTTCACTTAGATTATTTTGAGAGTTAGTAAATTTTTAAGAAATGCTCTCATGCTTCACTTAGATTATTTTGAGAGATGGAAATTTTGAAGAAATATTTATGCTCTCGTGCTGCACTTAAATTTGTTTGAGAGCTTGCTAATAGCATGGTAATATATGAAATTAGTTCCAAAGTATAGATATTCAAGGGGGACATAATAAAAACTTTCATGAATATCATTGGATATTATAAACTTGATTCCTTGTAATAGTTTTGAGATATGGAGATAGTAATATGGGAGTCATGTTGGTGAGGAATTATGCTTTAGTAAGAATAATGGTGTTAAGGTTTGTGATTCCCTATGCAAGCACGAAAGTCAATAGTCATGCAATGAACTTATATCCTACTTGTGGTGCATTATTCAGTGTTAGTTATGTTTAATGCTCATTTATGATCGTTTTCGTTTCTTGGTTGGTCGCTTATCAATATATTTGCTAGCCTTCATTTGTACTAAGCGGGAATACAGCTTGTGCACCCAAACTCCTTAAACCAAGTTGTGCCAAATGAGTCCACCATACCTACCTATATGCGGTATTTCCATGCCGTTCCAAGTAAATTCATATGTGCCAACTTTAATTTTCAGCATGAATTTCCTTTTTGTGTGCCCGTACCGCTCATGAAGTGGCAGGGGATGGCCAATATTTTCCATGCTAGATATGTTATTCTCAAGATGAGTGTTTATTCACTTGTCATTGCACGATAGTGTGGCAGGTAATAGGGATGCCTAGTCCCGAAATGAAAAAAAATTATTTATGTTGTCAATAATAAATTCCTTGGAAAGTGTTGGTATGGAAGGCACCCATGGATACGGCTAGCCTTGGATTGTGAAAAAATGGTGGAAAAAGGAATAAACTTTATTTTATGTTTGGGAACCGCCTATGATTTATCTAGCATGAAAAGTATTGGGAATTCTCGGTCATTTTCGTTGACAGGAAAATCATGCCTCTCAAAACAATTTTATCTCTCAATTTAAGCTATGAGCTCTGGCACCTCTACAAATCTCTGCTTCCCTCTGCGAAGGGCCTATCTATTTACTTTATGCAATTTTTATTTTTATTTAAGTCTCCATCTTCTCTTATAAAGCACCAACTGGGGAACACTATTATCATACTTGTGCATTGGACATAGCTAATATTCGAGTGTGTTTCATGAATGGATCAATGATGGAGCATGATGGGCTAGGGATAGCTTTCTTTAGTGTTGATATTTTGAAAGACATGGTTGCTTGTTGATATGCTTGAGTATTGATGTCTTCATGTCAAATATAGACTATTGCTTTTAATCATCTAAAATTCCAAATATCCATGCTACAAAAGAAAACAATATGTGATAAACATGTTAGGCAACATTCCACATCAAAAAAAATCTGTTTTATCATTTACCTACTCGAGGACGAGCAGGAATTAAGCTTGTGGATGTTGATACGTCTCCAATGTATCTATAATTTTTTATTGTTCCATGTTGTTATCTTATCAATCTTGGATGTTTTATATTCATTTACTAGCAACTTTATATCATTTTTTGGGACTAACCTATTGACATAGTGCCCAGTGCCAGTTGCTGTTTTTTGCTTGTTTTTTACTTTGCAGAATATCAATACCAAACGAAGTCCAAATGCAAAGAAACTTTTTGGAGATTTTTTTCTGCCCAGAAGACAGCCAGGGAGCCTAAGAAGTGCACGGGAGGAGCCCCGTGGGGCCCACTTGGCACCAGGGTGCTCTAGAGGCCCCAAGCGCACCCTGGTGGGTAGTGGAGCCCACGGGAAGCTTCTCAACCGACCTTCGCCTCTATAAATACTCCAAAATCCCAAAACCCCTGGGGGAGTCGAGAGAATATAGTTTCCGCCGCTGCAAGTTCTAGAACCACGATATCCAATCTAGAGGCCTTTTCCGGCACTCTGCCGGAGGGGGCAACGATCACGGAGGGGTTCTTGATCATCCTTGTTGCCCCTCGGATGATGCGTGAGTAGTTTACCAGACACCTACGGGTCCGTAGCTAGTAGCTAGATGGCTTCTTCTCTCTTTTTGATCTTCAATACAATGTTCTCCTCGATGTTCTTGGAGATCTATTTGATGTAATGACATTTTGCGGTGTGTTTGTTGGGATCCGATGAATTGTGGGTTTATGATCAGTTCTGCCCATGCATATTATTTGAGTCTTTGCTGAACTCTTTTATGCATCATTGTTATAGCCTCGTATTTCTTCTCCGAAATTTTGGTTTGGTTTGGCCAACTAGATTGATTTTTCTTGCCATGGGAAGAGGTGCTTTGTGATGGGTTCGATCTTGCGGTGCTCAATCTCAGTGATAGAAAGAGACATGCCAAGCATGTATCGTTGCTATTAAGGATAAAAAGATGGGGTCTATTCCTACATGAATAGATCTTGTCTACATCATGTCATCGTTCTTATTGCATTACTCCGTTTTTCCATGAACTTAATACACTAGATGCTTGTTGGATAGCGGTCGATCTGTGGAGTAATAGTAGTAGATGCAGAATCATTTCGGTCTACTAATCTTGGACGTGATGCCTATATACATGATCATTGCCTTGGATATCGTCATGCTTATTCGCTTTTCTATCAATTGCCCAACAGTAATTTTTTTACCCACCGTATGCTATTTTCTTGAGAGAAGCCTCTAGTGAAACCTACGGCCGCTGGGTCTATTTTCCTATCATATTAAACCAAAAATACCTTGCTGCAATTTTTCTTTATTTATTTTGTTTTGTGTTTTAGTTAGATCTATTTATCAAATCTCATACAATTTAATCTATCTCAATACCGAGGAGGGATTGACAACCCCTCTTACGCATTGGGTTGCAAGTTTTTGTTGTTTGTGTGCAGGTGTTGTTTACATAGTGTTGCTTTTTTCTCCTACTGGATTGACAGCCTTGGTTTCATAATTGAGGGAAATACTTACCTTTGATGTGCTGCATCATCCTCTCCTCTTCGGGGAAATACCAATGCAGATACAAGCAATCAATACACGATTTCCCTAGACCTGCAGTCTTTCGTTAGCTGATGAGACATTGTATCATCCATGCATCGGGTGCATCCGCAATATCCATGGCACACCTGGCCTGCGACATATCCGTAACCGAGATAGTCGTGCACCGCTGTCATCAGCACGACTCTCATATAGAAATAGTTGCCTTTGCTGGCGTCCCATGTCTTGGCCGGTGTTTTCCATAACATGTCTAACTCCTCTTTCAGCAGCCCCAGATACAGATTGCTATTATTTCCCGGTTGTTTCGGCCCGTGAATCAGCATGCTCATGTGTATGTACTTTGACTTCATACACAACCAGTGGGAGGTTGTACATCCATACAAACACGGGCCATGTGCTATGGTTGGTGTTCTGGTTGCCAAACGGATTCATGTCATCGGTACTCGCGCCCAGCATGATGTTCCTTGCATCATCTGTGAAATATCAATATTCGGCATTGAATGCTCTCCACTGGCTACCATCTGCGAGGTGTCTCAGCTTCGGACCATCTCCGTCATCGGGCTTCACCCTCTTCGTGTGCCAGCGCATGAGCTTTGCTTCCTTAGGATCTACGAAATAACGTTGCAGGCGGGGAGTGATCGGTAAGTACCATACAACTTTCTTAGGAGATTTCTTTCTGGGCTTCTTGTATCGAGAAGCATTGCACAACGGACAACTGGGTTTTTTCGCGTGCTCCTTCCGATAAATGATGTAATTGTTGATGCATGCATGGTGTCTAACATGCGGCAGATCAAGAGGGCACACGATCTTATTGGCCTCGTCGATACTAGTAGGACACAGGTTCCCCGCGGGAAGAACTTTATTATGTAGATACTTCAAATGCCCATCGAGGCTTGCGTCTGTCCATTTGTTTTTGACCTTCGTCTTTAGAAGTTCGAGCATGAAACTCAAGCGGGTTACCTCGGGATCGCAACCGTCATGCAATGGAGTCTTCGAGTCTACCTCCAGTTGCGCCAGCTTGGCCTCCTCTCTAGAAGCAGCTCGGTCACTAGTCGTATTCTTGCGAAGCAGTTCTCAAACATGAGGGTCCTGCACGACGACGAAGACTGAGGCGTGTCCGCATCTTCTCCGCCATGTCCGAACTCTTCTCCGCCGTGTCCGGACTTTTCTCCGCCGCCATGTCCGGCGCCCTCGTCTTCGGGTCTATCGTCGGTCATCTCTTCGTCTAGCCCCATGTCGTTATTTCCTGCCATGCGGATGTCCTCATCATCATCTTCACTTATCCACCGAGTATAGCCATCCATGGAACCATGCATGAGCAGGTGTGCCTTCAAATTTCCACTCTCAAAGGGGTCGAACATGACGATTTCTTTGCATCTTCTACACAGACATAAAATCCTAGTCCGGTTATTTGCATACATGTCGTGCACCACAGATCGCAACCATCTTTCCACCACCCTTCCACTGACCTTCATGATCACCTGTGCAGTATAATAAGCAAAAATATTATTACCATGCATGCATATCAAAGTCATACAAAAATTTGGCATGACCTTCCCTAAAAATAGGACATATAAAGTTTGCCCAAAATTCACCAAAATGGAAATAAATCGACATTTCGGCAAAACATTAGCAACTCATGCCACGCACAATTCGACAAATACACATAGGTGGCAACTCATGCCACACGCACAATTCCCATCATAACACAAACACACATATTTCCATTCTTGCAAAGCAACTTTTTACTCACCTATCCCGAGAGAGATCGAGCACACGATAGATGAGGCCGGTGTCGCTACCTATAGGGATCGAAAGTGGACAAAGTTGGCTTGCTTCTAAAATGGATAGATCTAGTTGGGAGGAGATTGCTCCATCTAACTAGTAGAGAGGGAGAGAGAGCTAGCTAGTGAGACAAAGCTAGGAGTGGGGAAAGGGATATATATATATATATATATATGGAAGGAGGGAGAGACAAATAAAAGTGAGGAAGAGAGAAAGAGGCCATTAATGGAGGAGATGGTGGAGGGGGGGCATTAATGGGGAGAGAAGAGAGGTAGGAGAAGGAAGAGAAATAATGGGGAAGAACCAAGGGAGGGAGGTAGAGGAGGGAGAGGAGAAAGGAGGGAGAGAGGGGGTGGGAAAAGGTTGCAGCTGCGCCTAGCAGCTGCGCGGGTTAGGCGCCAGCGCTACCGCTAAAGGCCGTAGCAGTAGCGCAGGGCCAGCGACCACCGTTGCTGCTAAGTGGGTCCCACTTGTTGGCACCGTGCACACATAGTAGTATCGGTGTGCCCTGGACACATGCTACTGCTATAAGTTTACCAGTAGCAAGGGTTTTTAGCACACGCTGCTATTACAGGTAGCCCCCGTGGGTAAGGTGGGGACAACTTAGCAGTAGCGCTAGCTGGCAGGCTCGCGCTACTGCTATAGACTTACCTGTAGCGCCGGATTATACCCATTGGCCTCTTTCCCCACGCTACTGTTAAGGTTCTACCTATAAGGTATTTCCTAGTAGTGCAACATGCATGTTGGCGAGGTTTTCAGCACAAGAATGATCATAGAGTTTTTTTCACGTGCGAGCACATGCACACCTGATCCTTTTTTGGGAAAGGAAGACACGATGATATGCAAAAGATAAAAAAAATAACGGTTTTGCTAAACCTCATGTACGGTCGGTGTTCTTTTCTTGGCATCATTCATTTTCTTCCTCTCCCCGAGCATACAAGTTGGGGGGGGCGGACTTCGCTGGAGAAGAAGCAGCTTCACTATCTACCTTAGAGATGTGGGGGTGCAGGTTCGCGGGGAAGCAACAACCCTAGTATCTATCTTAGGGGTGCGGGAGTGCAGGGGGATCGCCGGAGTTGTTCACTGGTGTGGGGCCTAGAGGAATGATCGGGGCGGCGACCAACACGACCGTGGGGGGAGGTTGACAGGGCTGGACGACAAGGCGGCAATACCGCCGACCGAGGAAGGGGGGGGAGTAGGCGAAGGTAGGCGGGTTAGGGCTGGATTGGCTGGCGGGCACGAGAGGAAGAAGAAGCTAGAGGTTGAAAATGATAACTGCCCTGATTTGTTTTCCGCCGTTGGATGAAAATCTAATGGCCCATGATGAAAGTGATCGATGAAACATACTTTTCATGCACCTAACTTATAGACGGTCCAAAGAATGAAAAATGAGGCTAGTTAATCATCTGACAGGCACGCTCTAGGCAAATGGGTAGAACAAAAGCTGGTAAACATGGAATCGACCGTACATGTCAGCCGTGCCAACGCATGAGGATACGTTTTTGAGTAGTCTATTTTAAATCTTATACTCATACAGCTCACCAGAATCAAACCCTCACATTTTATTCCCTGAAAATGATATCCTGACCTCTCTGATCCCGTCAATATCAACCTTGCACTGATCCTAAACCTGTTTGTAGCACGAAAATAGACAATCCTGACCGGAATTACCAGGTTCTCTCACCGACTCGGGGGCCCTACATGTCACATTTTTCTTTCTCGCTGTTGTTGCTTCGAGCTGCCTATGCCCACCTCGTTGCAAACACCTACAGCAGCTGGCAGTCTGGCACTGCGATGCGTACCAAACTCTGTGGTATGCCCCAACGTTCCCCAGGTGTCTTTCCGCCGGTCGCCGGCAAGGTATGTCGTGCCGCCGGCCATGGCCGCATGTTCGAGACCCTGAAGCGACGCAGATCGATCAAAGCTAGAAGCCATGTGTCAGCGATCAAGCCAGCGGGAGTGCATCAGAAGAGCGCGAGAAGCCAATTCAAGCAACGGGCCGGCCCAGAAGGGAGCCTCGTCTACCAGCTCGGCTCGCTGGGCCGGAATGGGCTTAGTGAAGCCATCACTACTTAAAGGGGTGTTGGTGTGCGTGTAGAAGCAGGCGGTGGCAAACGGCTAGCTGGCCGAGAGGCTTGCGTGTGTACCTGTATCTTCTTCCCCAATTCCCCTTCCTTCCGAATTGTAGCTCGAATTGGAATCAATGGAGTAATAGAGAGAGAGATCCCGTAACAATCTGGTACCAGAGCCTCCCATCCTGGAATTTCCTCACCACCCCCACCACACCCGCTTCGCCGACCGTCGCCGCGCCGAGGCCATGGATCGAATTCCACTGGAGACGAAGGCGCTGTACGAGCTGCTGCGGGCGGATTTCGACGCCGTCCTCGCCAAGAGCTCCTCCGAGCGGAACGAGGCGACGATGACCGCGCTCGCCAAGCTCGACACCAAGTTGGATCAGCTTTCGGGGCGGATCGATGACGTCAAGCTCTCCCTCAGCATCGACCTCGATGAGATCCGCGGAGAAATTGGGACCACACCGCCTCCATCTCCACGAGATCCGTCTGCTAGCAAGCAGCCGGTGCAAGGTACCACGACTGGGCTTGATGGATCGGCCCCCAAGTACGTTCCTCCTCAGGTCCGAGGTATGCATTCAGAGCACAACTCCCCTAGACATGTTAGTACACCTCAGGAGAGTTTCCGTCAGTTTCCTGTTGAAGCACTTGGATTCGGGCCTCAAATTGAGTTGCCTAGGTTTGATGGATCTAACCCGAAGTTATGGCAGACTCGTTGTGAGGATTATTTCCGTTTTTGGAACACACCGCAGAATCAGTGGGTTTCCTTTGCTTCGTCTCTATTTGATGGGTCAGCTACTCGTTGGTTGGAGTTAGTTCAGCGTAGAGCACCTAATGCATCTTGGTCTGAGTTCTGTAGTTTGTTGATGTCTCGCTTTGGTCGTAATAAGCATCAAAATTTATTGCGTCAGTTGTTTTCTATTCGTCAGACTAGCACTATCGAAGAGTATGTTGAGCGGTTTTCAGAACTGTTCGATCAACTGACTGCTTATGAGGATCACCCAAATACTGTGCATTATGTGACTCGGTTCATGGAAGGGTTGACACCTACAGTGCGTATGTTGGTTGGCATTCAGCAACCACTTGATTTGGACTCTGCATATGCTTTGGCTTTGTTATCAGATGAATTAACTAGCTCATCGACACAACCCATTCCATTTATTCCTCGCTCAGCATCGTCAGGAATGTCTGGATCGAGTCGGCCAAGTTCAAGTAAACTTTTGGAAGAGAAGAAAGTTACTGATTCTGCTAAATCATCTCCAACTGATGATAGATGGTCAGCTTTGCGTGCTTTCAGGACATCTAAAGGATTATGTTTTGTTTGTGGTGAACGTTGGGCTAGAGATCATAAGTGTAAACAGGAAATTCAGTTGCATGTAGTTCAGGAAATGTTGGAATATGTGCAATGTTGGCCTGATGAGATTAGTAATTCAGAGGAAGAACTGGTTGGTGAAGTTAATGCTATGACATTGTCTGCAACTGCTATTGGTGATCATACTGTCCCTGCTGTGTCAACCATGAAGCTCAGAGTTCAGTTACAAGGACGTACATTGCATTTTTTGGTTGATTCTGGTAGTAGTCACACCTTCCTTGATGCAGTTGTAGTTGTTTCCATGTCAGGTGTTTCTGCAATGCCAGTTTCTATGGTCAGACTGGCCGATGGGAAATTAATTCCTTGTTCTAGTCAATTGAAAACAGGGCAGTGGTCTTGTGCTGGTTATACTTTTACTAGCCAGTTTAAGGTTTTTCCCTTGGGGACTTATGATGGCATATTGGGCATGGATTGGCTTGCTGCTAACAGTCCTATGCAGGTGGACTGGGCTGAACGTTGGATTTCTTTTCAGAAAGATCATATGTTAGTTACTTTGCTTGGTGCAGATGCTAGCCCTCAGTTGTGTGCAGTAATGGAAATGTCAGCTTTGTTAGTTACTGAAGAAGTTAAATTGTCTGAATTACCTCAGGAAATTCAAGAGCTTATTGAGAAATTTGCTCCAGTTTTTGCAGCTCCTAGTGGATTACCACCTAGAAGAAAATATGATCATGCAATCCCTCTCATTCATGGAGCTGGTCCTGTTGCCATCAGACCTTATAGAGTTGCTCCTGCTTTGAAGGATGAATTGGAGAAACAAGTAAAAGAAATGTTGGACTCTGGTGTGATCAGACCTAGTAACAGTCCTTTTTCTTCCCCAATGTTGTTGGTCCAAAAGAAGGATCATTCTTGGAGGCCTGTCTTTGATTATAGGCATCTTAATGCTATCACTGTTAAATGTAAATATCCAATTCCAGTAATTGATGAGCTTTTGGATGAATTAGCTGGGGCCTTTTGGTTCTCTAAATTAGATTTGAGATCTGGCTATCATCAAATCAGGCTTGCTCCTGGAGAGGAATACAAGACTGCATTTCAAACTCATAATGGTCATTTTGAATTTTTGGTCATGTCACAAGGGTTGACTGGCGGGCCTAACACTTTCCAATTTGCTATGAATAGTGATCTGTCCCCTGTGTTGAGAAAATGTGCAGTGGTTTTCTTTGATGATATTCTAGTTTTTAGTGCTACTTATGCACTTCATTTGCAGCACTTGGCAGAAGTACTTCAGTTGCTGCTTCAGCATCAATGGCAAGTCAGATTATCCAAATGTGCTTTTGCCCAGCAAGAAATTGGATATTTGGGCCACATCATTAGTGGTGAGGGTGTGTCCACTGACCCTGCTAAGATTTCTGCTATCCAGGACTGGCAAGTTCCTGTGTCTGTTAAAGAGGTCAGGGGATTTTTGGGTTTGGCTGGTTATTATAGGAAGTTCATTAAGCTTTATGGAGTTATCAGCAGACCCCTCACTGTGTTGCTCAAAAAAGGAGTGTATTTCCATTGGACAGATGTGGAACAACAGTCCTTTGTGGCTCTTAAAGAAGCTCTTGCTTCAGCACCAGTGTTAGCTCTTCCAGATTTCTCCAAGAAGTTTTTTGTGGAAACAGATGCTTGTGATGTGGGCATTGGAGCAGTTCTTATGCAAGATGGTCACCCCTTAGCATATGTTAGTAAGGCTTTGGGCCCTCGAAACCAGGCTCTTTCTGTTTATGAAAAAGAGTACTTAGCTATACTTCTTGCTGTAGATCATTAGCGATAGTATTTGCAGTTGTCTGAATTTGTTATTCAGACTGATCAAAGGAGTTTAGCCAGTTTGTCTGACCAGCGTTTGCACACAGTTTGGCAACAGAAAGCTTTGACTAAGTTGCTTGGCCTTACTTACACCATTTGTTATAAAAAAGGAGTTGAGAACAGAGCTGCGGATGCTTTGTCCAAGAGACCTCACACGGCAAAAGAAATGCTCCCTGAACTTCATCATATCTCTTCTGTACAGCCACTGTGGTTGGAAGATATCATTCAGAGTTATGTTGATGATCCTTTTTCTGCTGCTTTGTTGCAACGATTGGCGCTTAATTCTCAATCTGACAAGAAGTTTTCCTTGAGAGCTGGCATTTTGCGCATTGATCAGTGTATTTGGGTGGGTAATAAACCTCAGTTGCATCATAAGTTGGTCAGTGCCTTTCATGATAGTGCCATTGGTGGGCATTCAGGTTTTCCTGTTACTTACAAACGTGTGAGACAGTTGTTTCGTTGGGCAGGTATGAGAGGTTTCATTAAACAGTTTGTGCAACACTGTCTGATTTGTCAGCGAGCTAAGCCTGAACGTATACCATATCCTGGATTGTTGCAACCTTTGCCAATTCCAACCTTGCCTTGGGAAATGGTGACCATGGATTTTGTTGAAGGTCTCCCCACATCTGGCAGGTATAATTGTCTATTGGTGGTCATTGATAAGTTGACAAAGTATGGTCATTTCATCCCTTTGCATCATCCCTTCACTGCTCTGTCTGTGGCTGAGGCATTTCTGAATGCAGTTTATCGTCTTCATGGCATGCCATTGTCTATTGTGTCAGATCGTGATCGAGTGTTTACTAGCCTTTTTTGGAAAGAGCTGTTTGCTAAGACAGGTACCATGCTTCGTATGAGTTCTGCTCGGCATCCACAGACGGATGGCCAGACGGAGCATGTGAATCAGCAAGTGGAATGCTTCCTCCGATGTTTTGTCAGTGCACACCCCACTCATTGGGCACAATGGATACCTTTGTGTGAATTTTGGTACAACACGAATTGGCATTCAGCTACAGGGCAAACACCATTTGAGGTTGTTTATGGGCATGCTCCTCGTCATTTTGGTATTTCTGTTGATGATACCATTCAGTCTGAGGATCTGAAACAGTGGCTTGACCAGCGCAAAGTGGTTCTTGACTCAGTTCAGCAGCATTTATCTCGTGCATAGCAACGAATGAAAGTTCAAGCTGATAAGCATCGGACTGAGCGCTCGTTTGAGGTTGGGGATTTGGTGTTTCTTAAGTTGCAACCATACTTGCAGTCTTCTGTTGCTCCACGTGCTAATCACAAGTTGGCCTTTAAGTTTTATGGGCCCTTCTAGATTATTGCTCGTGTGGGTGAAGTGGCTTATGAGTTGGCCTTGCCTGCTTCTAGCAAGGTCCATCCAGTTTTCCATGTTTCACTGTTGAAGAAGGTCTTGGCTCCTGGTTGTGAAGTGCTTCCACAGTTACCTCCTTCTGATGCTCATCTTCAGGTGCCTGTAGAGATTTTGCAGCAGCGAGTGATCAAACGTGGTTCTAACTCTGTGGTCCAAGTTTTGGTTCGTTGGAGTAATTCTTCTGATGATCTCGCTACTTGGGAGGATAAAGAGACGTTGAAGCAAATGTTTCTGAGGGCTCCGGCTTGGGGACAAGCCGTTTCTAAGAAAGGGGGGATTGTCAGTGATCAAGCCAGCGGGAGTGCATCAGAAGAGCGCGAGAAGCCAATTCAAGCAACGGGCCGGCCCAGAAGGGAGCCTCGTCTACCAGCTCGGCTCGCTGGGCCGGAATGGGCTTAGTGAAGCCATCACTACTTAAAGGGGTGTTGGTGTGCGTGTAGAAGCAGGCAGTGGCAAACGGCTAGCTGGCCGAGAGACTTGCGTGTGTACCTGTATCTTCTTCCCCAATTCCCCTTCCTTCCGAATTGTAGCTCGAATTGGAATCAATGGAGTAATAGAGAGAGAGAGATCCCGTAACACCATGTAAGTTTCTACGTACGTACGTGAGCTAGCAAACATCCACCTGCCTGGCTGCCTGCTTAAAGCCAGCTTCTACGTAGGTGAAACTGTGAAAGTACGTTGCTAAAAGAAAAGCATCGGATGAGTCAGCTCCTCGTCTTGCCGTGGTCCGACGGCATGCCGGCGCCTGCTTCGCCCGCCGCCTGGAGTACGCTAGCGACACGTCTCCAGCCAGTACCCGAGCGTGCCGCACCATGTAGTAGCCAGCGATGTGGTTGCCGAGGGGACTTGAGCACGCAGTCGAGCAAGCTGGATCATATGTCTGGTGTACGTCACACTGCGTCGTGCACCTCCTGCCGGCCATCGTTGTGACGGAGGTCGCAGGCACGCGGGTCCGCCGCGTCGACCTGGAAGCTCACGTCGCGCTGCTCTACCATTTCCTGGACGTGCAAACACGGTTCTGTCAAGTAGACGTGAGCGCGGCCACCTCCGCACCATGCGCGCCATCGCGTGCCGTCCTCCCAGCTCCCGTTCCTCCTCTGACGAGTGATGACGCGCCACGCACTAACGACATCGTGCTCTGCATGAGGCGCACCTCCATAGATTCCCCGGGTGGACCATGCGAACCGGAAAACGCCCGAATCCGACGCCCTTCATCTGCGCTGCCCAGCCTCCTGCTTCTCTGCGCCGTGCTGATTTCAGGAGCGAGGATTGAGGATAGAAGATGGATATGACATGTGGGACAGGGATGTCAGTGAGAGCAGACTATGGTTCCGGGCGGGATTGATATTTTCCCGTGCACCAAATTGGTCCAGGTTGATCTTGACCGGGATCAGAGAGGTTAGGATACCAAATTCAGGGATTCAGAGGTGAAGGTTCAATTCTGGCCAGGTCTATGAGTTTAAGGTTTAAAACAGACTTTACTCTACGTTTTTCCCCGCTTTGCCTATATTTTCCGTTGTGCCCGTTGTCACGTTTTGCCTATTTTTTCCGCTCGTTGAAAACTCGTCATTTAGCCCCTTGCATGACGAAAACTGAAGGCCTAAGAGCATCTACATCCGGACATAGTAAATATAACCCCTTAAACACCTGTGGACGTGCATGGTCAGTGACCAGGCGTGTCCATTTTGAGCCCCTATTTATTCGTCTACACAACCACATTCCTCATTTATCTTCCCATATCTCCGGTCACTTGCACGTGATTGGTGAAGATGAAGAGAGAGAAATAAAAGAATGAATAAAGAAAAAGAAAAGGTTGTCCGGGGTGGGGCCGCGTCCTACGTGACGGAATGCCCGGGCGCGCCCGGGCACATCCGCGGGCTCTCATATCCTCCCCATATTCGAGATGGATATGAGGGTTCGCGGAGAGCCCGGGCGCATAGGGATGATATGAGTGGTCCGGTTCGATCACGTTTTCTTTCTCTCTCCTGTCCGGTCAATGACCGGGCGTGTCCGCAGGCGTATGAGGGATGGTTTGAGGAATCTAAAAAAATGTTCTTGAACTCAAAAAGTGTTTATGAAAATTTGAAAATATATTTACAATATACAAAATATTCGTGAATTTCCGATATGTTCTCAAAATTCAAAGAAAAATCATCAATTCACAAAATGTTCACATATTCAAAAAAGTTCATTCATTTGAGAAATGTTCATGCATTTCAAAAAATATCCGTAAAAATTGACATGAATTTTTAAATCTGTTGCCAAAATTTGAAAAAATGTACGTTAATATTCATAAGTTCCAAGAAAATTTTCAAGAATTTGATAAATGTTCCGGATTTAATAAATATTCTCGAATTTGTTAAAAATGTTCGTGAATTTGAAAAACGCTTGCAACTTGACAAATGTTGATTTAAAAAAAGTGTTCGCAACAACAGCAACAAAGTCTTTAGTCCCAAATAAGTTGGGGTATGCTATAGGTGAAACCCATAAAATCTCGCGACCAACTCATGGTTCTGGCACATGGATAGCAAACTTTCACGCATCCCTGTCCATAACTAGTTCTTTGCTGATACTCAAATCCTTCAGATATCTCTTTACGGACTTCTCCCATGTCAAATTTAGTCTACCCCGACCTGACATTATCTACACGTTTTAGCCGCCCGCTGTGCACTGGAGTTTCTGAAGGCCTGCGCTGAATATGCCCAAACCATCTCAGACGATATTGGACAAGTTTCTCTTCAATTAGTGTTACCCCAATTCTATCTCGTATATCATCATTCCGGATCCGTTCCTTAATCGTGTGGTCACATATCCATCTCAACTTGCGCATATCTGCCACGCCTACCTATTGAACATGTCGCCTTTTAGTCGGCCAACACTCAGCGCCATACAACATTGCGTGTCAAACCGCCATCCTGTAGAACTTGTCTTTTAGCTTTTATGGCACTCTCTTGTTACAACGAATGCCAGAAGCTTGGCGCCACTTCATCCATCCGGCTTTGATTCGATGGTTCACATCTTCATCAATACCCACATCCTTCTGCAGCATTGACAAATATCAAAAGGTGTCCTTCTGAGGCATCACATGCCCATCAAGGCTAACCTCCTCCTCGTGCCTAGTAGTACTGAAACCGCACCTATGTACTCGAATTTTAGTTCTACTAAGGCTAAAACCTTTCTTTTTATTGCGAGAAAAGACTAAAACCTTTAGATTCCAAGATTTATCTCCATAACTCTAACTTCCTATTGAACCCCGTCCGAGTATCGTCAATGAGCACCACATCATCCACAATGAGCATACACCATATGATATCATGTTTGCAATTTCTGAAAAAATTATTCATTTGGAAAAATGTTCACAAACTTGAAAGATATTCGCAAAATTAAAATAAAAAGGTAAACGATAAAATAAAAGAAAAAAGAAAAAAGAAAAGGAAAGATAAAACAAAAATGAACAGAAATGAAAACGAAAGAAAAGAAAAAAGAGAAAAAAAAATAGAAAGACAAGAATGAAAATGAAAAAGGTAGAAAAACTGAAAGAAAAAACACAAAATATTTTTTTGAGGCAAACAAAATATATATTAAAAACAGGTATGAGAAGGTTATAGAATCTTCCCAAAACCGGAAAGGATATAGGTCGGCCGGCCCAAGCGTACGTAACGGGGATGGGTGGGGGTATGGGGAGAATATCTAGTGCTCTCACCCGAAGGGTGCTCCCGGTGCTCCACACATTTTAAATTGTTCGTAAAATTTTGAAAAATATCTAGCACATTGACACAGCATCATTGTATGTTATCACAAAATTTCAAATCAAATTTCGAAACATTGCTCAAGATACAAAAATGACAAATTTGACATCAATGTGATAATGGGCCAAATCTAAAGCCCAATACTATTTACTGTCAAATTTTTCATTTATGTTTCTCGAGCTATGTTTCGATTTTTGTTGACAACATACATTGATGTTGTGTCAATGTGCTAATTTTTTTTCAGAATTTTTCGAACATTTTAAAATATGGTACCGAGTTCGGAGCACCGGGAGCACCCTAGGGGTGGGAGCACTCGATACATTCCCTGGGGGTATGCCCTATGTTGCTATTTTAGACTAATGGGACCCGCAGGGGCGATGTCTCGCTCCTTGCTAGACAGAAGCTCGTCTCCCCCGCCTCTGGCTCGAGCGGAAGCGGGCCGGTCCATATACGTGTTGCCGTAGACTTCTTTTAATGAATGGTTTTGAGAAGTTTTTATGGACCGGCTCGGGCCAGTTTAGGAGCTTTCGTGCATCTTTTTTTTCCTGTGTTTCGTAGAGGATTTTCATCGTGTTTTTTTTCTTTACTATTTTTATTTTCTTTTTCATGTTTCCTTCATTTTTTTAAATATATTTGGATAGGAAATATTTTCGTATAAGGTATAACAGATTTTCTAAATTACATGAACATCTTTTCTAAACCTCTTTTTTTAGACGTCATGAACATATGTTTCTCACGAAAATGTTAAATAGTTTTTGAATACATGTGAACTTTTTTTTGGATACACCTTGAACATTCGTTCCAAATACAAGATGAACATTTTTGGGGACAGACATTACACATTTTTTGTATACACGCTGAACATTCTTTTGATACATGTTGACATTTTTCAATACATGATGAACATTTTTTGAAATACATGTTTGAACATTTTTTTCGAATAAATGATGACCCATTTCCAAAGAAATGTTGAAAAAAATTCGAATGCACATTGAAAATTTGTTTAATACTACATGTGAAACATTTTTCTGAATGGTATGACCATTTTCAAAATAGTGTGAACAAATTTTATACACTGGCTGGACATTTTATAAATGTGCGATCAATGCTTAAAATAAATTATATTAATTTTTGGAACATATGTATTTAGAATTTATCGAAATATAAACAAAAGTAGAAAAATAAAAAATAGAAAATATGGAAACATTCTGATGTACAGAAACTTGGGGCCGACCCATTGAGATGAGCTGTAGGTGAGCGTCCCATACGTCTCGCACGAATCGAGCTGTTGGCGCTCCCTTGGCGGAAGGTTGGACGAGGGACCACCTGTCAAAAAAAAAAGGTTGGACGAGGGACCAAACCACATGAGAGCAGAGTAGGATGCGTTTGGTTGCAGGGCTATCCTCCGAGGGACAGGGATAGCCTCCTTTTAGTGTGGTTGCCACCCGTTTGGATCCGGAACGAGAAGGGATAGAGGCAACCAGACGCTGGGAATATTCGTGAAAAAAGGGGCTGTGGTCAGCCGCGAAAAACTGGCGGGTGGTGGCAACCATCCCGCGCGCGCGTCGCCGCAGTTGCCAGCGAATCGTTTTTCGGCTATTAAGAGTGGTGAGGCATGCGACTGCGTGATGTGCCTTCTTTCCAGTCATGCACTCGCGTGTGGCGGCGGCCGGCCGGCCGTTGCGGCAGGTGCACACAGGCGACGCTGGCCGGAGTTGGCGGCGGCGCGGCTGGATCACCCGGAGGGCGGCGGCTAGATCTCCAGGAGTCGCACGCGGCCGGTGATTGAGGGTGGCGCGGCAGCTGCATGCATGGAGCTGGATCTTCCTGCTGTTGTTGTATGCACCGCGTTCGTGATGTATTTTCCTGCTGCTGTATTTCTGGCCACCGATGAAACAGAACGTTTGTGCTGCTCTATTTCCTGCTACTGTATGCACAGGGGTGTGTGTGTGTGTGTGTGTGTGTGTGTGTGTGTGTGTGTGTGTGTGTGTGTGTGTGTGATGTTGAATTGAGGCGTGCTTGATGCGTGCTGTCCGTGCGTGCATGATGTGGATGGGTGCTTGTGTGTGTGCACTCATGTGTTGCTTCTCTATGCTATGGATATTTTTTTCTCGTGCAGGAGATTTAAAGACCACCATGAGCACAACTTCAAGCACATCACTCAAACCAAACATTACAACAGCTATCCTCAATTCATCCTTTGAACCAAACAAAAGAAGGGCTAACCTCACCCACCCAACCAAACAAAAAAAAGGGCTATCCCTAGCCAGGTGGTTGGGGATACCCACAACCACCCTAGCCTATCCCTCAAACCAAACACATTCGTAGTTGAATCGCATGGGATAAACTCTGACTGTAGTGTTCGATTCGCTCCACAGCTTTGGTAGCACTATGTTGCTACCATCTTCAAGTACTCCCTCTTTATGACAGAGAGATTACCATTATCGGCCCTTAGAGCATCTCTAGCCGTTCGGCCCGCCAGGGGCTTGAAATAGCGCCGTTTGGGGGTCAACCGGCGATAAATTTGGCGTCGTCGGCTGGGAACCCGAGCCCCCCTCCTCCCGTCGATAATATCGGCGCAAATTAGGGCCAAATTCGGCGTGCTTCAGCACAAATTCAACAAAAACTAATTTTTATCACATAGTTCATCACATAAATCAATACAAATTAAATAATTCAACGAAGCAAACTCATAATTCAAATACAAATTAGAACTCATAGTTCATCACACGTCGAACTAGGCATTGCCCTTGAGCCTCCATAGGTGCTCCACCAAATCGTGCTGCAGTTCTTGATGCACCTGTGGGTTTCGGATCTCCTGACGCATATTGAGAAAGGCAACCCATGATGCCGGTAGCTGGTGATCAACTTGGGCAAGATGACCTTTCCTGTATTATGGTTCAGTGTCAAACACTGGCTCTTCCTGCTCGCTCTCAATGATCATATTGTGCAAGATGACACAACAAGTCATGACTTCCCACATTTGATCTTTCGACCAGGTCAGAGCGGGGTACCAGACAACAGCAAATCGAGATTGAAGCACACCAAATGCCCGCTCGACATCCTTCCTGCAAGCCTCCTGACACTTGGCAAAGTAGGAGTTCTTGCCTCCTGGCATAGGGTTTGAAATAGTCTTCATAAATGTGGACCATCTCGGATAGATGCCATCTGCTAGGTACTATCCCTTGTTGTAGTGGCGCCCATTGACTTCGAAGTTCACCAAAGGAGTATGACCTTCAACAAGCTTGGGAAAGACATTCGAGCACTGCAGTACGTTGATGTCATTGTGAGTTCCTGGCATACCAAAGAAGGAGTGCCAAATCCATAGGTCCTGTGTGGCCACTGCCTCAAGTACCACACTGCAAGCTCCTTTGGCGCCTTTGTACATCCCCTGCCAAGCGAATAGACAGTTTTTCCATGCCCAATGCATGCAGTCGATGCTTCCAAGCATCCCAAGAAATCCTCATGCTGCATTCTGTGCTAGGATCCGAGCAGTGTCTTCACATTGGGTGATTGCAAGTATTGTGGTCCAAACACTGCCACCACTGCCCTGCAGAACTTGTACAAACACTCAATGGTGATGGACTGGGCCATGCGTCCATAGTCTTCCAGTATATCACCGGGAGCTCCGTATGCAAGCATCCTCATAGCTGTCGTGCACTTCTGGAGTGAGGAGAATCCAACTGTGCTGGTGCAATCCTTCTTGCAAATGAAGTAGCCGTCGAACTCCAGGATGGCATTCACAATCCTGAGGAAGAGCTTTCGGCTCATCCGATAACGGCACCGAAATACTTTCTCGCCGTGCAGTGGAGCGTCGGTGAAGTAGTCGGCGTAGAGCAAGCCATAGCCCTCTAGTCGATGCCTCTGCTTGTTCTTACAGCGGCCCGGCACCGAGCCACCTCGCCGCGGCTTTGCATTACTCGTGAACAGGCCAGCCAGAGTGGCGAGGATCATGAGGTGCTCTTCGTCCTGGGTGTCGGCCTCAGCTTCCTCCTCCAGTCGCGCCGCGAACGCCTCCTTGTCGTCGGAGTCCATCGCCGAACAGGCAAATCGCTGAACACCTGGCGGGCGTGGTGGATGCGCAGCTGCCGGTATCCCCCGCATGCGTGGCCGAAGCACTGGAAAGCTTGCCCAAGAGCGGGACGGAGGCTGCCGCGGCGAAACCCTCTCTTTCCGGCGGGGAAATGGCCTTTCTAGCGGCGGAGCAGCGGCTGTGGGCAGGTGGGCGGCGCCGGGATCGGCACGGCGGCGAAAGGGGAAGTGGCGTCCTACAGCGCGCGGGATCGAATCTGGGCGGGGGAAAAGTCGTTTGTCGGCTGACAGTGGTGGCCCACGCGCCGCTTTTCGTTTCGCCGGAGTCCCCAAGTGCCCCCCAGTGTGCTGGGTTAGGCCTGGGATCGCCGGGCCAAAAAATGGTCCGAACCGGTGGAATTCGGCGTCCTGAGAGGGGGGCGACTGGGGGTTTTCTCGGTGCCGGCGGAAAAAAACACGTCCTGGGGCGTGTTGGGGACGTGAGTAGAGATGCTCTTACGTAACAATCGTTGTGTCATGCAAATTTGCTTGGCAATACCCTTTTGAGGATAGCAAACAGCCAAACACGTGAAAGATCCAGATGATACACACGAGGAAAATTTGCCCAAGTTCAGTCCCCGGATCGAGGTAATATGTATAGGCGTAGCTAGGGGGAATATCAGGTGATACCATCACTTGTATGTTCCCATGATACCAATTAAAAAAAAAATCAAATTTCAATGCTTAAAAAAATTACGAAAAAATTTATGGATGCTCACAACATCTATATCTACAAACCCTAAAACATACAAATCGAAATTCAAAGTACACATAGATAAACAAAAAAGAAAAAACCGGACATGAATAGTGTAGGTTTTGACACTATTCATGATTTTGTCTTTATTGACACTATTTGCCTTTTTTGTTTCTCTATGTGTACTACGAATTTCGATCTGAATTTTTTAGGGTTTGTAGACATGTATATTGTGGACATTCACAAATTCTTTCAGAATTTTTTGAAACATTTAAATTTGTGTTTTTTAAATTGGTATCATCGCAGCATACAAGTGATGGTATCACCTGATATTCTCCCACCTGGCTAGGTAGTAGAACAGAGCTAGCGTGTTCGATAGTAGGTTCAGTTGCCGCCGGTTGTACATTCATTGTGATATGATGTTCGGTTTTGCCAGTTCAACTGTAGGTTCTGTTTGATTACCCTATTTTAGGGTAGCTGTTGGAAATGACACTTGCTCATGCCCAGAAAATTCAGTTTTTGTGTCTAAATTTCTTACAACTCCCTCTTTTGATGCCCTAAAAGTGGGGCGGCTATTGGAGATGCTCTGCGGTCGATGGATATATTAATGATTTTGTATTGTGTTATTCAGTTCATATTTTATTCCGCAAGACACACATGGGGCGAGCATGATTACAGGGACTTGCACTTGTATCCCATCATGCATGATCTAGACCAGTAGAAACGGCCCAAGAAAACCATAAATTGCAGCTACTTGATATAACGCTGGTACTAGTTGACAACTATTTTACTCACAAAGTCCGATCACATGTGCGTCAAGGAGGCCGCAACATGGAGTTTTTAACCGGAGTATACGCGTACTCGTTGTCAAATTCGTCGACGCCCCTCTGAAAAAAAAAAATTCGTCGATGCCAGCAAACTCTCTACCGAATTCTCGGTAGCCAGATTCCATATTATGTTGGTCAAAGCGCCTATCTGTATTGTTATGCACGGCGCTTCGAGTTACAGCCACCGCGTAGTGTGTTGATTAAGAATCTTCGTTTCTCTTCGTGTATTAATTTTGTTAGTCAAACTCTGCGAAATGTGATCAATTTTATACTAGAACTAATACCTAGTAATATGAAAATATAGTCCACGATAGATCTAATGATGTTTGGTAGTACAATATTTAATATTGACATTTTCCTTTAAACGTTACCAAACTTTGTACAATTTATTTTAAGATAAAACTAGTATCCAAAATAAGGAAAAACACAGCCTTTTTCCAGGTGGCAGCAAACACGGATCATGTCTCGCTGCTTGGCAAGTACTAGCTGACCTAAAACTTCTATTGCCCTAAACCGTCTTATGAAAATTTACAGAGAAAATAGTCTCTTAGTGTTACAAGGTAATATTGGTAAGAGCAATCTTCACGGAATATGCGGATACAGCAACAAGTATTGGAAGGTCAAGTTTAGACATTGTCTTGGTGCGACCATGGCTCATGAGCTAGCTCACTTTAGTGATTACTGGGTGACGAGCCTCCGGGCTGTTATTGTCAATAGACTTATAGATAATGTAATTGTTCTGTAAGTTAATAGAGCTTCCTAAAAAATCAGTTGGGTTTTTAAGCTGAGATTAAGGGAGAGAATTACTACCTCCGTCCTGGTTTATTGGTCTCTATTGTATTTTGTGCCAAATTATGATCATAAATTTGATTAATAAAATGTTCATGCATGTCACCAGAAATTATATCATTGAAAATTATGTTCAAGTATGAATCAAACGATATAATTTTTGTTGACATGCATTGATATTTTGTTAGTTAAATCTTTGATTAAAATTTGACATAAATTACAAAGGGACCAATAAACCAAGACGAAGGTAGTAGCACGTAACAAACCTCCGGGTAGGTATTGCAACTATAGATTCCCTTCGCCTTTGATAGCTCCAAACCCACAAGTGAAAGCACAATAGGTAGCAACCATTTTCCAGCGATGCAAGAAACGCTCCCCTTGTTGCCAGTGGCGGACCTAGAGATTGACCACCGGAGGTGCCAACTTTACCATTCACGTTAGAAATACTTTGTATAACCATACAAATTAGTCAGTTTATCACTCTAACCCAATAATACACATAGGATTAGACTAACTACTACTAGGTCAACAAAGTTTTGCAATTTTGGAGGGGGTGCCAAGGCACCCACGGCACCCCCACTGGATCCGCCACTGCTTGTTGCTCCCTTTGACGCTCCTGTTCATCGTCATGGTCGTCCGCTTGTACACGGTCACGCCGGCTATCGCACGGACGCTCTTGCGGCGAACTGTCGTAGCAAGCGACCTCGTCACCGCGCACCGCCTTCTCGTCCGTGGCAGCGCCAGGGGCGCCTTCTCCGACCGTCCGCCCTCCGCCCTGGCGAGCCTCCTCTCGCGCGGCCGCTACGAGAACCTGAACTCGGCGCCCTACGGCCCACTCTGGCGCGTGAAAATATATATTAGAGCACATGCACCCAGATCCTCTCTATCTAGCCATCCATTTCTTGCTTTAAGATTCGTGCAAATACATTTCTTTTTTTTGTTTTTCCCACATAAAACATATCTTGAAGTTCAAACCTATGCAGCGTGGCAAAGCTTTCTAAGTAGAATGTAGGATAAATCTTTCAGATTTTTTTATCAAACATAAATATACAAAATACGTTTTGTTTGATTAAAAAAATCATATTTTTAGTATTTATGTCAGACAAAAAATTCTGAAAGATTCATCCTAGATTCTAGTTAGAAACCTTTGTCATGCTGTATAGGTTTGAACTTCAAGATATTTTCTATGTGGGAGAAACAAAAAAGAGAAAATTTCATACAGAAAGTTAGTTGTGTCGCACGGATCTTAAAGCGACATTGAAGAGCTAGGATAGCAGGGCGCAAGTGCTTTAAAAATCCACGTCCGCCCTCTGACGCGCCATGCGCCGCAACCTCACCTCCGGCGTCCTCCACCCGATGCGCCTCCACCGCTACGCGGCCGTTCGCTGCCGGGCCCTCCGCGGCCTCGTGGCGGACCTCAGCCAGCAGTGCGGTTCCAGCCCCAACGGCATAGCCCTCGCGCGGAGAGTATCCGGTCCGCCTTGTTCGGCCTGCTCGTTGCCATGTGCTTCGGCAACGGCGTCGACGCGGGACTCGTCCACGTCATGGTGCACACCCAGAACGAGATCGTCCAACTCGCTCCGTATACGGCCATCTTGATGAAGCTCCCAGGCGCGGTGGCCAAGATAATCTACCGCCAACGGTGGAGCAGGCTAGTCACTCTGCGCCGGCAACAGGAGGAGACGTACCTCCCGCTAATCGATGCCCGTCGCGTACGGCATCGGCACTCCGGCGAGCCAACGGCGTATGTGGACACGCTCATCGACCTCCAGGTCCCGGACGAGCACAGCCACGTCTCCTCCGTCGGCATGCGCAGGCGGCAGCGGAGGCTCACGGACGGGGAACTTGTGGGCTTGTGCTCCGAGTTCGTTGGTGCCGGAACAGACACCGTAGCCGCGGAGCTGCAGTGGATCATGGCAAACCTGGTGAAGCGTCCACATATGCAGGAAGCCATCAGGAGAGAGATCGACGCTGCCGTGGGCACGGACGCCGAGGAGATAAGCGAGGAGGCCGTCGGGAAGTTGGAGTACCTGAATGCCGTCGTCATGGAGTCGCTCCGGCTGCACCCCCCAGTGTCCGCGGTGTCTAGGCAGGTAGACAAGGAAAATTGCAGTGAACTGAACTAATCAATCGAGCTCACGTATTGCATTGCACTAACACATCCCTGTTTCTGTTGACAAGGTGAAGGAAGGAGACCATGTCGTCGTTGATGGCCGGCGTGTGCCGCCGGACACGGTGGTGGCCTTCCCGCCGAGCAGACTCGCACGTGACGGGAAGGTGTGGGCTGACCCGGATGAGTTCAAGCCAGAGCGCTTCTTAGCCAGCGGTGGTGGAAAAAGCGTGAGCCTGTTGGCGGCGGCCGGGAGCGCAGGGGAGATGAGGATGATGCCGTTCGGTGCCGGCCGGCGGATGTGCCCCGGCATGCGCCTTGCCATCCTGCACCTCGGCTACTTCACGGCCAACCTCGTAAGGGAGTTCGAGTGGAGGGAGGCGGAGGGGGAGCTCGCCGTCGATCTGCAGCCGCACTTCGGGTTCTTCACTGTCATGAAGCGGCCGCTGCGTGCTCACCTTGTGCTTCGCCGACGGGAGGCAAAACAGAGATGTTCACTATGAAGGCCATCTGTTTGTGAAAATAATGTCCATGGAGTGGATGTCTTGAAAGATCATACCATCGGGAAATATCATTCCCCCGAGATGAGTAATGCTATATTCACAAAAGTTCTTTTTTAAGAATGAACTTATAGGTTTTTTTTTTCCGGGTGTTATAGAGGGTTTTTTTAACACAGTACAAACGCAAACGCTCATATATATGTGTGTGTGTGTGTGTGTGCATACATTCACCCTTATGAACGCACATCCTATCCCTATGAACACCTCCAAAAGACTTAGCTGGCATATCATCCTGAAATTTTACGAAGTTACTGTAGGCGTCTCGTAATCGACGGGAGCGTCTCCTCCCACTGAACGCGCGTAGTCGAAAATTATGAAACAAATCCAGAATAAATGCGAGCACCCGAATTTGAATCCTGGTGGGCTGAGGATATCACTGTCCTGCAAACCATGCCACCACGGGTTGGGTCGCAAATGAACTTATAGGTTGAGATGCTTGACTCATGGTTAATCAGTGGATTATTCCGTAGCTATTTTTTAGTGAGTTGATTATTTACAAAAAACATTAGTAAGTGCCCGCCGACTTTTTGTACAAAAACTCTGCCTTCGAAACGAGCCTAAATTAGCTATCCGACACGAGTTTTTATCTTCCGCGTTTTGATCCCCGTTCAGATCTGTCACAAAGTGGCCCTTGATCGGCCAGCGGCGCGTGGAGGGGTTGGTAATGACCGTCTGGAGGTCCTCTATAGGTGATCCGGCGGCTGCGTGCGTCTTCATGGCGCGGCTTCACGCGGATCCAGTCAGTTGTGGAGTCGAGGTGACGTGAATGATGGTGAAAATCGTGCCGACTTCGGTCATCGCGGACGATGGCAGTGTCTTTGACGTCTTTTCCTTGTCGAGGCATCGTCGTTCTAGTCTACGTCACCTCGTTCGGGTGTGACGACCCCGGCTTAATCGTGCACTATCCATACACGCAAATGCACACGATCAAGCCTAAGGACTTACTTGAAGATATCACAACACAACTCTAAAACATAAATAAAGTCATACAAGGTTTATATTACAAGCCAGGGCCTCGAGGGCTCGAATACATAGCTCGATGGCATACAAGTGTCAGCGGAAGCATCAGATATCTGGGTACAGATATATTACAGAGAGAGAGATAGGCCTTCACAGAGGCGGGGCAAAATAAAAGCTACGATCGAAAGGCGTAGGCCTCCTGCGCTGGACCCTCCGATCCTACTCCTGGTCGTCAGTCGGCTCCTCGTAGTAGTAGTACTCTACGGACGGGTAGTAGAAGTGGTCGTCGACTGGGGCATCTGACTCAGGGGCTCCGTCGTCTGGTGGCATCAATTGGATATGGGGGAAAAAGAAAGTAAAGCAAACATGAGTACTCATCCGAAGTACTCAGCAAGCAAGGATCTACACTACATATGCAACATTTTCAAAGTGGGCTGTATATGTGGACTGGGCTGCAGAAATGCCAGAATAGAGAGGAAGGCCTAGTCCTATCGAAGACTAGCATCTTCAAGCATCTTCATCAGTCTTGCAGCATTAGAAGAGAGCAGAATAACATAATGTAAAGTATAGCAGTGTCATCAACCTCGGCCAGAGATTTTTTCTCGACTCCCTGCGAGAAAGCAATCCCAGAGCCGTACTATCCAGTTCTCATCTCAAGTCATCAGTTCTAGTTGTACCGATCGGGATACAACTCCGAGTGTCCGTTACCGTAGGACAGGCTATCGATAGATTAGTTCTTCCCTGCAGGGGTGCACCAAGTTACCCACCACGCTCGCTTAACTCCGGCCGGACACACTTTTCTGGGTCATGCCCGGCCTCGGCTAAGCAACACGCCGCAACCCGACCAAATACTTAACAGAGAGGTCAGCACGCCGGACTAACCTATGCCCCCAGGGGTCTTGGGCCATCGCCCTGGACGCTCCTGCACATTGCGTACACCGCCGGTGAGCAGACCTAACAACCCCTTATACAAGTGCGGTTGCGTTCCCAGTCCAACCCAGCGTGTGCCGCTCAGTTGCTGACATCTATTAAGCTTCGGCTGAAGTATACAACGCAGAACGCCGATACTATGCCCACGTGATGGTTAGTGCTATCAGGCCAGAGGCCCCTCGGATCAAATATCCAAACCTTTAGTGGATTAGGAGCGCGCGGTAACGAGCAGAGACTCACGATCGATGTGACCCCGTCGCCCCGTCTCGAGGACTTGCGGCAAGGGCTAAGAATGCCCGGCCACGCCTCGTAGTTATCTCGCGGGCACCTCTCAGGTCAACCCGACTCCACATCACTTCGCATTCATGCTCGCGCGGGTACCCCTCAGGGCCGACCCGTCTTTAGTATCATGGTTCGGTGTTCCGTCATAGTAACCAAAGTCTCCGTGTGTCTGACACCAAGGGGGAACCCTGAGGAATCACCCTCGATGGAATCCCACTCGATGATATCATCAAGGTGAACGAAGGAGGAATCACCCTCGAGGTCCACACTTGAACAGTTGCACGACGGCGTCGGTATCGGGGGTGGTGTAGGAGGAATCACCCTCGCTTACCACAACTGATTAACTAACCTACAAGGTTATCATCAGAAGTGCTGTCGAGGTATCACCCTCGGCACTCGATAGTAACCCAGTAGTGTCGAGCAATTTAAGGGGAAGTGACGTGCGGTGCCAGGGTCTGATCTTCGATCCCGTTGCTCGGGTCTTCTGAGAGTCCAGCGGGGCAGTCGGGACAAGTGGGTCTCTGATAAGGCTCTACCCATCCTATACTAAACAGTTTAGGATAGCAGGAAAGTATCAACAACAGGTTACAAGTAAACATGTTATGTAGCAGATATAGGACAACAGTAGCAGCAGTAACTTCTAATGCAAGCATAAGAGAGAAGAGAGTGGACGATATCGGAATGCTCAAAATGGGGGTGCTTGCCTGTCTGCTCGACGGCAAGGGCAGGGTCGTCGGGGACGTAGTCGTACTCCGGAGCGGCATCTGTCTCGGGGGTTACGTCATCGTCGGGGTCTACCGAGAGAGAAGAGGGGGAAGAAACAGGTAAACATAATGCAAACAGATGCAACACAGTGCGTGCTATGCTATGATGCAGTGCAGGGTTGCCTAAAGATATGTCTAAGTCATTTTGGTTATTTTTGGATTAAAGTTGGATTTATTATCCGGTGGTTATGCACTATTCATCTACCGGATACGGATGAAAAGTTACGGGTTCTCCTACGTAGGAGGTTCCGGCATCGAAACAGATGTTACGATCAAATTCGTCTCGTCGTTCTGAGCAACTTTCATGTTTTAAGTTTTTCGATCTGAGCTACGGTTTAAAAGTTATTAATTTTCGAAGTTTTAAATGATTTTCTGGAATTATTTTTATTAACAGAATTGAATTATGATGTCAGCATGATGCCATGTTGACATCAGCAGGTCAACAGGTCGGCTGACCAGTCAAACCTGACATGTGGGTCCAATGGGACCCACATGTCAGCCTCTGTTATCCTAACAGCGAATTAATTTAATTAACAGAGTTAATTAGGGGTGTGGCCCACATGTCAGTGAGTGATTAGTATAACTGATTTGTTTTTATTTAATTAATCATTTATTAGTTAATTAGCAGAGGGGGGTCCCACATGTCAGCGACTGGGGTTGCCCAGTCAGCACGTTGACTGGGTCAACCCAGTCAACGGAGCCGTCCGGACCCGCTAGTCATTGAACCAGGGGCGGGGCCCACTTCGCCACGTCAGCTGGCCGTCGGCTAGTCGCCGGCGTGCACAAAAACACGGCGGAGGCCTCGGGCCTCGCCGGATTTCGCCTACAGGTCACCAAATCGAGTGCCGTTGGGCGCGTTCGAACGAGCAGCGAGTGCCGCGTCGAACTGGACTAGCGCGAGGTGTCGGGATCGGCCGGAACGGCACCGGCAACGAGCAAAGGCGGCGCCGGAGTTCGGGCTTTGACGGGATCGGGGCTACCGTGTGCAACAGCTCGAGCGCGAAGCCTAGGCGTGCTCTACGCGATGCGGTGAGGGTGATGGACACGGCCCCGAGCTCGTTGGGTCACCGTGGGCTCGCCGGCGACGAGCTCCGCGGCAACGGGCTCGGGTTCACGTGGTGCGGCGTCTACAGATTAGCCGGAGCGAAGGAAGAGGGTGGGGAGGCGCTGTGGCTCACCGTGCGGTCAAGAAAGACCCGCGACTGGTTAGCAGCAGCAGCGCGCGTCGCTGGAGTCGAAGGAGATCGCCGGAGCCGAAGCGGAAGGGGGCGGCATCGTGCGGCGTCAGCGGTGCTCCCCAGCTCCACCGGATGGCACCAGGCGAACGAGCGGTCGACGGCGGTTCTCCGGGACAGCTCGAGCAGTCGTGGCGGCACCGGTGGCCGCGGGATCTTGCCGTCGCGGCGGCGGCCCCGCTCGGGCGTCCGCGAGCAGAGAGAAAGAGAGCGTGCGAGCGAGGGGAGAGAGAGGAGATGTGAGCGAGGATGACCAGGGGGAACGCACGAGCTCGACCTTATCTCCCCAGCGTGTCGGTGGCGTCGGCGCCGTCGCCGTGTCGCCGCCCGGTTGGCGCGCGCGCGCGCGACCATGGCGCGGCCGACACGGGGAGGAGGGAGAAGGAGCTGGGCCAGGTGGGCCGCGGTCGGGTCACTGTGCACTTAGGCCCAGTGCACAGTGCCTCGTTTTATTTTTCTATTTTTGTTTTCTATTTTTCTTTTATTTCTTTTCTGCTTGGAAATAGTGAGGCCATTTGTGCTCTTTTGTAAAATATGGGACTTGATCCAAATATTAATATGCAATGTAAACATTCACCAAAAATTGGTTTGAGCAAAGTTGGGCTTCATTTGAAATTGATATGATTTTAGATGTATTATATATTGTTGTTTTGGTGCTGTTCCATATTGTTTGAATCATTTAATTACTCCAAATATTACTGATGATATTTTTATAAGTGCTTCTGGAATATTTGCTATTTATTGAACATTTTACCAAAGGTGTTTGAGCAATTTATTTTGCACTTTTGAATTTGAGGTGATTTTCCATAATAGAGTTTGAATTATTTTGGTTAACCACTATGACTAAGCACTGCAAATGATATGACTTGGCATTATTAGCAGTTGATCACAGTGGCTATTACACAGGGGTGTTACATCGGGCTGCTCCAGGGGGACTATAGATCTGGGTCTCCTGCATCGCATGATGTCGGTGCCTTTGAGGCCGTTTTCCCTCCTGGGGCATCATTTTGGAGCAGGTGCTAGCTTGAGGGGCTAAGAGATGGTGCGGTGCCGCATCTACCGCATCGACGACGATGAGTCACGGTAGCGTGGCGCAATGGAGTCCAGGCGATGGACGCGTGTGAATGGACGTGCGCAGGGTGATGCCGCTGCCTGGTGTCATGCTGGCATCAACGGCAGTGCACACCCTTTGATGCTGAGGCTAGGGTTTCAACCTCCTTTTCAAAAAATAACTTTTGCATTTTGAGATCATACACTGGTACCCCTTCCTAGTTTTTCCATCAAAAGAGAGGCCGCCCTATCCAATTTCATTTAAAGAAATAAAGGTCTTTACAAGCGAGAAACCTAAACTACCTGACCCCAAAGGCCAAAAACCAGCTATGGCAAATTCACTCGCATCATTTTACAATATTGGGTTACGAAGAACCCAAGCATCAGGATCCGGATCATGTAAGATCCAAACTTAGGGAGCCAGGCTCAGACCCAAAACAACAAACAACATTAAGGCCCCATAGACATAACCAGAGAATAAACTGAAGGAATGCACGTGGCCATAGAAGAACACGCGACATGTCGTCTTTGGTGAATACGAGCATGAATCTGTCCCAATCCAACGGAAGTAATCGGGCGCATCAGACATTGCATGAGCCTGCCTCTGAATCATCATGCACAAGAAGTAGAACTAGGCAGTCATCGCGAGCGAGAAAGGACCTTCAATCTTCCCAATCCACTTGTTGAGCAAGAGCCCGTCACACACCGATCAGCTCGAATGGGCAACAAGCGGCACCGCAAGAACTATGTCCAGGGCGATCTCCGCCGTCGTTGGCCCCTCCATCCACCGGTCAGACAAGAAGACCGCACTAATGGAATCGACATATACGCCGAGTGCCACGGACACTCGGCAAAGGGCCAAAACCCGCTGGCAAAGCCTTTGCCAAGTGCAGCACTCGGCAACAGCCACCCGGCTTACACCCCTCAGGTAAACAGAAATTTGCCGGGAGCCAGGACGCGGGCACTCGGCAAAGTGTTTGCCGAGAGCCAAACAATAGCACTCGGCAAAATAAAGTAGCTAACGGACAACAGACGGGGACGGCGGTTGCCACGTGGCGCTTCTTTGCCGAGAGTCACTCTCGGCAAAGAGAGCCAATAGGATTGCGCCACGTGTCATGTCCTGACATGTGGGTCCGCGTAAACACGCCGAGGGCTTCTTTGCCGAGAGCAACTCTCGGCAAAGGATGCCAATAGGACTACGCCACGTGTCAGGTTCTGACATGTGGGTCCGAGTTAACAAGCCGAGTGCCATCTTTGCCGAGAGCTACTCTCGGCAAAGGGAGCCAATAGGAGTGCGCCACGTGTTGGCTCCTGACGTGTGGGTCCGAATTAACAAGCCGAGTGCCATCTTTGCCGAGAGCCACCCTTGGCAAAGAGAGCCAATACGAGTGCACCACATGTTAGCTCCTGACATGTGGGTCCGCGTTAACACGCCGAGGGCCATCTTTGCCGAGAGCCACTCTCGGCAAAGAGAGCCAATACCAGAGCGCCACGTGTCAGCTCCTGACATGTGGGTCCGTGTTAACACGCCGAGGGCCATCTTTGCCGAGAGCAACTCTCGGCAAAGAGAGCCAATACCAGAGCGCCACATGTCAGCTCCTGGCATGTGGGTCCGTGTTAACACGCCGAGGGCCATCTTTGCCGAGAGCCACTCTCGGCAAAGAGAGCCAATAGCAGAGCGCCACGTGTCAGCTCCTGACATGTGGGTCCGCGTTAACACGCCGAGGGCCATCTTTGCCGAGAGCAATTCTCGGCAAAGAGAGCCAATAGCAGTGCGCCACGTGTCAGCTCCTGACATGTGGGTCCGCGTTAACACGCCGAGGGCCATCTTTGCCGAGAGCCACTCTCAGCAAAGAGAGCCAGTAGGAGTGCGCCATGTGTCAGCTCCTGACATGTGGGTCCGTGTTAACACGCCGAGGGCCATCGTTGCCGAGAGTCCCTCTCGGCAAACCTTGTACTTTTACCGAGAGGACTCTCGGTAAAGATGTCAGGGGCGCTACAGGTTGACACCCTTTGCCGAGAGCCCTCTTGGTAAAAGTTCCAGTTTCACCGTCTTTGCCGAGAGACACTCTCGGTATTGTTGTGCCCAGCAGCCTTTTTTTGGCGTTTTTGTTTCTTTCCTGCAGCAAAACATATACAGCAGCAGCATATAGTTCATCACACATAGAACATGTCACATATAGGCATCATTGAACAAAGAAAGCATTGATTCTCAAGAACATCCCACATAAAAGCAGTAGTGCATAAAAGGTGCAATAGTTGTCAAGCACACTCGACTACCACAAGTTTGCAAGTCTCAAGATCACACAAGATGCAATAGTTTTCAAGCACATACAAGGAACAGTTTCAAACACAACATAACATGAAGTTCACGTGGTTTTGGAGATCGGATTGGTATCATCAACATCTTGTGTGTCGTTTGCTTCCTCAACTCCACCAACTTGAGGTGGAACTACCGGAACATTGTTCGACCCTTGTGATGGATTGAGCTGTGATGAATTGACCCAATAATAAGATGAATGCATATGGTAATGCCGAAAATGGTGATAGAAATAGTTTGAACGAAACTCACAATGTTCCACTCTGGCGTCGGTGGCATCTCTGGCACTGGTTTGCCTTGCATGGAATAAAGATTGGCCACCATATGTTGTAAAGACTTCACTAGATCATCTTGTGCCTTCAGCTTAGCCTGGTCTTCATCTCGTTCTTTCTGGGTGTCAATCAGTCGAATCTACAATATGGCAATGCAAATGTCATTCGTGTTGAAATGCAAACATGCAGGACCATGAAGGATCAATGAAGAAGCGCTGACCTGAATATCCTCAATAATGGTCGTGGTATGTGGTACGTGACGCTCTATGGTAGGAGTAGAGCTAGTACTCATAGCACGGAGCGTGTTGACTCTCGGAAGGGAGGAGGTTATGACAGAATCGAGGTGAACCGCCATCCAGCCATTCGGTCTACCACCTGCCGTGGCAATGGCCACAAGAGGGTCAAACGACAACACGTGAGGATCAGCCTCTTGCCCGTACGTCTCCTTCAATTTTTTGGTGTAGTTCTCCCCATCTGACCGGGCTTCAGAGCTGATCCAGTCCCTCTCCGGGTGGAGAGGGTCCTTGTCCTTGTCGTCTTTGGTACGTTTGATGGTCCACGCCTTGAAGTAAGAGATATCCTCACCAGTGTCTTCTTTCTGCAAAAGAAAACGATCCAAACAATCAAGGGAATGCTCACAAATGAAAGAGAACATGATGAAAAGAAAAGGATGTTGTTGCCTACATGTTTGCAGACGACGCCTGGGATGGTGAGGTTGCCTTGACGGTGTCCTGGACAACCCATCAACTTACGTCGTTCCCCTATTGCCTTGTGTTCATTCTGCCACCCTAGATCTGTCCACTGTTCGACGATCTTCTCCCAGCACGAACGTTTGTCAGCGCACCATCGAGGAATCACCTGTAAAGTAAACAAATACATCTTAGTAAGGAATCTAATTTGCGGTAATGTAGGGAATAGCAAGGATCCATCGTCACTTGCCTTGAAGTAATTGTCCCGTGAAAGATGCTTCACTCGAGCGTCCTTTTTGGAAATCTTCTGGTTGAGATAGTCCGCGTGATACTTGACCACTAACCGGCCGCGCTCCTCATAGTGCATGTCGTGGACTAGTTTCTTGGCAATATTCTCAATCACCACATTTGCACGATCCTTCTGACCCTCTACGCATGTATAGAAATCCTACAAACATGCATACATGTGAGAAGGGTAAAATCATGACTATGGCAAATTTAAACCTTTTGGTATTGACATTCAGGTGTTTGAAAGGACTTACCCAGAAATCATTGACCACTCGCAAGGCTCTGTTATCATAAACCCTCTGACGCATATCCAGGAAATCCGGAGCGAGTTTGTAGTGATCCCATGACGAGGCTGGCTCAATGATACCGTGCGGCAAAGTGACCAATCCAGGATAATTTAACCTACAAAGACCCCCAATGATGCCACTCGGCGACCGTGGAAGACGCCTCTCACCACCTTTTACTAAGCTCCTGCATTACGAAGAGTGAATTCATATTATATGTGATGAAATGACAAAGGTACAATTTATATGGGATGAGTCGAGATAACCACTTACTTCTCTCCCATTGGTTTAATCAACACGTCTCTATGGACATATGGACGTCTTGGAAGCTTTGAAGGACCACGCAGCCACACTTTCCCTGTGGAAGTAGTGCTGATAGTCGAACCGCTCGGCTGTGAGCCGCTCACCTCGTGCTACTCCGTCACTCGTGAGGGTCCATCCCCACCCTCAAAAACCTGACGAACAACCAGCCTCCTCTCGGCGGTGGCGTCCTCCACCACCTCCTCCTCCTCATCCTCCACCACCACCTCCTCCTCATCCTCCTCCTCCTCACTCGCATCCTCCCCATCCTCTGTTTCCTCCTCCAGCTGTCGAGCATCCTCCTCCTGAGCTCGGCGAAGCACTGCATCAGAGGGTCCAGGAGAAGAAAGAGGTGCTCTACTCGGGGCCGCTCTACGTCCTCCTCCTCCCCCAACTCGTCCGCCTCGCCCCCCACTCGTCCCCCTCCTCCTCCTGCCTCATCTACTCCCCCTCCTCGTCCGCCTCCTACTCCTCCCCCGCGTCCTACTCGAGCTCGTTTCGCCCGGTTTTTCTGACTGGTGTCTAGACGCGCTGGTCGTCTGGCCTTCTTGGTGGCTGTGGCAACCGACGCAGGAGTGGCCGCCGCTTTCACCGGTCGAGCTGCCACATCTTTCAAACTTTCCTTTGGATTCTTGTACAGAGCTGCCACATCTTTCAAACTTTCCTTTGGATTCTTGTTGCCACCTGTCATGTTTCAATCACCTGATACAAAGAAGAACAAACCAGTTAGTACAGATGATACAACTTGATGTAAATACAATAAATATATCACATATGAAGAAAAAATGGAGTTGTCACAATAATACATATAGTTGTTGCACACATGAATACATAGAGTTGTTGCACACACAAATACATAGAGTTGTTGCACACATGAATACATAGAGTTGTGATATGCATACATAGAGTTCTCACACGATTACATGGAGTTGTTAGAAATAAGGGTCAATATTAGGTGCAACATTTGGATCAGGGCTGTCATCATCGCTATCACGCCCATTCATACATTCATCCTCGAAGTCTTCAGGGGGGGCCCTCATCATCATCTAGCCCCATGTGCCATCGCATAAGTAATGCCAAATCTCGAGGGTCAGAAACGTCCTCATATTCGTCCTCCGCATTATCTACTTCCATGTCATGCATGGCCTCATGTTCCATAGCATCATCTTCGTGATGCACGCCATCATCTTCCTCCGCATCATCTTCGTCATCGTGATTGTCTGCTTCTTGATAGAACTCTCCCTCGTATGTGTTAGGGTTTATGTGGTAATCGTCCTTGTTTGGGGTAGGTACCTTGATACGCGGGGGTACCTTGTACACTACATCCCATTTCAAGAGATCGATATGTTCCGTAGATGTGCACGCGTACGGGAGATAAAACACTTGTGTAGCCTGTTGAGCCATAATATAGACATCATTTCCTGCATATTTCGATGCTCGTTCAACTTCGACCCAACCAATACTAGGGGTCCGTCTCACTTTCTCAGGATTGAGCCAACTGCATCTGAATACGATGGGCTTCACACCTTGTAAACCATAGTATTGTAGGTCATAAATTTCTTCGATGGTTCCATAGTAGTGACGTCCATCTGTCCCTAGACAATAGACCCCACTATTGATTGACCTTTGATTGGGCCTCTCATGCATGTGTTTATCAGTGTGGAAGCGATACCCATTCATGTCGTAAGCCTTAAATGACTTGGCATCGTATTCAAAACCTTTGGTTACTTCTCTCACTTTCGCGTCCATATCAACCTCCTGATATGCCTACAAGATTAATAGAAGATTGTCATGTTCATTACTGGAAGCATTGCTGGCAAGTAAGAACAACTTGAAGTTTACATAAAGTTAGGAAAGTTACTTTTCTTGAGAACCAAGAAATGAAACCTCCATCAGCATTGTTATCTTCAAGAAGGTTTGCTGATTCTTCGTCGCTAGGGGGCGTGGTAGCTTCCAGAATTCGTTCTGGAATTCCCTAGCAATGAGAAGAATTCAAGTTAGGACTCAAGACTAGTGAGTAGTTGTCAATGAAGTTGTTCTACACTTACTTTATGTACGGCTGCACTTCTTCCATGTTGGTCAAGACATAGATCATAAGAGTCGACCACTCGGTAGGTGAAAAGGTCTGGCGCTTCGGTCCACTTGCTTTGCCACCTTGGCCTTCGAAGAGGCTAAGGTCGGAAACATTACTGGTGGGTTCTTCATTGTAACGAGGAGCTGGATTTAACCTAGTCTGAATACTGTCATGATAGTACTTTGTCGTGGTCGTTGCCACCTCCTCGTTCAGGTATGCCTCGGCTATGGAGGCTTCGATGCAGGCTTTATTCTTACATTTTCCACGAAGATGCTTGAACTCCCATTCAGGTGCATACTGCCATCGGAACTGCATAGGTCCTCCCATTCTAGCCTCATACGTGAGATGTAAAATCATATGTTGCATCGGATTAAAGAAACCTGGCAGAAATATTTTCTCTAACTTGCATAGCAACTCAGGTGCTTGTTCCTCCAACTTTGCAACCACTTCATAATCTAATTCTTTGGCACAAAGCTGGCGGAAGAAGTAGCTCAACTCCGCCAGCACTCGCCAAATATCCTCTCTGACATACCCTCGAATCATCACAGGAATTATCCGCTCAAGCCATACATGGTAGTCATGACTCTTGAGGCCTCCTATTCGCTTTGTAGCCATATTCACCCCCCTCATGATATTAGCTGCATATCCATCAGGGAAGTACAACTTGTTCACAATCCATTGGAGAATTTCCTTCCTTTGGGGCATTGAAGGGGTGAAAGGGGCTTGTGGCTTCTTCCAAGAATTACCTTTTGCACGAGGCACCAATTTTAATTTTGGCCTGTTGCATAGCTGGGCTTGATCGATCCTAGCCTTAATGTTATCCTTTGACTTCTCGGTGTCGAGGAATGTGCCGAGTAAGGCCTCCGCAATATTCTTTTCAGTGTGCATTACATCAATGTTGTGTGGAAGGAGAAGATCTTTAAAGTAAGGGAGCCTCCATAAGCTTGGAATGTGAGTCCACTAGTGTGTCTCTCCATATCCCACAAAACCTGGCCCATCGAGATTTTTCTCGAGAGCATCTAACTCATCCTTAAGCTGGGCACCGGTCATAATAGGTGGTGGTGGGTCATCAACAATAACACCTTCCCGGAAGTTCACAGTGTCTTGTCTGTATGGGTGATCAAGACGAAGGAACTGCCGATGTTGGTCAAAGCATACATACTTGTGACCCTTAGCCAGCCAAATGAAAGTCACACACTGTCGGCAGACTGGACAAGGCCACTTCCCCTTTACACACCAACCACAAAATATCGCACGTGCTGGTAGGTCATGTAGCGATGTGTGGTACCAGATATGCATATTGAAGTGCTTCTTTGAAACAACATCGTATGTCCTTACCCCATTGTTCTAAGCAACGAGTAAGTCGTCCACCAATGGCTCCATGTACACACTCATATGCTTCCTCGGATAGTTAGGCCCTGGAATTATCAGCGCCAGGAACATGTGATGTCGTTGCATTCAAATGCCAGGGGGCAGATTCAGGGGGATAACATATACTGGCCAACAGCTGTATATGGCAGCCATCAAACAAAATGGATTGAACCCATCGGTTGTTATCCCAACAGCTACACTCTTCCAGTCATCTGTTTTCTTATGAATTTCAACAAATTTCTTCCATGCTTCACCATCCCGTGGATGTTGCATCTTTTTTGTATTGTACATGTTCCCTTCGGCGGCCCATCTCATATATTGGGCAGTTTCCTCGGTCATATAAAGCCTCTGGATCCTTTCTATGAATGAAAGATATCAAAGGATATTGACGGCAATTGTGAGCTGCCTCTTGCTACCATCATCATCAATTACCTCAATATACCTAGAGGATTTGCACTTGACACAGTAGTTCGTATCTTTATGTTCATTTCTAAATAGCATGCATCCGTTTGGACAAGCATGTATTTGCTCATATGGCATGTTAAGTGAACCGAGGATTTTGTTCGACTCGTACATGTTCTTTGGCAATATGTTTTCTTTAGGCAGCAGGCTAGCAATAACTGACAATAACTCATTGAAGCAAATTATGCTAATGCAATGGCTTGCCTTCAGGGCCATTAGGCGTGCAATGCCATCTAGTTGAGTAACCTCTGTATGGGCGTGGAGGGGTTTTTGTGCGGCAAACAAAGCTGCATGATACTCTTCTGGGCTTTCAGGCCGCTCCTCGGAGTGCGGGTCCTCCCGCGGATCTGCACGGCGGATGTCATCTAACAGGTTTTGAATCCGAGTATCATATTCGCCGGTGCGCTGTCGCATCACCTCCGCCCTGGACTGTTCTGTCTCATCGTGAACGATCCACCGGTAATAGCCTGGCGTAAACCCATATTTGCCTAAGTGTTTACTCATAGTAATCTTATCTCTTTCAGTCTGGTTATCACACTCCGTGCATGGGCACCAAATTCCACGAACTGGCGTTTCTCCAGCAAATACTAATTCCAGGAAATCATTGGTCTTCGACCTCCACTCAGGGGTCATACCCTCCATGCTGGGATGTCCGGTGTACATCCACTCACGATCTTCCATCCTCTGATATAGAGTGAAACACACACATAATGTTTTTTATGTAACAAGTGGTTCCATCAAGTTTTACGACATGCACTCAGCTATCTAATAGGTAAAGATAGGTCCTAATCCCACCCGAGGATGTGAGGCTGGGTCCGCTTCCATGCCGTACTCCGACCCGAGACAAAATTTCGGCAGCACCTCCCCACTGTTCTCCAAATACACGTCTCGGCAATAAGCCGAGAGGATGTGCATCCAGAGAACAACAAGGAGACACCGTCGAAATTCTATCTCGGATCAAAGTACAGCATAAAAACGACCAGCATACACATCCTCGGGCTGTCCATGGAAAACGTGGACAATTCGAAAGAGTTGAGGTTATAAATATGCAAAGACTTGCATATTTATATATACAACCCTTTCGAACGGGAGACACCTAGGTTACGCGACTATTTAGGTGATCTACAAATAATGGAAAGCTACACATGAACGGGAAGAGATTACCCTTGAAGCGTGCAACGGAATTCACTCTCTCTATTGTCAAAATAGATGCATATCCTGCACGAAAGAATGAAGTTGTGTCAATCATATGTCAAACACACACACATCAATAACACTCACTCACACACACATCAACATCACCCCCCCTCCCACACACACACACAGATCCATACACACACATCACACACTCACTCACACATGCACACACACACATCAACAGCACCCCTCTCCCACACACACACTCACATACATCATTCATTATATATGCACATACACACCTAAATATAAAAAAACCATATTTGAGGGACTCACCAACGGGGCAGGGGGATGGCGGAGGAGGTGGAGGCACTCTCGGTGGTGGCGGCAGCAACGGTGGAGCTCGGCGGACATGGCCGTGGCGGTGAGGGGCGGCGGCTATGGTGGACCTCGGCGGACGGGGCGGGGCGCTGAGGGGCGGGCCGGTGGTGGAGACGGCGAACGGGGTGGCGGCGGCGACGGCGGAGCTCGGCGACGAAGGGCGGCAGCGGTGAGGGGCGGTGGCTGGTGGAGATGGCGGACGGGGCGGGGTGGTGGTAAAGACGGCGAACACGGGGCGGCGGCGCCGGAGCTCGATGAACGGGGCAGGGCGGACCGGGGGGGGGGGCGGCGGCGCCGGAGTCGGCGGACGGGGAGGCGACGCAGGGGGGCAACGGCGGAGGGGGGCGGGGAAGAGAGTGTGGAAAGAAGAGAGTGAGGGCGCGAGAGTTAAAATTTTGGATAAGTCCCCGCGAGAACCATTCCCGAGAGTCGATTTAATGCGGCACTCGGTAAAAGTCTTACCCTAGATCTAGCCGGTGCTTTTCCGAGAGGCCTTTCGGTAAAGAAGATCTAGGTTTTACCATTTATCGAGAGCTGCTCATGGCAAGCCTACTATTCCCGAGGGCGGCGCTCGGCACAGTGTGTAGTCAAAATTATTTGTTGCAACTTCCATGCATGTATCCCTGCATAAAAACATATATAAAAGCAATATAATTATCACAAATGTTGCACTGCATTTATATCAAGAAATTTATTTCTCCATTAGGGTTTCGTCGCCGGAAATTCTCGAAAAATCGTACGATGCCGGAATTACTCGAGAGCTGGTACGGTGTAATCACATGGCCCCTGTAGGGTGTGGTAAAAAAATTGGCGCATTTCGAATAAGCCTCCCCTCAGGCCGCTTGTAAACCGCACCATCTCCCATTTAGTCTCTGGGCATCGAGAGGGAATGTGTTCGGTTTGTGCAGGAAATGCGGGGCCTATTGCTCCGGTGGCCTCGAAACTTCTTGTGCTCTCAAAGGAGGCCATCGCATGACATGTGCCACACCCCCCGCATTTTCCAGGCATGCGTGCAATATTCGAGATATTTATTGCTCTGCTAGGGTTTCATCGCCGGAAATTCCAGATCTGCAAGGCACCACATGAAATCATGCCGGGAAGCGGTATGGGAAATCCTGTGTGATGTCATTGCGGCATGCCAAGGCCCTGCGCAGACGAGGGAGGGGCATGCAGTGGCACCGGGGAGGCGAAAGTACCTCAGTGGCATGCCTGATGCAACCGTTTAAATTCTCGGAAAATCATACGATGCCAGAATTACTCGAGAGCTAGCACGGTGTCATCACATGGCCCCTGTAGTGTGTGGTAAATTTTTTGGCACGTTTCGAATAAGCCTCCCCTCAGGCCGCTTGTAAACCGCACCATCACCCAGCTAGTCTCTGGTTATCGAGAGGGAATGTGTCCGGTTTGTGGAGGAAGTGCGGGGCCTATGCATGGGGCCTTGCGCATGAAGGTTTGGTCCCCCCTCCCCACTCGGGCGATTTCCAGATCGAGGACCCATCCAGTGGCCACGGCGGTCTAGGGCGTTGACCGGCACCGAGAGGGGGTAGGCCATGGTGAACAACTGCTTCTTCGTGTTATGACAGGTCATTGCAAGATGACAGACCAAGTCTAAGCCCGTTCTGTCACATGATCGCCCACCGAAGACTCGGTCTCGCAGACGAACGCAGCCGGTCCTCGACGTTCCCGCTGGTCTATGTGGTTCGTGAGGCATGTATCACGTCAAGGACGTGCGTAGGTTATTCCAACAACACACCACCCATTTGCATGCATATGCATGGGGCCTTGCGCATGCAGGTGTGGTCCCCCCTCCCCCATCGGATGGTTTCCAGACCGAGGACACATCTGGTGGCCCCGGCGATCTAGGGCGTTGACCGGCACCGAGAGAGGGTAGCCCACGGTGAATACTTGCTTCTTCGTGTTACGGCAGGTCACCGTTCTCATGTTTTTTACTTTATAGTCTTTAAAGTTGAGTTTTGAACAAATCTAGCCAAAACATATATATAAGTCACCAAAAAGTCCTTTTCATAGAAAAATTTCATCAAAAGTCATGGCATTTTCAAAGTCTAGTCATAAAAACATTTGAAATATCAGATACAAAAAGAGAGTGCCAAACAAAAACACAAAATAGAAGGAAAATAAAGAATTAGAGCAGTGGTTACCGAGGGTCGACTATCGGCTCTCGGCAATGCCCACCTTTACCGAGAGTTGCTCTCGGAAAAGAGAGTGCCAAACCGTTTCTCCCCTCCCTTTGTGTGCATTCTCGATAATATGTGTTATACTTTTTTGTTGTTTTCTTCCATGCTTGGCAAACCACCTTACCACATTATAGTTACCGTCTTGTTTTCTGTTTTTCAGATGGCCCTCGGGCGGTTCTACAGACCGAGCACCCATCCGGTGGCCCCGACGGTCTAGGGCGTTGATCGGCACCGAGAGGGGGTAGGCCAGTGTGAACAACTGCTTCTTCGTGTTACGGCAGGTCGTTGCGAGATGACAGACCAAGTCTAAGCCCGTTCTGTCACATGATCGCCCACCGAAGACTCAGTCTCGCGGACGAACGCAGCCGGTCCTCGATGTTCCCGCCCGTCTGCGTGGTTTGTGAGGCATGTGTCACGTCAAGGGCGTGCGTAGGATATTCCAACAACACACCACCCATTTGTATGCATATGCATGGGGCCTTGCGCATGTAGGTGTGGTCCCCCTCCCCCCCTCGGGCGGTTCTACAGACCAAGCATCCATCCGGTGGCCCCGGCGGTCTAGGGCGTTGACCGGCACCGAGAGGGGGTAGGCCACGGTGAACAACTGCTTCTTCGTGTTACGGCAGGTCGTCGCGAGATGACAGACCAAGTCTAAGCCCGTTCTGTCACATGATCGCCCACCGAAGACTCATTCTCGCAGACGAACGCAGCCGGTCCTCGACGTTCCCGGCCGTCTGTGTGGTTCGGGAGGCATGTGTCATGTAAAGGACGTGCGTATGTTATTCCAACAACACACCACCCATTTGCATGCATACGCATGGGGCCTTGCGCATGCAGATGTGGTCCCCCCTCCCCCCTCGGGCAGTTCTACAGACCGAGCACCCATCCGGTGGCCGCGGCGGTCTAGGGCATTGACCGACACTAAGAGGGGGTAGGCCACGGTGAACAACTGCTTCTTCGTGGTACGGCAGGTCATCGCGAGATGACAAACCAAGTCTAAGCCCGTTCTGTCACATGATCGCCCACCGAAGACTCGGTCTCGCGGACGAACACAGCCGGTCCTCGACGTTCCCGCCGGTCTGTATGGTTCATGAGGCACGTGTCACGTCAAGGACGTGCGTAGGTTATTCCAACAACACATCACATATTTGCATGCATATGCATGGGGCCTTGCGCATGCAGGTGTGGTCCCCCCACCCGCCTCGGACTGTTTCGAGACCGAGGACCCATCTGGTGGCCCCGGTGATTTAGGGTGTTGACCGGCACCGAGAGAGGGTAGCCCACGGTGAATACTTGCTTCTTCGTGTTACGGCAGGTCACCGTTCTCATTTTTTTTACTTTATAGTCTTTAAAGTTGAGTTTTGAACAAATCTAGCCAAAACATATATATAAGTCATCAAAAAGTCCTTTTCATAGAAAAAGTTCATCAAAAGTCATGGCATTTTCAAAGTCTAGTCATAAAAATATTTGAAATATCAGATACAAAAAGAGAGTGCCAAACAAAAACACAAAATAGAAGGAAAATAAAGAATTAGAGCAGTGGTTACCGAGGGTCGACTATCGGCTCTCGGCAATGCCCACCTTTACCGAGAGTTGCTCTCGGCAAAGAGAGTGCCAAACCGTTTATCCCCTCCCTTTGTGTGCATTCTCGATAATATGTCTTATACTTTTTTTGTTGTTTTCTTCCATGCTTGGCAAACCACCTTACCACATTATAGTTACCGTCTTGTTTTCTTCTTTTCAGATGGCCCTCGGGCGGTTCTACAGACCGAGCACCCATCTGGTGGCCCCGGCGGTCTAGGGCGTTGACCGGCACCGAGAGGGGGTAGGCCACGGTGAACAACTGCTTCTTCGTGTTACGGCAGTTCATCGCGAGATAGCAGACCAAGTCTAAGCCCGTTCTGTCACATGATCGCCCACCAAAGACTTGGTCTCGCGGACGAACGCAGCCGGTCCTCGACGTTCCCGCCCGTCGGTGTGGTTCGTGAGGCCTGTGTCACGTCAAGGACGTGCGTAGGTTATTCCAACAATACACCACCCATTTGCATGCATATGCATGGGGCCTTCCGCATGCAGGTGTGGTCCCCCCTTCCTCCTCGGGCGGTTCTACAGACCGAGCATCCATCCGGTGGCGCCGGCGGTCTAGGGCGTTGACCGGCACTGAGAGGGGGTAGGCCACGGTGAACAACTGCTTCTTCGTGTTACGGCAGGTCGTCGCGAGATGACAGACCAAGTCTAAGCCCGTTCTGTCACATGATCGCCCACCAAAGACTCGGTCTCGCGGACGAACGCAGCCGGTCCTCGACGTTCCCGCTAGTCTGTGCGGTTCGTGAGGCATGTGTCATGTAAAGGACGTGCGTAGGTTATTCCAACAACACACCACCCATTTGCATGCATATGCATGGGGCCTTGCGCATGCAGATGTGGTCCCCCCTTCCCCCCTCGGGCTGTTCTATAGACCGAGCACCCATCCGGAGGCCCCGGCGGTCTAGGACGTTGACCGGCACTATGAGGGGGTAGGCCACGGTGAACAACTGCTTCTTCGTGGTACGACAGGTCGTCGCGAGATGACAGACCAAGTCTAAGCCCGTTTTGTCGCATGATAGCCCACCGAAGACTCGATCTCGAGGACAAACCCAGCCGGTCCTCGATGTTCCCGCCCATCTGTGTGGTTCGTGACGCATGTGTCACGTCAAGGACGTGCGTAGGTTATTCCAACAACACACCACCCATTTGCATGCATATGCATGGGGCTTTGCGCATGCAGGTGTGGTCCCCCATCCACCCCTCGGGCGGTTCTACAGACCGAGCACCCATTCAGTGGCCACGGCGGTCTAGAGTGTTGACCGGCACCGAGAGAGGGTAGCCCACGGTGAACACCTGCTTCTTCATGTGACGGCGTTCTCATGTTTTCATGTTTTTACTTTACAGTCTTTAAAGTTGAGTTTTGAACAAATCTAGCCAAAACATATATATAAGTCATCAAAAAGTCCTTTTCATAGAAAAAGTTCGTCAAAAGTCATGGCATTTTCAAAGTCTAGTCATAAAAACATTTGAAATATCAGATACAAAAAGAGAGTGCCAAACAAAAACACAAAATAGAAGGAAAACAAAGAATTAGACCACTGGTTACCGAGGGTCGACTATCGGCTCTCGGCAATGCCCACCTTTACCGAGAGTTGCTCTCGGCAAAGAGAGTGCCAAACCGTTTCTCCCCTCCCTTTGTGTGCATTCTCGATAATGTGTCTTATACTTTTTTTGTTGTTTTCTTCCATGCTTGGCAAACCACCTTACCACATTATAGTTACCGTCTTGTTTTCTGCTTTTCAGATGGCCCTCGGGCGGTTCTACAGACCGAGCACCCATCTGGTGGCCCCGGCGGTCTAGGGCGTTGACCGGCACCGAGAGGGGGTAGGCCATGGTGAACAACTGCTTCTTCGTGTTACGGCAGGTCGTCGCGAGATGACAGACCAAGTCTAAGCCCGTTCTGTCACATGATCGCCCACCGAAGACTTGGTCTCGCGAACGAACGCAGCCGGTCCTCGATGTTCCCGCCCATCTGTGTGGTTCTTGAGGCATGTGTCACGTCAAGGACGTGCGCAGGTTATTCCAACAATACACCACCCATTTGCATGCATATGCATGGGGGGACGTCCGAATGCAGTGTGGTCCCCCTCCCCCCTCAGGCGGTTCTTACAGACGAGCATCCATCCGTGGCCGGCGGGCTAGTGCGTTGACCGACACCGAGAGGGGGTAGGCCACGGTGAACAACTCTTCTTCGTGTTACGGCAGGTCGTCGCGAGATGACAGACCAAGTCTAAGCCTGTTCTGTCACATGATCGCCCACCAAAGACTCGGTCTTGCGGACGAACGCAGCCGGTCCTCGACGTTCCCGCCAGTCTGTGTGGTTCGTGAGGCATGTGTCATGTAAAGGACGTGCATAGGTTATTCCAACAACACACCACCCATTTGCATGCATATGCATGGGGCCTTGAGCATGCAGGTGTGGTCCCCCTCCCCCCCCCCCCTTAGGCGGTTCTACAGACCGAGCACCCATCTGGTGGCCCCGGCTGTCTAGGACGTTGACCGGCACTAAGAGGGGGTAGGCCACGGTGAACAACTACTTCTTCGTGGAACGGCATGTCGTCACGAGATGACAGACCAAGTCTAAGCCCGTTCTGTCACATGATCGCCCACCGAAGACTCGGTCTCGCGGACGAACGCAGCCGGTCGTTGACGTTCCCGCCCGTATGTGCGTGACGCATGTGTCATGTCAAGGACGTGTGTAGGTTATTGCAACAACACACCACCCATTTGCATGCATATGCATGGGGCTTTGCGCATGCAGGTATGGTCCCCCCCTCCGCCCCTCGGGCGGTTCTACAGACCGAGCACCCATCCGGTGGCCCCGGCGGTCTAGAGCGCTGACCGGCACCGAGAGAGGGAAGCCCACGGTGAATACCTGCTTCTTCGTGTGACGGCGTTCTCATGTTTTCATGTTTTTTACTTTACAGTCTTTAAAGTTGAGTTTTGAACAAATCTAGCCAAAACATATATATAAGTCATCAAAAAGTCCTTTTCATAGAAAAAGTTCATCAAAAGTCATGGCATTTTCAAAGTCTAGTCATAAAACATTTGAAATATGAGATACAAAAAGAGAGTGCCAAACAAAAACACAAAGTAGAAGGAAAATAAAGAATTAGAGGAGTGGTTACTGAGGGCCGACTATCGGCTCTCGGCAATGCCCACCTTTACCGAGAGTTGCTCTCAGCAAAGAGAGTGCCAAACCGTTTCTCCCCTCCCTTTGTGTGCATTCTCGATAATATGTCTTATACTTTTTTTGTTGGTTTCTTCCATGCTTGGCAAACCACCTTACCACATTATAGTTATCGTCTTGTTTTCTGCTTTTCAGATTGCCCTCAGGCGGTTCTACAGACCGAGCACCCATCCGATGGCCCCGTCGGTCTAGGGCATTGACCGGCACCGAGAGGGGGTAGGCCATGGTGAACAACTGCTTCTTTGTGTTACGGAAGGTCGTCACGAGATGACAGACCAAGTCTAAGCCCGTTCTGTCATAGGATCGCCCACCGAAGACTCGGTCTCGCGGACTAATGCAGCCGGTCCTCGACGTTCCCACCCGTCTGTGTGGTTCGTGAGGTGTGTGTCACGTCAAGGGCGTGCGTAGGTTATTCCAACAGCACACCACCCATTTGCATGCATATGCATGGGGCCTTACGACGAAGGTGTGGTCCCCCCTCAGCTCATGGGCGGTTCTACAAGACGAGCACCCATCCGGTGGCCCCGGCGGTCTAGGCATTACCGGCACCGAGAGGGGGTAGGCCACGGTGAACAACTGCTTCTTCGTGTTATGGCAGGTCGTCGCGAGATGACAGACCAAATTAAGCCCGTTCTGTCACAGGATCGACACCGAAGACTCGGTCTCGCGCGAACGAGCCAGGGTCCTCGACGTTCCGCCCATCTGTGTGGTTCGTGAGGCATGTGTCACGTCAAGGATGTGCGTAGTTATTCCAAACACCACACCACCATTTGCATGCATATGCATGGGCCTGCACATGCAGGTCTGGCCCCCTCCCCCCCTCGGGCAGTTCTACAGACGAGCACCCATCCGGTGGCCTCGGCGGTCTAGGGCGTTGACCGACCACGAGAGGGGTACGCCACGGTGAACAACTGCTCTTCGTGTTACGGCAGGTCGTCGCGAGATGATAGACCAAGTCTAAGCCCGTTCTGTCACAGGATCGCCCACCGAAGACTCGATCTCGCGGATGAACGCAGCTGGTCCTCGACATTCCCGCCCGTCTGTGTGGTTCGTGAGTCATGTGTCACGTCAAGGGCGTGAGTAGGTTATTCCAACAGCACACCACCCATTTGCATGCATATGCATGGGGCCTTGCGCATGCAGGTGTGGTCCCCCCTCCCCCCTCGGGTGGTTCTACAGACCGAGCACCCATCCGGTGGCCCCGACGGTCTAGGGCGTTGACCGCCACCGAGAGGGGGTAGGCCATGATGAACAACTGCTTCTTCGTGGTACGATAGGTCGTCGCGAGATGACAGACCAAGTCTAAGCCCGTTCTGTCACATGATCGCCCACCGAAGACTCAGTCCCGCGGACGAATGCAGCCGGTCCTCGACGTTCCCGCCCGTCTGTGTGGTTCGTGAGGCATGTGTCACGTCAATGGCGTGCGTAGGTTATTCCAACAGCACACCACCCATTTGCATGCATATGCATGGGGCCTTGCGCAAGCAGGTGTGGTCCCCCCTCCCCCCCTCGGGCGGTTCTAGAGACCTCGCACCCATCCGGTGACCCCGGCGGTCTAGGGCGTTGACCGGCACCGAGAGGGGGTAGGCCATGCTGAACAACTGCTTCTTCGTGTTACGGCAGGTCGTCGTGAGATGACAGACCAAGTCTAAGCCCGTTCTGTCATAGGATCGCCCACCGAAGACTCGGTCTCGCGGACGAACGCAGCTGGTCCTCGACATTCCCGGCCGTCTGTGTGGTTCGTGAGGCATGTGTCACGTCAAGGACGTGCGTAGGTTATTCCAACAGCACGCCACCCATTTGCATGCATATGCATGGGGCATTGCGCATGTAGGTGTGGTCCCCCCGCCCCCCTCGGGTGGTTCTAGAGACCGAGAACCCATCCGGTGGCCCCGGCGGTCTAGGGCGTTGACCGACACCGAGAGGGGGTAGACCACGGTGAACAACTGCTTCTTCGTGTTACGGCGGGTCGTCATGAGATGACAGACCAAGTCTAAGCCCGTTGTGTCACAGGATCGCCCACCGAAGACTCTGTCTCACGGACGAACACAGTCGGTCCTCGATGTTCCCACCCGTCTGTGTGGTTCGTGAGGCATGTGTCACGTCAAGGGCGTGTGTAGGTCATTCCAACAACACACCACTCATTTGCATGCATATGCATGGGGCCTTGCGCATGCAGGTGTGGTCCCCCTCCCCCCTCGGGCGGTTCTACAAACCGAGCACCCATCCGGTGGCCCCGGCGGTCTAGGGCGTTAACCGGCACCGAGCGGGGGTAGGCCACGGTGAACAACTGCTTTGTTGTTACGGCAGGTCGTCGCGAGATGACAGACAAGTTAAGCCGTTCTGTCATAGGATCGCCCACCGAAGAATTGATCTCGCGGACGAACGCAGCCGGTCCTCGATGTTCCCGCCGTCTGTGTGGTTCGTGAGGGCATGTGTCAGTCAAGGGCGTGCGTAGGTTTTCCAACAGCACACCACCCATTTGCATGCATATGCATGGGGCCTTGCGCATGCAGGTGTGGTCCCCCCTCCCCCCCTTGGGCGGTTCTACAAACCGAGCACCCATCCGGTGGCCCCAGCGGTCTAGGGCGTTGACCGGCACCAGGGGGTGGTAGGCCACGGTGAACAACTGCTTCTTGTGTTACGGCAGGTCCTCGCGAGATGACAGACCAAGTCAAGCCCGTTCGTCCAGGATCGCCCACCGAAGACTCGGTCTGCGACGAACACAGCCGGTCCTCGATGTTCCCGCCCATCTGTGTGGTCATGAGGGCATGTGTCACGTCAAGAACGTGCGTAGGTTATTCCCAACACCAAACCACGTTTGCATGCATATGCATGGGGCCTTGCGCATGTAGGTGTGGTCCCCCTCCCCCTCGGCGGTTCTACAGACGCAGCACCCATCCGGTGGCCCTGGCGGTCTAGGCGGTTTGACCGGCACCGAGAGAGGGTAGCCCACGTGAATACCTGCTTCTTTGTGTTACGGCGTTCTCATGTTTTCATGTTTTTTACTTTACCGTCTTTAAAGTTGAGTTTTGAACAATCTAGCCCAAAACATATTATATGTCATCAAAAAGTCCTTTTCATAGACAAAGTTCCTCAAAAGTCATGGCATTTTCAAAGTCTAGTCATAAAAACATTGAAATATCAGATACAAAAGAGAGTGCCAAACAAAAACACAAATAGAAGGAAAATAAAGAACTAGAGCAGCAGTTACCGAGGGTCAACTTCGGCTCTCGGTAATGCCCACCTTTACCGAGAGTGGCTTCGGTACAGAGAGTGCCAAACCTAGTCTTTCTCTCTCCCTTTGTGTGCATTCTCGATAATATGTCTTATATTTGTTTGTTTCTTCCATGCTTGGCAAACCAGTTACCACATTATAGTTACCATCGTGTTCCTGCTTTTCAGATGGCCCTCGGGCGGTTCTAGAGACCGAGCACCCATCGTGGCCCCGGCGGTCTAGGCGTTCACCGGCAACCGAGAGGGGTAGGCCACGGTGAACAACTGCTTCTTCGTGTTACGGCAGGTCGTCGCGAGATGACAAACCAAGTCTAAGCCCGTTCTGTCAAGGATCGCCCACCAAAGACTCGATCTCGCGGACGAACGCAGCCGGTCCTCGACGTTCCTGCCCGTCTGTGTGGTTCGTGAGGTATGTGTCACGTCAAGGGCGTGCGTAGGTTATTCCAACAGCACACCCACCCATTTGCATGCATATGCAGGGGCCTTGCGATGCAGGTGTGGTCCCCCCCTCCCCCCTCGGGCGGTTCTACAGACCGAGCACCCATCCGGGCCCTCGCGGTCTAGGGCGTTGACCGGCACCAAGAGGGGGTAGGCCACGATGAACAACTGCTTCTTCGTGTTTGCGGTCGTCGCGAGATGAACAGACCAAGTCTAAGCCCGTTCTGTCACAGATCGCCCATCGAAGCTCGGTCTCGCGGACGAACGCAGCCGGTCCTCTACGTTCACGCCCGTCTTGTGTGGTTCGTGAGGCATGTGTCACATCAGGGCGTGCGTAGGTTATTCAATAGCAACACCACCCATTTGCATGCATATGCATGGGGCCGCGCATGCAGGTGTGGTCCCCCCTCCCCCCCCCCTTGGGTGGTTCTACAGACAGACCCATCCGGTGGCCCCGACAGTCTAGGGCGTTGACCGGCACCGAGAGTGGGTAGGCACGGTGAACAACTGCTTCTGTGTTACGGCAGGTCGTCGCAGAGACAGACCAAGTCTAAGCCCGTTCTGTATACGATCGCCCACCGAAGACTCGTTCGCGGAGAACGCAGACAGGTCCTTGATGTTCCTGCCCGTCTGTGTGGTTCGTGAGGATGTGTCACGTCAAGCGCGTGCGTATTATTCCAAACAGCACACCACCCATGCATGCATATGCATGGGGCTTCTTGCTCGTGCAGTGTGGTCCCCCATCCCCCCTCGGGCGGTTCTAAAGAGACCGAGCACCCATTGGTGGCCATGGTGGTCTAGGGCGTGTGACCGGCAATGAGAGGGGGTGAGGCCACGGTGAACAAGTGCTTTCTTTCAGTTACGGAAGGTGTCCGAGATGACAGACAAGTCCAAGCCCGTTCTGTCCTAGGATCGGCACCGAAGAATCCGTCTCGCGGACGAATGCAGCGTCACTCGACGTTTCCGCCACGTCGTGGTTTCGGGGTGTGTTGTCACGTCAAGGCGTGGCGTAGGTTATCAACAAGCACCACACCCCATTTGGCATGCCATATGCATGGGGCCTTGCGCATGCAGGTGTGGTCCCCCCTCCCCCATCGGGCGGTTCTACAGACCTCGCACCCATCCGGTGGCCCCGGTGGTCTAGGGCGTTGACCGGCACCGAGAGGGGGTAGGCCACGGTGAACAACCGCTTCTTCGTGTTATGGCAGGTCGTCGCGAGATGACAGACCAAGTCTAAGCCCGTTCTGTCACAGGATCGCCCACCAAAGACTCGATCTCGCGGACGAACGCAGCCGATCCTCGACGTTCCCGCCCATCTGTGTGGTTCGTGAGGCATGTGTCACATCAAGGATGTGCGTAGGTTATTCCAACACCACACCACCCATTTGCATGCATATGCATGGGGCCTTGCGCATGCAGGTGTGGTCCCCCCTCCCCCCCTCGGGCGGTTCTACAGACCGAGCACCCATCCGTTGGCCCCGGCGGTATAGGGCCTTGCCCGGCACCGAAAGAGGGTAGCCCACGGTGAATACCTGCTTCTTCGTGTTACGGTGTTCTCATGTTTTCATGTTTTTTACTTTACAGTCTTTAAAGTTGAGTTTTGAACAAATCTAGCCCAAAACATATATATATGTCATCAAAAAGTCCTTTTCATAGAAAAAGTTCATCAAAAGTCATGGCATTTTCAAAGTCTAGTCATAAAAACGTTTGAAATATCAGATACAAAAAGAGAGTGCCAAACAAAAACACAAAATAGAAGGAAAATAAAGAACTAGAGCAGTAGTTACCGAGGGTCAACTTTCGGCTCTCGGCATTGCCCACCTTTACCGAGAGTTGCTCTCGGCAAAGCACCTAAACCTAGTTCTTATTCGATCCCCTTTCTCTCTATTCTATCAGTTCGGTCTCTTAGCTTTCTTCTCTGCCCCGCCGCCGGAATCGCCAGCGCCAGGGCCACCGCCACCCCCGCAAACTGCCGCCGCCGCCACCGCCACCAGTTGCCGCCACCGCCCCCGCCACAACCTGCCGCCACCGCCACCGGTTCTTCATGGCCCGCTCCAGGCGCGGTGGTTCTTCTTTGGGGCCCAACAACGGCGGCCACGGCGGAGGGCCACCGGTGGCGCGACAGCTCGTGTTCACTCAGGTACTCCTCTCCCCTCCCCTCCCACCCCCTCTCACCTCCCACCCCACTGCCCCCCACGACCCCACCTCTCAACCGCATCCCTCTCCCCTCCGGCTGCCTCTCCCCTCTGGCTCCCTATCCATCTCCCCTCTTGCTCCCTCTCCCTCTGGTTGGTGATTTTGCTTAGGGTTAATTTTAGAGTAGGTCAATTTGCTTAGGTTAATTTAGAGTAGGTCAATTTTGCTAGGTTTAATTTCAAAATTATAAGGGTGGGAATTAAATTAGAGAGAGATAGAACACAATATAGGATAGCAACACTTATGCCTCCAAATTCATGCTTAATATAGAAAAGCAAGTATAAATCCTATCTTAATTAAAACAAGCACTGAAGTTTTATAGACTTTGATTGCTAACTCACTGCCATCTGTCTTTGTTGCATTATATAACATTTGCCTACAAAGGGGGAAAACAATCAACTGCCACAGTTAATATTGAGTGTGTTATTCTAATTATATATATATAGAGATATGAACAAAAAAAGTAGTGCTATGTTCCTCTCATCCTCTGTCAACACTCAACAGCTAAAGTATGCTATGCTCCAGATACTTCTCTCATAATATTATTTTTAATCTGCGGGCACTGGAATTGGCAAGTAGCAAATGCCTTGTCACTACATGTGTACTGCAAATTGAAGTTTAAGTAACTTCTGATTAGGTATACTAATTCATTTGGCAACCCATGTCAAATTGGCAACAATTCCGTTTTAGTTACTAAACATTTTATTTTGTTTTCAGATTCTGATGGGGCCAGTAGTAGTACCGAGAGTCCCGAGCCATCCGGCGACCCACGTCAACAACTCCAGCACGACGATGGTCGTCCAGCTCCTGTTCAGCCGCTACCGACAACGAGTCGTCATCGGATGGCGATGTCGGATGTGACTTAGATGGACCGGTTCCGCTCGCTACCGATACGGGTGACATGGAGGCCTTAGCTCGGCTCGGGTCTACCTCGAGCAACCAACTTTCCAAAGAAGAAATCCGGGCGTGGTCCGGGGAATGTCCCGAACCAACGGCTGCCGGTGCCCGTCCGTCATTTCCCCACAGGAGAGGGTAAGCAAGCATTTCATTTGCAACATATTTTGGATGCCAACACTTTGACACTCACATATGCTTGTCTTTTCATCATGCAGTCCTCGGGAATTTTATCCCGACCACAGCCTAAGGGTGGCGCGCCCGCCGACCACGTCATCGGACCCTCTTGAGGGAACACTTCCACTCCCCGGGTTGTCAAGCCGGGTGATGACGAGCCGCCGTCGCCAGGTTTAACCTGGGAGCATTACCACACAGCAAGGACGAGCACAATGTCACCATTGCCACCCGGGTCATCACGCTTTTTTTGTAAGTATCTTCGGCCCCGCACTGCATTTTTTCATATCCAAACCTTGTATTAACTCCATATGCTTTCTTGTAGCAAACATGTTGCTTGTGTGGATGGAGAAGCAGAAGGCATCAAAGGCATCATGAAATCTGCCCGGAGATACTCTCCGACACCAAGCACACGCTGCGGTACAAAGCCTCATGCAGTGTCGGGCCGCTCGATGACAAGGGAGATAAGATGACAAGGAAGACTGCTTGCCAGACCAACTGTCCGCGAGAAGAATAATTTGTCAGTGGTAAGTTGACTACATCCGTTGCTAGTACTTTGATTCATCCGCCTCTTGTTCCCAATGATTCGATTTTGTCTGACTAGTGAGGAACCCTGGATGAAGGCCGATTGTTGGGAGGCCCTAGTTGACATGTGGTGTGACCCGGCATGGCAGGCGCAGCATGTGGGAGAAGGAAACGATCCGCAAAATGCCAGGCCCGCTCATGTCCAGGGGCAGCCGGAACCTAACCAGCTCTCAAGCACAACACTGTATGTGGACTAAGATTTAACTTTTTCGCATGGTGCATCTTGGTTCATTAAACTTGATGGTTAATTTTGCAGGAGGCGACGGTTGGTCACCCTGTCCACACCCTGGATGCCTGGAAAGAAGGCCACAAGGGAAAGGATGGCGCCGAGTTCTGTAGCTTGTCGGCGCAGGAGAAGTACAGACTTCAAGAGGCCTTCCAGGAGGTGGATGGGCAGACGGCCGAACCTACGTCCAAGCCCCTTGATCCTGAGCTTCTCGTCATTGCTGGCCAGGGGAGGGCCATGGCCACCACCTCCTTTGCAACGGGGCGATCGCCGCCTCCTCGCATCGCAAGCTGCACGAGATAGCGCGTCGCCACCAGCTCAACCCTCGTCCATACGGAGTCGCCCAACCCGCCACTCACGTGAGATAAAGCAATCTCAAGGTTAGCATCCTAACCTTCATTTATGTCCATGCCTTGAATAGCACCGTTCCAACCTATATGAGCCTAAAACGCTGTATTACAGGTATCATTGAGCAGCGGGCTGCTGAAGAGGAGCAAGGCGGGGTTGAGCAGGAGAACAGAAAGAAGAGAACAAGCTGACATGAACGGAAGGTTGAAGCTGCTCGAGGATCAACTACAGGTAGAAAATTCTATAAACTAGAGTAGAACATTCATTATATAGCGCACAACCACCCTCACGTGACTCTACTCTTATAGGTTCTTATGCAATCTCGAAGCAGTGAAGTGATGCCCTCCTCCTCCTCCTCCGGAATCTTACCTGATGGCCCCTCCTACTCCTCAGATGATCTATGACTTGTGAACTTCTATGTGACGTGCACGTGTTTTGCTAGAACTCTATGTGAAGTGCACATGTTTTGCTACTCCCATATATGTAATGAATTTGTGAACTTGTGTGTGTTGTGTATGAATTTGTGAACTTGTGTGTGCTAGTTTTCATGCCTATATATGATCAAATTGTGCTATATATGTGCTAGTTATGCCCTA